>OX418222.1:3460588-3662517 GCA_948455865.1 Conomelus anceps | reverse complement strand
ACAGTGTTAGTTTTGATATTAGATAGAATCTCTTATCAATCACTTCCCGGTGGTTCGGAACCCACCTAAAACTGTAGGTCCAACTCAACAATCTCCATCATCCAATTCATTACCCATGCAAAGGTCTCAGACCTATGTGGGCTTCATCCTCCAAAAAAATACATTGTTAGTTTTGATATTAGATAGAATTTCTTATCAACTACATAAAATATTTGGCACCAACTTCAAAAGATTACTTGTATGAAATTTAAAATTTTCTCAGTTTAAAGTAAATACTTTATTTTAAACTTTTTAGTACGTGAGTATTTAATCATTTCACTGAAGTCGGTTTCTTTTTTTGTTTTAAAATATGTTTTTTAGTATGTGCCGTGAAAATGGTATTAGACTTAAGTGGGGAAAATGTGAAGTACTGAAATCTGAAATTACTTATTTAGGGTTTAAAATTGACAAAGATTGCATACATAAAACTGATGATAAGATTGCAGTTGTTAAGAATGCAAAACGTCCTACAAATGTATCAGAGTTGAAATCTTTTCTAGGGTTTGTTACATATTACTCAAGGTTTATACAGGGCATGGCTAATTCTCTCTCACCTTTATACAACTTGCTCAGGAAAAATGTTGTTTTTTCGTGGTCACAAGAGTGTGAAACTGCATTTCAAACAATTAAGAAAGATATTGAAACAAAACTTACTCTTGCGGATTTTGATGTCACTAAACCTATAATTGTTGCTACTGATGCTAGTAAATATGCTATTGGTGCGGTTCTTTCATGTTTAGATGAAAAAGGTGTGGAAAGGCCCATAATTTTTGCTAGTAGATGTCTCACTGCAGCTGAGCGAAATTATTCCCAGATAGACAAGGAAGCATTGTCAATTTATTGGGGAGTTAAGAAATTTTTCAATTACTTGTTTGGTCGTCATTTTACTTTACTGACTGACCACAAACCATTACAAAGCATCTTAAATGCTCATGCTGCTACTCCATCCATCAGTGCTACACGTTTATTACATTATTCATTATTTTTACAAGGTTTTGATTACACCATACAATACCGTAAGACCACTGAACATATGAATGCTGATTTTTTCTCAAGATTTCCTATGGAAATGGTTAATGACAATACTATTGATGAGGTTCAAATTGTACAAATGAATCAAATTAATATTTTACCGGTTACAAGGGAACAAATATCTCATGAAACTAGAAAAGATCCAGATATGTGTAAATTACTTCAACAAATTTTAGGTACTGAAAATGGTGAAAATACAAACAATATTGCTGAATATTCAGTTGAACAAGGTTGTATTATGAAAGGCTTACGAGTTATGATTCCAAAATCTTTACAATCTAAAGTACTTGAGGAACTACACCAAGGACACTTAGGAATTGTAAAAATGAAAGGCCTTGCACGAAGTTATGTCTATTGGCCAAATATTGATTCTGATATTGAGCTTGTTACAAAGAATTGTATACATTGTGTGCGTCATTCTAGACAACAGTCTAATGTGAATTTACATCCATGGCAATTTCCTTCAGGACCATGGCAAAGATTACATATAGATTTTGCTAATCCTTCTCCAGGATTATGGCTGTTAATAATTGTTGATAGTTACAGTAAGTGGGTTGAAACTTACATAATGAAAACTCTTTCAAGCAAAGAAACAGTTGAAAATTTGCGTGAATGTTTTGCTAGATTTGGTTTACCAGTTACACTAGTATCAGATAATGGTACTCAGTTTACCTCTAGTGAATTTCAAACCTTTTGTACTAATAATGGTATAAAGCATATTACCAGTGCTCCTTTCTTTCCTGCATCCAATGGTCAGGCAGAACGTTTTGTACAAACTGTGAAGTCAGGATTAATTAAATGTTGCGAAGGTATGATTGTAAATTCTACTTTACGGTTCAAATTAAATAATTTTTTAATGAACTACAGAAAAGCACCACATGCTACTACTGGTGAAAGTCCATGTAATTTACTCATGAAAAGAAATATTCGAACTAGACTAGATTTGATGCTACCCAATATTACTGACAAAGTGTTAGATACTCAAAGAAAGGAAATGCAAAAACAGACAATTAAAGATAAATGTTTCTCTTTAACTCTATCAATGATAGAGTTATGTACGGTACCGAATTTACAATAATAAGGGTAAATGGAATACAGGTATTGTAGCTGATAAAATTGGTTCTTCTATGTACAATATCATTACTGATGATAATCTTTTTATTAGGAGACATGCTAATCAAATGTAGGATTGTAAAATTAATTTAAAGGATTTTTCAACTGATATACCTAATGTTCATTATGATACTGATGTAATTGTGCCTAAATCAACAGTACTTTCTTAACAATCGAAAGCTATTACAAGCAATGATGTTGATGATTCTACTTTCTTTTCTAATCAAGAATGTTTTACATTCAACGCCAGTTTCTACAAAATTACCGATTGTGACAGATACTATTTACCATACGCCACAGGCTAGACCTGTTAGGTTCAGAAAACCTCCTGAAAGGTATTCACCCTAGGTTTCATTACGAGGGGAGGTGTCATATATCCTTGTACAACATGAATTTTAGTTTTATTTTATGCAGTTGGCAAGACTGTGCCACACCAGAGAGACAACGCCTCTACTGTACTATGTCTCTATTGTCGATTGAATTTTCATGATGTAATGAGTTTACTTACGCTATTCGTTCTTTTAATAAAATGTATTTCATCAATTACAATGAGTTTGTGATTACTTCTACCACCTACGTTACAGAATTGAATACTATAAAATACATAGCACAACAGAATGGTTACAAACACACACTAATAGACAAACTACTGCACAGAATATCAACAAAACCAATCACTCACACCAGCAACAAACAGAATGACAACCCCCATACATTCATCACACTTACCTACCTCAACAAAAAAAACTCATAAAATAGCAGCTTCATTCAGGAAACTCATAAAATAGCTTACAGAACAAATAATTCACTCAAAAAACACCTGCATTTTCAGACAACATCTCAAAACAAGTACAACAGATCTGGAATTTACAAATTGAAATGTGATGACTGCAACAAGTTCTATATAGGACAAACTGGCAGGACATTCACCACTAGATTCAAAGAACACACAAGAGCCATCTTACACCCAAACACACATTCCACTTTTGCTGAACACATCATTTCAACAGGCCACAGTTATACAGACATTGACACTAATTTAGACACACTACACTTCACTCACAAAAGCCATAAACTCAATGTTTTAGAACAATATGAGATTTACAAACATGCAAAGCAGGAACCTGACAACATTTAAAATGATCAACTTAACTTCTTCTCACACACTCTATTTGACAAAATAATCCCAATTTCAAACCTCCCGCCTACTCATCCCCCCACCCCAGCACCATTCCAACATACATAACCCTCAAACTCATACCTTAAGTCAGTGTACTGTGGGTTGTCTGACGATGCTCTAGACAACAGAGCGAAACGGCCGTCACGCCATAACGTGAGTTAATTTCCATTTAAAAGTGTATTTTTTAAGTTTACATTACATATTAGTGGAAACAAGATGGATCTTCAACATCATAAATAAAATTACTTCCAATTCAATGACGAATATACTACAGCCATCCTGCCGACCTCCCTATGTGATCACCCATTTCTAGCATAATGGTCGAAATGTGTCTCCAACACTAAGAGAAAATCCAAATATTAAAAAATAATTTAATTTCTGTGGAATAATTTAATATAAGAGTCCTTCACCAAAATTTTTGATTGCCGGCCGCCACTGCAGTGCTCAGTGAGTAAAATATTTTAATTTTCTACTCAAATATTTGACTTCATAGTCGTGCAATTATTCATAAAGTCAAATACTGTAATTATTATTAGTAATACGCGCAGTTCGTCATGTATACCAAATTTCAAGATTTAAAAACCAGTAAATGTTACCAGTGTCATTTTTTGGAGGATGAAGCCCACATAGGTCTGAGACCTGTGTGTGGGTAATGAGTTGAATGATGATGATGATGATTGATGAGCTGGACCTACAGTTTTAGAATAGAATGACTTTTTTATTTGTTGACGTGGCGAAGTTTGGACAGTTATGTCCAATCTACCACTTAACCAGTTTTCGGTGGGTTCAGAACCACCGGGAAGTGATTTTACAGCAGAGAACAGTGTCTTTTTTGCTGGCCGATCTAATCGGTCACCCTTACAAAGAGTGCCCAGTAGAACGCAGCTTATCCCTATCTGATTGAACAGATACCTGCTTCGGCTCACGGCTATCACTTCCCTGTCGTCTGGTCTATTAAAATTCAAAGATGTTGAAGAATTTGAATAGACCAATCAGACTCCACCAGTAACATTTACCAGTAAATGAGAAGGCTCCCATAAACTCAACCAATAATCTACTTTTCAACCTGATTTTACAAATTGTTTGGGGGGGGGGGGCTTGAAAACGCTTTTGGCACAAAATGGGCAATCAAGAAGTGGAAGGGCGACGACTGTATTACTAGTAACAATACTATTTGATCTAAAACTGTTATTTTTTCTAAGAAAAATTTTGAAAATCCAAAAATATATAGTTTTAAAAAGTACAATAATTATTATAGTTATTGTCGATTAGGACAATATTGTCGATTTGAGAGCGTTAATATGGTAACATCAGCTGATGAACCGGGTCCACTTTGATTCGGTCTCCTGTAAACAAAAACAGTCCCAGTAATACCAACTAGAACCACATGATAATCAAGTTGGCATTGCTACCAGTTACCGGCTTTCATAATCAGCTGACTGCCTCCATTTTCTTCAACGTCATCTTCAAACCTCGAACCTTCATCAGTTGATGTCTAGCACTGATAGAGAGAAGAGCTGTTTTGTGCTCCAGTAGATTTTTCAACACACATCACTGGAATGTTACCTTAAATTTGCTATTTAAACAGTGCCTACTGATTAAATACTGAAGTGCTCAAATGATTTAGTGATGAATAAATGGAAAATCAATTCTGGATATCTTTCACAAGGTAAGCAGTTTCATATCAATTTTTGCAATTCAGTCTATTTTAAGACACCCTTAAATACCATAGTTTCTTAATTGCATAGCTTTGCTCCATTATTTTGAAGTGAGAAATAACTAAAATGAAATGGCTAAAATTTAACCTAAAAAGTTCATCACTAACTCTTTGAAATCTGTCTAGTCATTTTCAGTTACCAACTCTAATTCAATAACTATGTTTCAATACTCGGGTAGGGTAAACTCTACTAGTTTTCCCCTTTATTAACTTATTTCAAAGCCAAGCTAAGAAACTATTTAATAACTACAGTTTTTAATATAAAAACCAAGAAAGAATTGTTATTCATTTTTAGGTAGACTTCTCGCTATTCATTATTATACATTGACCTTGACTACGGTACCAATTTATTTTATAGATCATTAGAATTTATAAATTTTATTGGGACATTCTCAGTGAACATGCATTTTCTCATTTTGTTAGTTTTAATCTACCAATGCTGCTTGATTTCAAATTTCTCATGAATTTATTTTTATTATTGCTTCTATTTTCCCTTGGACATTATTTTCCAGACAGTGTGCTTCAAAAGTCAATCTTAAAACTATCCATCAATTGAAACGTCCTTCAAAAATCAAAAGCAGAGAATTTAAATTGTTTTTGACTGAAAAAAGAAATAATTCATTGTTTTAAAAATAAGTTCAGAACTGGTCGTCGCCTACATTATAATTATTATAAATTGATAGTGATATTATATAATCAAATTAAAATTAGTTATCACACTAGTAGCCTCTTAGTGGAATTTCAATAAGCTTTTATATCATGATGATCATCCAAGTAACTAGTAACTATATTGATAAACCTCTTATTAGAACTTGTATGCATACTGGGCTAATTTAATTTTATGATTTCAAGAAATGTTTCTTACAAGCCAGCAGCTACCGTACTGATTTGAACCAATAATTGATTCAAACTATTCCAATCCTTATAGATAATTAATCCATATTCTTTTCAATGAGAAAATGTTTTTCAGTCTCATTTAATTATTATCTTTAATCTCTGTCCTTTTGCTCAAACTCCACTTACTCACTACTCAAATATATACACATCCCACTTGCAATTTGACATGTTCAGTGACTATAGATAGGCCTACTGTACTAATCCAACATTTTCTCAAAATTATGTTGCTGCAACCCAAATTGACCAATTTCTTTGATTATTTCACAATTATTTTTAGGATATTATAAAATTGGGTTCCACTATTTGACGTCGTTTCAGGCATTGCTGAATATAGTTAGCAAGATTATTAACTTGAAGCTAGTTTGTAAAATATTTTTTCAAGTTTGGTTTCTCAGTCGTTTAGTAAATTATTCAGTAGCTATTGATTCATTAGCGGCCCTAAGGCTTGTTTCACACACACCCGGCAGTCGGGTAACTGGTGTTGTTTGCCCAGCTGTACGAACATTGCATTATATGGGCTATGTAATCATACCGGATAAACAATAATGGTTACCTAACTGCTGGGTATGTGTGAAACAAGCCTTAGGGCCTCTAATGAATCAATAGCTTTTGAATGATTTTCTAAACGACTAAGAAACCAGGCATGAACCATATATTAAATTGATCATGATGTTATTTCCATGCCAGTGAATCGAAATGACTCATTCCAAATTCAATTCCATTGGATCACCAATTAATTCTAATATATACTAATGATAGTCTTATTGGGATTGAATAGGAAATTTTAATTCATTCCAAGTATCCTCCAACATTATTCTCAAGGGCAGAGATTGTTCATTGATATACTTGATGAATGAAGTGGCTGTTTTACCCTATCAAAATTTCAATATAATTATTGTTGGAGCCGTATTGATACTGGTTTATTTTGTATGGCTTTCCATTTTTAAGAACAAGTATTTCTGAGTTTTCAACTATATCCAGCAAAACATATGATGCAGTATCAGTATATTAGGACACATTGTTTAATGCTCAAGATACTTGATCTTAATCAACATCACTTCAAACACATTCTATAGTCAATTGAATATTGCCAGCACATATCAATTTCCAATCAACTTTACAAACTTTTATCAATGTAACACCACCACATATTTTGATATAATTGAAGCAATCAACACACCTCCAAATTTGTAATAGCTTAACTGAACTATTTTTTTTTTCAACAGGATGACTGATCAGTTCAACCTACTTCAAGAAGGAGATATGAAAAGACTCAACTTCACGGTAACCTCTTCAGTAGGTCAAGATGGTGGAGTACAAACTGGCCAGGACGTGAAACTGGAGATTTGGTATTATGTATCTTGCTTTTATAGTCAGTTAGGTTAGAAGTTTCCCACCATTCTCCTGCATATGCTAGGAGGTTTACAGTTGTTAGTCAAGTACCACACTCTTCAACCATGCTCTTGGATTGTGCCACAAAGTCATATTTGTGGCTTCGATGGCAGGGTCTGCATCTGAGAGTCCATGTCTCTCTTGTAGAGTTCATGACCGCAGTTGTCAGATAACGCTGCTATACGTCCGTCTTATGATGGAGTGGTACTGTTTATTGTAGCTGGTGGGATGTGTTATGAGGCTAACAATCGTGAATGGAGATTTGTTGGGTTGTAGGGCATTTGCAGTTGTTAATCATGTATCACACTTTCTATCCGGGCTCTTGATTTGTGCCATGACATAATCTTATCGCGCTTGATGGTTTTTTGGCTGGGTTCAGTGGCTCTCACGGATGCTTCGAGAGTCTCTCTCCTCGCTAAGGCCTTGTGACTACTTGTTAGTTCCACAAGGAGAACAGGGTGCACTGCTCAGTCGCCACAACCATTTTATTATGGTGTGGTACATTTCATTGCAGCTGGTGGGTTGATATAAGGCTAACAAATGTAAATAGGGATTTGCTGTTAGGTCCCTGTCAGGATTCTCATGTCACATTCATTGTGCATGGACTGTGTTACCCTGTGATCAAGAGATGCCGGTTGCCAGGTGAAAACCCTGGAGTAATGATGTCTCCGACATATGTTGAGTGCAGGTGTTAGCACCTTTATGTTTGGTAATTGTGATAAGAGATTAGATTAGAAATTGATTATGCAAAAATTGTGGGAGTGGCTCTCACTTTAGCTTCGGCTACTGGCTTTGTGCTTAGAGCTTATGCCGTATTTACTGTTGCCAGTGAAAATGCCATAAGCTCCAACACACTGAGAATAGAGTTCACTAAATCAAATCATTTATATATCCTCCTCAACAAAAATAGAAACATAAAAATATAAAAAATACATCTGAATAATATAAAATAAAATTGCACTAAATCAACAAATATATAACTAGTTTATATGGTATTTATATACCAGTTTCAAAAGTACAAATCATGATTTGAAAGAATCAAAAAATTTTCTGGGGCTCTTATACACATGCTAGGAAGTGGAAATATGTGATACTATTTATCAATTGCTTAGAGGCGCTTGCCTACAGATGGTAGGAATGCAAATATTTGAAACTATTTATTGATAGATTATTGGCGCTTGCCTACAGATGTAGGAGTGCAAAAATATTTGATACTATTTATTGATAGATTATTGGCGCTTGCCTACAGATGTAGGAGTGCAAAAATATTTGATACTATTTATTGAAATATTATTGGCGCTTGCCTACAGATGTAGGAGTGCAAAAGTATTTGATACTATTTATTGATAGATTATTGGCGCTTGCCTACAGATGTAGGAGTGCAAAAATATTTGATACTATTTATTGAAATATTATTGGCGCTTGCCTACAGATGTAGGAGTGCAAATATATTATACTATTTATTGATAGATTATTGGCGCTTGCCTACAGATGGTAGGAGTGCAAAAATATGTGATACCATATTTATTGATAGATTATTGGCTCTTGCCTATTCATGTACGGTGAATGTGATAAGAAATTAGATTAGACATTGATTATTCAAAATTTGGGGAAGTGGCTCTCACTTTAGCTTCAGCTACTGGCTTTGTGCTTAGAGTTTATGCCATTCTCTCTGGCAATGCTTTGGCAGTGAAAATGTCATAAGCTCTACCACACTGAGAATAGAGTTCACTTGGGTACATTCAAGCATGGAAGCAATAATTCAAGGGTAGTTTAAGGGTGCTGTCCTATACTTGCTAGGAAATGAAAATATGTGATACTATTTATTGATAGATTACTGGCGCTTGCCTACAGATGTAGGGGTGCAAAAATATTTGAAATCATTCATTGATAGATTATTGGCGCTTGCCTACTGATGTAGGGGTGCAAAAAATTTGATACTATTTATTGATAGATTATTGGCGCTTGCCTGCAGATGGTAGGAGTGCAAATATGTGATACTATCTATTGTTAAATAAGGAATTTTCCCCATTTAATCACTCTTGCTCAAGTCTGTTTCAGCCACACTGTGTTGTTGTCATCACCACTTCTTCTCGGGTATTCTTCTCAAACAGATTCAACTCCATTCGTGCTACAGTCTTTTTTTAAGCTTCATCTACTAGGTAATTAACTGTTTTTCTTTTCTTGTAGAATCTATTCTAAATAACTGAAGAAATCACAATAGCCTTCATAGCTAAACAGATTCGGTTTCAGAGCAATTCAAATATCTAATCCAGTGCTGAGTTTCAAGCATAGCATTTTGAGATTTGTCCAGATATCTCAACGCAGTAATAATTGAATGTTTCCATGAGTGATGATTCTGAATCTCCATCAATAAATCAGATAATAAATCCAGCCAATCCGACTTAGCTTTTTTAAATGCTATCCAATTCTAAACTATTCTTGATTATTTGAATTAAAAATTAAATTATGTTGTTTTAAAACTATTTAGTGGACTTTATGCTTTGAAAATTTATTTTATCTCTGATTGTTTTCTAGGCTAGTTTGCCAGCAGAAGTGTTCATCTAATTGCTATCAAAGAGGATGGAAACTCCAAAACTAAAACTGATAAGATATATAGTAGTACCGGTAGCTTACCTGAACAGAATTTTTGTTTGAAGCTTGGTATTTGATGATCCAGACAAACTGCTAGCTGGACAGTTACTTGAAAAAATATTATTGTTGAAAATGATAGAATAATATTCTTCAAAAGATTATATTGTTTTCATATTGATGCAGGAAATTTGATGAAAATTTCTGTAAACATGATTAGGCTACCAATACACAGTTTCAGTAGTTCGTTGGTATTATAAACCTTTTAATCAGAATTGAAATGCAATAATTTTTGTTTAATGTTGAAATAATAATTGTTTTTTGCTTTTCTACTGGTGGGGAAGGAATTATGCACAAATTCTGGAACGCAGATTTCAGGGTTATACCGGAACGTTTTTCTAAGTATGTCGGGAATTAAAAAAATATTTTTTAGCAACTTTTTATATTGTACTTGTAATTGGGCATGCATTTATGTTGTTACAATTCTTTGTTATATTGTGTTTTTCATGGCATTGATTTAAAAAACGTTATGTATTAATAATAGCAAAAAATCATTTTCTATTTAAATTCAAACAATGAAAATATATATAGTTGATAAAGTTTCTATAGAGTACAAGTGACCTTTTCAGATTATTTCAAGTCTCAACTTTTGTAATTTTATCGATTGTGGCTATTGTAATTTGTGAATACTGTTTGTATTGACTAGTCTTAATACTTCAAGGCATGATTTTGAAACACAGTTTGTACAATCCACTACTAGGTAGGGCATGCAGTTCTCTGTTACTTCGTTTATTTGTTTTATTGTGTATTTCTTGTCATTGATTTTACCAGACACTTTGTATCAATCATTGTTAAAAAATGTCAGCTCCCACTTCAAACAATTGAAGATATATCTAGTTGATAATGATTTATAATTTAAGTATAATTTCAAGTTTCAACTGCTGTAATTTTATCGATGGTGACTAATGTAATGTGAGAATACTGTTGGTATTGACTTGTCTTGTACTCCATGTGTGGAGTTTTCAAGGCTTAATCTTTAAAAAATTCAAATAATAATAAATAAAAATACAGGATGAAAAGGGCAGAAGAAGGAAGAAGCGAGAAAGGTGGGAGGTCTAGGCCACGGGCTTCTCCATCTTTCTTAGTATATTATATTGAATGATCAACATTTAATTTAATTTCCACTTTTAATAATATTTTATTGCTATATAGATAGGAAACATTGTTTTTTAAATGTTATGATTTATTCAAAATTATTTTCTCTTTTGTATGAATTTCATTTATAAAATCTTATACTGGGTTCTCTGCTGTACAAACCGATGGAGAATTTTGAGAGGCTCTTTTTGTCCATCTTGAATTACATCTGAAGTTCTGCTCTTCTGGTGTATTTTGATGATGTTCTCTTTTTGGTGTTTAGGCAGGGGGGTATTGTTTGCGGTACTGGTTCTATTGTGTTGCTACGGTGTCAGTTTGTAGAATAGCTTTTGATGTCTATTTGTTGTATCAGAGGAGTACTGCAGAAAACCCAGCAAATGAGATTTATATTAAAATATATTCTTTTTAAAACAATTATTATTTATTAATAGAAAATGTGGTCAGGGGATACTGTTTGGTTGGCAGGACAGAGGTGATCTCTGGAGGTACCCCAGGGATTGCCTCTCAACTCCAACACTACTTCCCTCCGTTAATGGGTTGTAGTTAGGAGCAGTATCCACCTCGCGTGGCCCACAAGGCCCCTCCCGGAAGGGGGGCAAGTCAACCTTACGTCCTCGAATGGTGTTGATGCCACACCTCGTGTGGGCTGGGAAACGTACGTCCTGGGTGCCCTCGGTTTGGTTCATCTCTTGACTGGAGGCAGTGTTGAGATGTCCCCTGACGGTGGGATACCACAGTGACTGCGGCCGACAAGGCTCTGGCGATTGGCGAAGTTAGGGACACCCAAAGTTAGTAGACAGATCTATCTGCTACTAATCTTGGTGGTCTCTCACTACCGCTTTTCATGAATTTGTACTATTCTTCCTTTCTGTTCTCAATTCCCTTTTGGGGCCAAGTAATAGGTGTTGTTAATTTTAATTTTTTTATTTTCTCATGTAGGCATCTATCCTATCATTCGCAGTTCTTATTTAGATTGTTGTGTAATTTAATTTATTTTAAATTATGTGAAAAAATTGAATTAAACTTAATATTTTGAGCTAGTATTCATGCGAGCAGCAGAACATATAGGACGTCTAAAGAATAGTAACTTTAAATTCTTGTAATGATGTGAAAATTCTTTAGAGTAGAATTTGATGTGGAAATAGTGCGTGATTTGGATTTCTGCTTTCCATTTTCGGGTATCTGTTCAATCAGAGATAAGCTACGAAACTCCTGGGCACTCTTTGTAAGGGTGACCGATTGGCCAGCAAAAGAGACTCTGTTCTCTGCTGTATAATCACTTCCCGGTGGTTCGGAAACCACCTAAAACTGTAAGTCCAACTCAGCAATCACAATCATCCAATTCACTACCCACGCACAGGTCTCAGTCCTATGTGGGCTTCATCCTCCAAAAAAAATCATGGGAATAAAACGCAAAAACCTTCATATCAAAAAACTAGGTCTAAGCAAGGGCGTCATTTTAGTCCAGCTTATGAGGGGGAAGGGGCATTTATTAAAAAATCTATCTGAAGAGTTTGAATTTTGTCACAATTTTGTTTCTTATTACTTTTTTTTCAAGTTAATATCTTATTCCAATAAAGTAATTTTGTTGTTTGGTATAATAATATAATAATTATCTATACCGCTTTTTTCACTTTTGGCTTACCGTATATTAATAATAATAATAATAATAATTTCTCTGGTTGTGAGTACAGCACTGCCAGAGGAGTTTATTCACAATAAATTAAAAAAATTATCATTTAAGAAAATAAATTAAAGTCTTAAATCTAAAGTATTGCAGTTGTGAACTTTGTGGTTCCCACTATATAAATATGTGTCGGGATTCCACTATTTTGTCTATTTCTTTATAGGGTATTAGAACATGCAAAAAAATATTATGTTAGTTTTACAAAGTTACATGTTACTAATTTATTGAGTATTAAATTGATAAGTATAACAATAAATAATAATATTTTTAGACTACATGCTACTAGTTAGTAATATAGTTATATTGGTGGCCACTGTCCTCCCCAAGCAAAATGAATTTACTTCACTATCATTCTGTCAAAATCAATTGTCCAAAAAAAGGACTTGTACATTTGTGTTAGATCGTGTTTTTCAGTACATCCAGCTCTTGAATAACTTAACTATCACTGATTTTTCAGATTCACGTCCTGCACATGCCGCCCTACAAATACCTGAAGGAGTTGTGCGGCCAGCGCCCGCGCACCGGCTACGTGTCTTCCGACTTCGGCAACCACCCCACCTCGCATCTGATGCAGTCGATTCCCGGCCGGCACGACCGCAACAAAGTGGAGGTGTTCTGCTACGCATTCAGTCCGGACGACGGCACCACGTTTTGCGCCAAGATCGCTTGCGAGTTGGAGAACTTTGTCGACCTGTCGCAGATTCCGTGCAATGGCAAAGCGACTGAGTCGGATCACTTTGTCGACCTGTCGCAGATTCCGTGCAATGGCAAAGCGACTGAGTCGGATCACTTTGTCGACCTGTCCCAGATTCTGTCAAAGATATCCTGTCAAAGATATAATTCTTCATTCTTTTTTCGAGTGGCTAAAGAGTTTGAAGTTAGAGAAGTAGTGAAATCTTTAAAGACTACGAGTTCAACTGGATGGGATGAGATTCCTTGCTGTGTGGTGAAGGCGGCAGTTGAAGTGATTCTCAAGCCTCTTACACATGTTGTAAATCTATCCCTACTTAATGGTGAATTTCCACAAAAACTAAAATATGCCATAGTCAGACCTCTCTTCAAAAAAGATGACAATAGAGATATAAAAAACTATCGCCCAGTAGCACTCCTGTCAGTTTTTTCTAAAATTTTTGAACGACTAGCATTTATGCAAATTACAAAATACCTGGAAAAGTAGAAAATATTTTACAATAAACAGTTTGGTTTTCGAAGGGGTTTGTCCACTAAAGCTGCCATTTTCGAGGTTGTGACAGATGTTTTGGAGGCGCTTGATGGGGCTCAGAGTGCACTTGGTTTGTTTTGTGACTTGTCAAAGGCCTTCGATGTGGTTAATCATGAGCTTCTCCTGAATAAACTGAGATATTATGGATTTGTAGGACGTTCAGCTGACTTTTTCACTTCTTATCTAGATAATAGATATCAATCAGTTAGAGTGAGTAACGGACATGGCGGCTACACCACATCCGAATGGAGAAGGGTTACTTGTGGAGTGCCACAGGGATCAATTTTAGGCCCAGTTTTGTTTAACCTTTTTATAAATGACCTACCATTCAACATAGACTCAAAACTAATTTTATATGCTGACGACACTACTGTTCTGGTTAAGGGAAAAGATAATGCAACCGTCCTCTTGAAAGCTCAAGAAATTTTTAAGCAGCTTACTGATTGGTTTCATAGCAACAAACTGAAGCTGAATGTCAAAAAGACTAATTTTATTAAATTTTCAATGAGGAATAATGAATACAGTCATACATTAATGCTAGATTCTGGTGTGGAATGCCATTCGACAATGGGAACTAAGTTTTTGGGTCTGGAGCTGCAGTCAAATTTAAAATGGGATAATGAAATTAAAAGCCTTAGGAAAAAGTTATCCCATGCAGTTTTTGCTTTGAAAACTTTGAGAAATGTTTCGACCAAAAAAACAGCCTTAGCGGTCTATCATGGGTATTTTATGTCCCAGGTTCGTTATGGTGTGATATTCTGGGGTGGTAGCGAGGGAAATATCAATGCAATATTCAGATTGCAGAAGAAAGCGTTGCGAATAATTGAAGGATTTAGTGCAAGGCAGTCATGTCGACCGATTTTCAGAAAATTAGGACTGCTTACAATGCCGGCACTGTATTTTTTTGAGATTGCCGTGTATTCGCATAAGAACCATAGTAATTATGAAAATAACATAATCGCTCACCCATACAACACAAGACATGGAGAGTCAACACTTCGGTACCCCATGCATAGGCTGACTCTGATTGAGAAGGTGCCACACTATACGGGTATAAAGATTTTAAATTGTTTGCCCAAAGTTTTAAAAGGTTACGGTCAAGACAAATTCGTGAAGGAACTCAAGAAGTTGCTTATTGATGCCTGTCCTTACTCTCTGGCTGAATGTTATGGGGTTTTTCGGAGACAAAATGTTGAATAGAATCTGTTTTTTTTTGTTTTTTTTTTTTAAATATGTTTTTATAGATGAACGAACGCTTGATGAATAGCTGATGAATTAGTTTAGTTGAAGTGAATTGACGTGTCACATGCTGTGCGAGCCTAGCTCGATAGATGCAGCTTAACGTGACAAAACAAATTTATTTATTTATTTATTTATTCCATGCAACGGAAAGGCGACCGATCAGATCAATGCGGACGGCATTCATATCCTTGTCAACATAAATGGCTTTATGAAGGGAGTGCTCAACGAGATCTTTGCACTGCGAACGTCGGCTATTCAGGTGAGAAATGCAAACTGTCAAATATATAGAACATAATTTATATCAATTTCGAAGTTTTATCAATTATACTTAGTAGCGCTCATCGATTTCTATCAGCTATTCAATACTGTCGTTAATATCCGCCATTGCGGAACTCTTCAGTATAGTTATTGATAGCACTTTTAGGAATTCGAAAAACATAATTGTTATGTACAAAACATTGTTTTACAAAATTGTTACATAGTTTAAATGTGATTTTAACTGTTACTTATACTAACTCTTTTAAGGATGAAGCCCTCATAGGTTTGAAGCCTGTGCATGGTTAATGAGTTGGTGGTGATTGATAAGATGAACCTACAGTTTTATTTTATTGAAATTTATTTATTTAGTACAAAGCATAGATGGAAGCTTACAGGCCTACACCCAAAAAAGCTTCCTTAACACAGTTCGCATAAAATCATTTAACTGTACAATCATTAAAATCAAAGATACCGTACATTTATACATTTTTAAGACAGAAATGGAAAAATACTGTAAAAGTCATGCAAAGAATGTAGAATAATAAAAAGAGAGGAAAACTTATCATGAGATATAAGTACCTTATTATGGTATAAATTATTACAGATAAATGTTAAGGTTGCAAATAGAACATACTGAAAAGTAATATAAAAAAGGAGATCAATAAAATAGTAGAAAAGGTGGGTTCCAATCCACTGGCAAGTAATTTCACAGCAGAGAACAGTCTTTTGCTGGCCAATCCAGTCGGTCATCCTTACAAAGAGGTCCCAGGAGTTCTTAGTTTATCTTTACTTGACTAAACAGATACCTGCTATGGCTCACGGCTATCACTTCCCTAAAGCCTCGCACACATGAATGGAATTTCAACTGAAAAATTTACGGCGATTGCAGTTGAACTGCCGCTGAGTTGCCGTCGAAACCAACTGCATTTCGACTTCATTTTTGATGTCGGGCTGTCGCTGGCTTGCAGTTCTGTTGCCATCGTGTGTGTGTTGACATGACTGCAAGCTGACGGCAGTACAGCGTCACCTAGGCAGCACTAGGAGCGCTGAAGATGAAGTTGATGCTGGCTTGCAGTCCTGTTGCCACCTGTGTATGTTGACTCGACGGCAGTTTTGCAGTCGGCTTGCTGACAATACCGACGGCAACCGGCGGCAGTTGCGGCTAGTTGCTGCTCTGTTGACATCGTGCGTGTGTGTGCTCTATTACATTTCGTATCTGATCCCATTGAATTGTGTTACTGTCAGCAACCGACAGGGCAGCAACCCTCTGGGCAGGGGTTAGAATATGCCCAGGGTATGCTCTGCCTGTCGTACGAGGCGACTAAAAGGGCTGCCCCTTCCCTAGTCTGGATGAGAATGATCCTCGGCTAGTGTGGGAGGGGCCCTACCCCTCTAGGTTGGGGTTAGAATAGACCCAGGGTATGCTTTGCCTGTCGTATAAGGCGACTAAAAGGGATGTCTCCCTCCTAGCCTGGACGAGACCGATCCTTGGCTATGTGTGGGAGACCCCCCCATAGCACCTCTTCTTTTCCTTACATTAAATTCTATCTGCTATGGTCCTTTTTTTCTGGGAGACACGATTTCCATTGACTTTGCTTTGTGTCTCTCTCTCTCTCCTGTACCGTACACATGGTGATCTCCTAGTGATCCCCATGACCTCTTTTTCTGTCGGCCTACTCTTGGTCACTCTTCTTGGTGGGATGCTATTGTTTCTGTTTTGGGAAGTCTTTCCGAAACGCCCTGGTTGGTTCGAAACAAAGTAATACTTTGTTGTACGAAACAAAGTAATACACAATAGACCAAAATAGGAATGCCTTCTCTATTCTTCCACCTCCGTACCCTCCTTCATAGTTTTATTGGTGGGGTGGGAGTGAGGAAGAACCTGTTTTCTTATCACCAGAGCTGAAGCTGACTGCCTCGGCTGGTAAGCGACGCTGCTGCAACCTCTCGGAATTACTGTGAACTATGTTGCCTATGTTGGCCTACCCGTTTTGTAAGCCTTTTAAAATCTGTTATTTTTTAATAGTTTCACATTCTAAAACAAAAAAACCTCCCAGGACAAACATTAACAGCAACTTGCTTGTTAATATGACGTTTTCCGTTTTAATTTTTATTGAACGTGTCATTTGATAAATTGGTTCAAAGTTTCACGATTTCTTATGGGACAAAAGAAAGTTACTTTCCAAGTTTCAGGGTTTATTTTTGGAGAAAAATTAATTTTTAATATAAATGTATACTGCTAACACCTATCAAATTGTTTGGCCTGAGTTAGTTTTTGCATTTAAATGCGGACAGACTAGAAAATGAAACATTTTTAGTAGCGCCCCATGTTAAAAGATGGTCTGAGCCAGCGGCTAGCGGAGTCAGGTCTCGCCCCCTCTTAATAATTTGTCATTATATTTTATAAAATAAATTGAAAAGTTACTGAATATGGGGTTAGATCTGGGAAGACCTACGATCCCTGGCCCCTATGGGGTTAGATTTCGCTGTGATGGCGACCTTAGGCTTATTACTGTCGAAGATATTCTTGTAAGAGCCTTTATAATGGAAGATATTTTACAACATAATTTACTATGTTATAGTGGAATACCGGCCTTGTACACAAAAGTTTAGAATTATCATTCTGATAGGCCGAGTACATACCAAAAGCAACTGTTGATAGCAACGCAACAGCAACTCAACTCAGTCAACTGGAGTTTCTTTTAGGTTTACACCGCGTGTACATACAAAAGAAACCCAAGTTGACAAGTTGTGCAGTCACTTGTACCGATATCTTCGTCCGAGGAGGAGGCAGTTCTTCTATGTGTGCTTAGAAAAAAGAAAAAAAAAAGTATAATGGCAGCAACATACATAGAAGCCAGTGGCATGCCTTACAAGAATTGGAAGAATATCCTGAAAAGTTTTTTTTAACTATTACAGGATGAGCAAGGCTAGCTATGATTATGTTGCTGGATTTAGTGACCCCTCTACTGCTGAAAAAAAAAATACTAACTACAGAACCCCAATTGATGTAGGCGAAAAATTAACATTCACATTAAGGTAAGTTCAATGAAATGTATTTATTTGTTGTTAAAGTTGTTAAAAGTTAGAAGTTGAAGTTTAAGTTAATAAAGTTCAAAGTTATAAAAAGTTATAAAATTAACAATCACATTAAGGTAAGTTCAATGAAATGTATTTATGTACTCTGCCACAGCCTGCCAAGCTTTGTCTGTCACCACCCTGTTACTGTATGACTTATTGTTGTTATGGTCATATAAACAATTAAACTGTTCAATGAACTGTGCAAATTTAATATTTTCTTGTTGTTCAGCAGCCATATTTACGTACGGTATGCACTTCACAAGAGCAACTGGCAACTCGAGTTTACAGCTTGTCGTGACTCAAGTTGCCTGCGTTGCTCAGTCAAGTGACCGTTGAATCACCGTCGCATCACAGTCGCTTTGGTATGCACAGGCCCATTAAACTGCTTGTGCTATTCATAGGCAACTCAAGTTGCCGTTGCGTTGCTATCACCGGTTGCTTTTGGTATGTACGCGGCCATAGAAATAGCTTCCGGGCTTCTCTGACAAAAATGATGACCAAGAAAAAAATGTTCCTCTTAAGTGCCGCATTATTATCCAGAAAGGAGTGGTCTACTTACAATATTGTATCAAAACTTGAATTATATTAATGTAATGAATGTTATAATCTCGTGCATCAAGTTCTATCATGCTGCATTTACGTACGCAAGAAAAGTTTCAACACATAATATGTGTTTGTGTTCTTTGTAAGGCTGTTCTAATTAATTGATAGAGAGTTTTGCATAGCGCTCAGAAGGCTTTACAGTATCACGACGTTACTGGTGATTTAAGCCGTTCTCCACATGCTCTACTCTCTAATAACAGCTTGTGGTATACTTTGTCATTGCTGTACAAGATCACACGGTAAAGGGTAGTCACAAATAAAAAACAAAATAGATGTATTTAACAGATTTTTAATCATAATATGATAACATACATTAATAAATAAATGAGAAATAATGAAAGAACCCTTCAATATTCAACTTAAAAATAACTACAAAACCCATTGTAACATTGAACTAACTAAGGTAAACCAGTTCAAATCAACAAATTGGTTGAAATAAATTTAGTAAAAGTTATAATACAAAAAATGAAAATATGGCAATACAGTTGAACATAGACTAAATGCTTTGTTCTATAAATAGTCCATCAATAAAATTGATATTAAATACCAGTACTAGTTTTTGCGGTTTTATAATTACGAATTTTGTGTCAGAGAGAATAAATAATATATTATGGCAAGAGGTCTTTGTGTCTGACACCACCAATGAGTTTATTATAATCATTCAAGTCTCCTCTATGGAATACATATTAATATTATACATTTAAGTCAGCAAAAAATTGATTTATATGTTACCGGCTATAGAATGCCTAAACATTTTAGGCAAAGTATGAAATAAAATGAGTTTGCTAGTTCTTCACATGCACAGCGTAGGACGTCTAGACATTGAATATAATGCCTAGGCATTCTATAGACGAGTACTCACAGTTCTGCGGCAAAGTATACAGAGTGAACAGCATTGCTTGGTAACAGGAGCGTATTTATAAGGTGGAGGAGTGGTCTTTGAGTCCGGCGCCCGAGTCCCAAGAAATAACTTCAAAATCTACCCCAAAATTAACATGTTTTGAAAATTTAGTTGGATCACAATTTCTTAAGTCTAGAATCAAAAAATAAGACCAAGTGAAATTCGGTATTCAGGTTTGATAAAACTCTAGATGCGTGATAAGCAAGACTTTCAAAATTTTCCATTAAAAGTTTATTTTAAAAAGTTAAATTTGCTATCTTGACCTTTTGAGGTCCTAGACGCGTAGGTGCTCCGAAAGGGTTTCAAAACACCACGAAATAGGTCCGAAGGTAACGATTTTTCTTTGCATGCGGAAGTCGCATTTTTATTTATCTTAAGACAATCATTATAACAACGCAGTAAAGCCTGGTTCACATTTTTTGCAAGTAGACCTTGCAAGTACAGGTCGGGTGCAGGTGATGACAAGTACTTATGTCAATTTACTTATCAAATTCTTAACAGTATGTACCCCTTTGCAAGTAGAGTAGTTTGCAAGTACACTAGCAAAGTCTAGCAAGTAATAATATTGGCAAAGCAAAACTATAAACACAAACTATGGAATCATATCAATGAAACTAAAGGCCTACACATGACGATTAAAATAATCTGAATAAATAAAAAATAAATAATAATATAAAAAATAGTCTGAAAGTGTAGTTTTTCTCCAATTCTTTTTGGTCAAGGCAAAACTAATATGGCGTCGCTGATGTTAGAAGACCTCCTATGTGCCAAAATTCACATTTTGGGTTTTTGGTATCATTTTCTTCAGAATTTCAAGCTCTACAACATGACGAATATCTCGTATGTGTAGAAAAATTATAAATGCCTTTTATTGAAGAAAAAAGAATCTATCTTATGTGTTCAGTGCAGTTAGCTTGTTGCAGAATATCTCCTATGTGTTTGAATTCACATAGGAGCTTTTCAAAAATGTGTAAATCCAGTGCATCAGCCGAGAGAATGAAACATAGGAGCTATTCTGCACATTGGAGCTTTCTTTCGGTCGTTTTTAAAGCTCAATTGCTTATTCCACTCAGCTTACTCTTTGTGAAAGGAATTCTTGTCATGCAAATCAAGTACCAGTACCATATCAATAAAATTTCAATATGGGTAATAACTATTATTGTTTTAAGAATTTGTAATGCAGAGAAAGGAAGACACCAAAACAATGAATGGTAAGTTTTTAGTCCGTTTATTTAATAATAATAATAATAATTATTATTATTATTATTATTATTATTGTTGTTGTTGTTGTTGTTATTATTATACCGTAATGAGGCTTATTCTGTCATATGAACACAAAATGAGCTCCTACAAAATGTGTTATGAGATAGTCATAACACCTTTGATGGCTTCACATAGAAGTATTCTTCTTTATTGCCGATGAAAGGAGGGCAGTTCAATGAAACATTATTATTATGATATATGACAGTGCCACTAAAAAAATAAAGCTTTATTGAAGTACTTTACACTAACTTTAACCTTTGATAATAGCTATAATTTTTGAACTGTCTTCAATATAATAATTTGCTTTACTATGTCATGAATTAATGTAATCATCCATTTCTATTAAGTTATATTATGAGAATATAATGTACTGAATCAATGAAATCATATACCTGCAATGGAATAAACACTCATTCATTAAAATTAACTGAAAGTTGGTTTGTGTCAATCTATGCGATGTAAATATTGTTTTTTTTTGTAGTTTATCATTCAAGTAAGCATTTTTAAATTAACATAAATAAAGTAATCAAACATTTCTCCTTATTTCAATATTTTATAGGTTTGGTGTATAATATGGGAATATCTTGATGCCAATGCTGATGATAATGAGGACATTGCTCTTATAGTCCTACCAATGGGAAAATTGTCCAACACCTTGAAGGAGTCGCAGGAACTGGAACTGTCAGTCATAGAAACCAACTCCCAATTGGACACTGAATCTCAATTTTTTGCAACACCTGAAGTAAAACATGATGATAGAAACACAGCTTTAAACAATGAAACTGAAGAAGGAGAGTATTGGGAAAAGTGTATCTTGGTTACAAAATAGAAGGAGAGAAGAAATTTCTAAATACTCTAAAAAAAGAAAGGAAAGTCAAAGAGCTTTGCTACCATAAAGATGAAGTGGAAAAAAGCGATCGTACATAAATATATGTAATGCTCTATTTACAGAGGAAGAGAGGAAAGATATTTTTCAAACGTTTTGGGCAATGTACACGTGGAAAGAAAAGAATATGGATATGTTAGAGGTAGATAGATAGATAGATAGATTTATTAAGTTTCATAGAGCCAAAAGTTTGAGCAGAGCTCAGGTGGCGTGCAACATGTCATTTGAGTAAAATAAAAGCATTACAACATTCTTCTGTAGTATAAGAACATACGTCCACTAGTGTTTTGGTCATCAAGGATACAAATAACTCATGACTACCACAAAACTCAATATGTTCAGGAAGACAATTGAAAAACTTTAGTCCTGAATAATAGTGTCAGCCTGTGTACTGGGTATTGGAAAATGTTTGATTTTTTGCCCCTAGTTTGATAAGAGTGGGTGATATGGTTGACATTGAAAATTTCTCCATTATTGAATACAAAATTGACAACTTCCAGAAAATATAGAGCTGGTACTGTGAGAAGAAGTTGATGCTTTCTAAATATAGGCCTGCACGAAAAAGATGAGTTGACAACTTCCAAAACCCTTACTGCTTTTTTCTGCATAAGAAAGACTGTGTTCAGGTGATTTTTGCCTGCACCCCAAAACAAACACAGGATTGGTAAACACATTCCAAAAAGCCATTCCTGTCATTCCTTGTGTTACAGCTGTACTTTGAAAATGTTTTTGTGAAGTGATTTATTAACTGTTCATTCACATATTGTTAATGTAGTTGAGTTTGTGTGAAAATTTTTCCAATTGAAATGAAATATTATAATTAAATTTACTTGTTTTACAATGAATTGTTTCAATTTTTAGTAAGAATAGTTCTGCATCTTTATATTTTTATTGGTCATTAACATTATGTTTGTATTTTAATAGTTTTAAATAGCAGTATTTTTGAGTAGAACACCTTGAATTTAGAGCAATTGAACATATTAAATTGTTGAAAAATTGTATTTATCTCAAGAACAGTTCTGTATAATCAGTTTTATTCTATTAGGTATTAATTACTATGATGCTTGTCTTTCATTAGTTTTAAATGTAAGTAGTGCTCTTTGTAGAACACTATTGTAAATCAGAAAAGCTCTTATTCAAATATGTTAGAATAATTTAATTTCAATTATTTTTTCAATTTCTATTCTAGATTGATAATTAATTAGTAATAGCTTTCCATTCCTAATATGATGATTATTATTTTGAACTAAATCAGCAAAATACGTTATTCTTATTTCAAGTGTGCCTTGTGTGCTGGAATGTATGTTCTCAAAAATTCTTTCAGTAAATAATATAAAATCAAGTATTTAGAGCAGATATTTGATTGCTAATACTGAATAAAACGAGTTATATCGAAGTAATCATTTTAAGTTTCATTTATACAAACAGTTTTTGTGTAAATACAAACAATATTTTGTTGTTTTTTGCTCTCCTGAAAAATTACTTTCCCAACACATAGGAGGGACGATGGTTTGAACCTTGCTTGAAAATGACGACTTGTTACGAAATTGAAAAATATCGATACTTAATTAAATATGGTCGATATATCGAAATGTCGACCTTGGATGATGGAATATCGATGTGTAATATGGGGAATATTGAGAATGTTATATTATTGAAATTTATTAGTGATTTAGTGTTTTTTTCCAGGTGCATTGAACTGATTAGAATTAAGCTGACAAATTTTCAAATATGGACTCAAGTGAACTTTGGATTGCTATGTTGTCGTAATTGTGAGAAAGTTAATTTTTTAAAGAAATGGCTGTCTCACAATTGCCTATTTTTTGCATATAAGGGTTTGCTAACTTGCATTGAAGTAGTCAAAATTATTGCAGGTTTCAAGCATTTCCACGGTACTGAACTTTCATCTGTGATGAAATTACAAATTTATTTGGAATGCTTGAAACGTGCAATGACCTCTCTTGAAATTTTGGCGACTCCACTAAAATTATGTTCAGTACCCCACGTGGTTCGGCCAATTTGTCGCCTGGAGGGGGTCATAATTGAAGTGGAAAAGCGGGAGTTCGAATCGAGACGTGGCCGCGAGAAGAGCAGAAAAATTGTGAAGGAGCCTCGGGGCTTCTAAGTGAGGCTGCGGCCCATTTAGGAGGGGCGAGCGATCAAGTCGGTGAACTTAGTTGTGAATTTATTCGGTCAAAATTTTGATAAAGTATATTAAGTCAAAATCGCGGGTTCAGTTTGAAGGAAATTCGAAAGTTTGTTGTACGTGATGTTATGGCGGGCGTTGAAATAAAATTCGTAGAACATGGACAGATAAAAAACACTGGTGAGTGCCTAATCTTTAGTATAAAGCTCAAATTAAGACCGTATTGATTGACCGAGGCCCTCAATTCATTAATTTACATGTTAGCAAAAGACATAAGTTAGCAAGATCTTGTAGAAAATTAATGAAGTAGTTTAAATGAAAATTGTGTGATTTCTCTATGTTGAAAATAATTTTAGGATCGTATAATAAATATGGGTTAAATAGCACCAACTCTTTTATTTCCAAAAAATCAGTTCGTTCCTTGCTCTCTTGTTAGTTCAGTTGCTAAACAGGTGAAAGACAAGAAATATATAAAATTATCTTTGCATTTGAGTAAACGAACCTAAAGCTCCCAATCATAGATTTGGAATTATTGAATGCATATACAGTTTAGTAAAGAGATGAAATTTCCGGACAAAAATGGTGTCATATGTGTGGGTGAAGGAAGGTACTTCATTGTTACATAAAGGGTGTTCAGGTGTGTAGAGGTAGAAGATTTCCGGCTACATATATGGTTAGAGATTTAAGGGTAGAGAAGTAGTTCCGGTTACAGATGTATTGAAGGCAACTTTCAACAATCGATATTTAGGATATATCGATGATCAATTTTGTCGTTTACGCGACGTGTCAAACTGAACCACTCACTTGGACCAGCTTGTCGGTGGGACAGGTTGTCGTTCGTTGACCAAAACTCATTTGGACCAGTTTGTCGTTTGCATGCAGCGTCAAACTTAACCACTCAGATGGAATGTGGACCAGCTTGTCGGTGGGTCAGTTTTTCGTTCGTTGACCAAAACTAATTTGGACCAGTTTGTCGTTTGCATGCAGCGTCAAACTGTACCACTCAGATGGAATGTGGACCAGCTTGTCGGTGGGATAGTTTGTCGTTGGGAAAGTTTGTCGGCAGTGTGCAAATTGAAATGGACCAGTTTGTCGGTGGGACAGTTTGTTATCGTCCCGTGACTGCTTGAGCAGATCATGTTGCAGAGTGCATTTGCATGTGATCTAGCGGTACTTTTTAGAACTACAAAGATCAGCTTCTCAAAATGGCTTGGTTAGTTCTCAAAACTATCGCTAGATCGCATGCAAATGCATTCTTTCAAATCAAGGTCTATAGAAAGACCTTGTCTTTCTATAGACCTTGTTTCAAATGATCCAATCAGTACAGCTGCTTGTTCCAAGTAGTTCTAAAATAGTCCGCTAGATCGCATACAAGTTCACTTTTTTTAAATTTAGTTTAAGGAAACTCCGCTAGATCGCAGATAAATGCATTTTTCAATGTTATTCAAGTGAGTAATTTCAAATCGTCATCCAAGCAATATTATTTGTTTGATTGGGAAAATCCAAGGTTATTAAATGTTGTTTCTATTAACCTTGGGGGGGAATCCAAGTTAGATAACCTCAAAATTATTTAAAAGATCGATCATACACACGATTTGCAGCCGTAATATCAAATTTGAATTGCAAAAATATTATTTTGACTGTGATTTTTGCGTTTAATTCCCATCTTAATGTGTTTATTAATGATGCTGAAGATCCATCTTGTTTCCACTATTATGTAATATAAACTTAAAAAAACACTTTTAAATGGAAATTAACTCACGTTGTGGCGTGACGGCCGTTTCGCTCTGTTGTCTAGAGCATCATCAGACGACCCACAGTACACGAGTAGACGAAACAGTCGTCACGCCATAACGTGAGTTAATTTCCATTTAAAAGTGTTTTTTAAGTTTCTGTTTATTGATGTTCTAAATCGATTTTCACTTGATTTTATGTGCTGGATTGTGTTAAATAAATGGTAAAAGATAACCAACATTAACGTTTCTATTCTCATTATTATTTATACAGATTTAACTGCGACTTCTCAGCTTTTAAATGAATTTTTAATGCAAAATTCATTAAAAATATATGTATTAATGCATTTAAACGTTTAAATCATGCTTTTACAGGTTCTTATAATTGCTCCTCTTGCTTGCTCTTAGCATTGAACCAGGTAAGGGAGATAATTTAAACCTAGTTAAAGCTGAATAATTACACGTATTTCATTGACATACAATTTGAGTGGTTTATACATGAAATGAGCTTTTCCGCATCTTGTTCAACTCACGACCTGTGTTTCATGTTTTTCAATTGAATTTGACGGTTTTTAATGAAATTTAGCCTATTAATGACCATTCAACCCATATTTTTTAGCTCTTCAAGTGACACAGCCTAGGCTACACAATTTAATGAAGGTCACTTATTCTAGCTCCACCTATGCACTTGAGTATTACATGAAATTTATTCGAATAGGCTACAGTTTATCGTGTAACTGAGTAAGCAGATAAGGTTAATACTCATATTGAGTACTGTAGTTTTTATATAACTTGGCAGCAGTATGCTGGGTTCAGATGTAGCATGTCCCATCTGCTACACGCTGCCAAGTTATATGAATACTACAGTAAGTGGATATTGTTAATAGCTGTATACATAGGCTTTGAATAAGAGTACCGGTATTCTTTAATTATTTATATATTCACAGGCTTTTGTTGAAGCAATTTAAGAGGTCTTGGAACATGAAGAAGCTTTCTTACCCCTGTTTACTTGTACCGGTACTGATTTTTTTTTTTTATTTATTTTTTTTTTTTTTTAGGATGAAGCCCACATAGGTCTGAGACCTGTGCGTGGGTAATGAGTTGGATGATAGTGATTGATGAGTTGGACCTACAGTTTTAGGTGGGTTCCGAACCACCGGGAAGTGATTTTCAGCAGAGAACAGTGTCTTTTTTGCTGGCCAATCTAATCGGTCACCGTTACAAAGAGTGCCTAGGAGAACGCAGCTTATCTATCTGATTGAACAGATAGATACCTGCTACGGCTCACGGCTATCACTTCCCTTATTTTACAATCTTTCAGTGGAAACCACAGGCATCAATACCCGATTATGCCTGAGATTAATGTTAATCTCAAAATATTTATTGGTTTTTAAAGTACTCAGAAGTTTAAAAAAGAATGGAGTTCAGTATTTTTAGCTTGTACCAGACATTATTTCACAAGACTCATCGTGAGGAATATAAGTGATTGCCTCTTAGCATTAAAATAATATTTCTTCAATGTTTTTCACCCTTACATGAACTGTTGGCTATTATCAATTGTTATAAACTTGCAAATTACAATAGAAATTACATTTGTGGGTAGTATCGAACGCGTTTCAGGACCTGAGTCCCATCATCAGCAAACAGAGACTACATACTCATAATAGTGTTATTCCAAATTTTTTCGGACGATGAAGCCCACATAGGTCTGAGACCTGTGCGCGAGTAATGAGTTGGATGATGGTGATTGACCTACAGTTTTAGGTGGGTTCCGAAACACCGGGAGTGATTTTTATAGTATTTTTGCTGGCCAATCCAATCGGTCACCCTTACAAAGAGGGCCCAAGAGTTCGTAGCTTATCTTTATCTGACTGAACAGATACCTGCTACTCCAAATCTTATATATTTTAAATAGTTCTGCATGTCATCATGAAAATATCTACTATTATGTATTATCTGTTAGCTGATGATGGGTATCAGGTTGTGAAACGCATCCAATACTACTCACAAAAGTAATTTTTAGTAAATTTATTAATGTTGTAACTGTAAGATTAAAACTGACGTTAAGACTTTGAAGTCTGTATTTCTAAAAAGACTGTTCTCTGCTGTAAAATCACCGCTGGTCCGGAACCCACCTAAAACTGTAGGTTCAACTTATCTATCGCCATCATCCAACTCATTATCCCAACAGGTCTCCCACCTATGTGGACTTCATCCTCAAACAAAAATTATGATTTTACTTACTTAAACTGGAGCAATGCATTTCGTTTATGAGGAGACGCTTCATCAGCCTGCAAGTCATTCTAATACAGTTACAGCTCAATAAAATGTTCAATTTTGAGACAAATCAGTACTCAGGATTTCTTCAAAATAGTGTAGGCTATGTTATCAGATTGTGGGCAAGTTAACTGATGAATTTGAGTTGTAAGTTGAATTAAACATAATTTATTGGTAGTCGGAGATAAAGTAATATTGTATGCAACGATTGTATTATGACTGCCTTTATAAGCAACTCGTGAGATGTTTAGAACACTTGCTTCACAACTTAAGCTGGGCATTCACGTTCCGATTTGCAGTACCTCTTGCAGTCCAACCTCCAAGGTTGAATCCGAAAACGGAACGTGAATGGGCTTGTTGGATGGTTGGAATTTCGAACTTCCGAATGTCGACGGTGTTGGAACGTGTGTGGGGGAGTCGGATCAAAGTCGTCCAACGTATCTCAGTCAGTGCTTGACCTTCGGGTAAGTTCGGGCAACATCGGTTACATTTTTCGGCTCGAGAGCGATGCTCACAGTTGATTAGGAATAAAGAGAATTTCAAGTAGAAGCGTGAGTGGAGTCGACTATCCATCTAGCAGTACTGCAAGTCGTACCACAAGTTGGAACGTGAATGCCCAGCTTTAAAGTATGGTTTGGTGTGAGGTCTCAAAAATTGGTAACATTGGACTTTTTTGAAGAGGGTGGTGCAAATGTCACAGTTAATTCTCAACATTATGGGGAAATGCTACGCACACCTGTGCAGCCACAACTTGAAGCTTTGGGGATCGACATGGCAGAAATATGGTTTCAACAGGATGGTACTGCAAGTTGGAACGTGAATGCCCAGCTTTACAAACCACACTTGTTGCTTAAAGGCAATCATAATACAATCAATGTATAAACTACTATATTTTCAAAACCTGATTCAGTAGACCTCCAACCATGTCTCAGGAAGGATTACAACGATGCGAAATAGCTATCACACTTTTTTTATTGCTGATGATGCCCACATGAGTCCGAGACTTGTGCGTGGGAAATGAGGTGAATGATAGATGCCAGACGGAGGAGCGGGATTCGAACCCACGACCGCTGAAACGACAGCAAGTTGAAGTTGCGACGTCCCAACCAACTGCGCTAAGCGGCTTAATAGGTTAGTGTCAATTTCACTATATTGTAAATATTTTCAACATTTAATCATGTTTAAATATCACAAGCAGGAATTTGAAGGAACTGACAATTTTGCAAACTATCAAACATACAGAACATAATTTATTAATAATTTCGAATTCATCGATTTCCATCAGCTATTCAATGCTGTTGTCAATATCCGCCATTGCGGAGGTCTTCCATATAATTGGCAGCACTATGAGGAATTCCAAAACTAATAGATTATTTATGTTTAAATGTGAAGTGACAAAGTAAATATAGCATTGAATTAACTTTTTTCTCTTTATTTTGATGGCAATAATCACCAGCTGGTATGAATTGTTCCTCCTGAAGTACCCTAGCTTACAGTTGGATCAAAAAAGATTCGTTTTCCTGTCATAACTAATGAGCCCAAAGGGCTGGAGAACTCGCTTGCAAACAACTACTTTTGGAAAGGGAAACTCATTTGGGAAGCTTATCGTAGGGGAAGGTGGTAACGAAAAACGGCTGTTTTGAAGTCACTAATTTAGATAAAATTCACAAGACATCTATCACTTGAAGTTCAAGTTCATCGTTGCTCTGATGCAAAGATTTATTTTCCACAAAAAAGACCTGTCGTACTCATATACCTATACATCAGGGGAATGGAATTAGTGTATCTATAGAGTAGATATATTTACTACATAAAGAACAGCTGTTTATATATCCATATATCAGGGCAATGGAATTAGTATATCAGCTGATAGAGATTCTATAAAAAGCCTGATCGCATTTATTCACTTACAGATGATGATTATATTTATATTATATTTTGAAATATATTGCAAATTCCATATGGTGAAAACAACTATTTTCTATATAATTATAGTAATCTATTAATGAAGGGCTGAGAACCTATCCTTTAGTTTCGCCTAAAAAAGGATGAAGGAGTGGGCTAATTTCATTGGCAAACGAACTTGAACTGAATTAAGGTTCCAAGAATATATGTTTAAAATTTGAAGTTGATTGGTCAAAGAGTTCGAAAGTTATTGCCGAACATACAAACAAACACACAAACATACAGAAAAACCCGCGAGCCTCCAGTCACAAGTCAAAACTAAGAACTCGCTACGCTCGTTCAATAATAATTTATTTCAAGACAAAAATTAGAAAAAACAAATCCTACAAATCAAAAAATGTTAATTCAAGATTCGAGTACAAATTAATAACTTCACACCCATTGAAGCCACATATTCTTTTTCTTCTTTTAACAGTAATTGCATAGCCACACATTATTCCTCTTATTTTAGTAGTAATTTCAAAATGGCTACTTCATTTCCACAATTTTTTGATGGACATATTTTTCTCGGAGTCTTTTTGCATCACTTTGGCGACGGCCATTTCGAAATCCTCCTGTGTGACGTGTACTCTCCTCTCGCGCAGGGCATACATACCAGCTTCGGTACAAACTCCCTGTAAAAAAAAATATTTATTTTTGAAATTTTGAGTAAAAAACAGGGTGACCACCAAAGTAAGCTACAAAAATTCCCTGATCATTAATAAAATTTTCCCTGACCAATATAAGGTACTATACCTTCGCTTCGTTCGACTTGACCGTCTAGCCATGGGGCAGAGTCGGTCAAGTCGAACCGTCTAAGCCTGGACCCCAGGGGTTGGCTTAAAATTCGTACAAAATCGTGAATCGATCCAGCACTTTTGTTTGTTGATCATCTGTAGTCATGGATACGGCACAGTTATTCAATTCTCAACTCCATATTTCTTCATCTGCAGTCATGGATACGGACACAGTTATTCAATTCACAAATCCATATTTCCTATATATAATTTTTAAATTTTCACTTTTGGCCGTATTTTTAGAATTTTTCAAAATTCTTTCTTAGCATACATCTAGAGCCCCAACGGGACATGTGTGCCAAATTTCAACTTAATTAGCCATGTGGTTTTCGAGAAACGCTGATGAATGAGTCAGTGAATCAGGGATATTTAGATTTTATATAGATGAAAAACAAAAAGACCTAAGCAAATAATCATAACTATTTTATGTTTGTTAGCCTTCCCAGCTTATTATTTGTCTGGTTGTCCATCTAAAAACGCCTTTCAAGTTCGATATTGGAGCATTTCATGTGAGGGTTTCTATAATTAGTATAATTATTATTAGGTATATAATTATTAAATACCTGTCAATAAAAAATTGATTTATTTATGAAAAACTGGTTAAAAACAGCATGAAGCTGCTTAAAGACATCCCGTTGCAAAGCACGGGTAAACCACGAGTTGTTAATAATTGAAATAACCTTGAATCATTTCCACTGCTAGGCGTTTCAGGCGAGCGAAGCGAGCCTGCCTGCTAGTTTTCAATATTTTACTGTAGTTCTACTATAGCTTGGCAGCAGTATGTTGGGTTCAGATGTAGCAAGTCCCATCTGCTACACGCTGCCAAGTTACTACAGTAATACGCTTGAATTATCTCTACTGCTACACGTTTCAGGCGAGCGAAGCGAGCCTGCCGTCTAGATGTTAATAATTTTAATAAGCTTGAATCATCTCCATGGCTAGAAGTTTCAGGCGAGCGAAGCGAGCCTGCCGTCTAGATGTTAATAATTGTAATAAGCTTGAATTATTATGACGGCTAGAAGATTCAGGCGAGCGCAGCGAGCTTGCCGTCTAATTGTTAATGATAATTGTAACAAGCTTGGATTATTTGCATGATTATAAGTTAGTGTACTAACTAACCTTGACTTCAGCACCAGATGCTCCTGGCATCAATTCGGCGATCTTTCTCAGATTAATGCCACGTGTCAGATTCATTTTGCGAGAGTGAATGCGCAAAATATCGAGACGGGCCTCCTCGTTGGGAGGAGGAAACTCGATCTTACGATCAATGCGACCAGGACGCAGAAGGGCGGGGTCCAAAATGTCGATACGGTTGGTCGCCATTATGACCTGGCAAAAACAAACAAAACAAAATCAATAGTAAAATTCTAAATACTAACCACCTTAAGCTAAACAAACAAAATAAAACCAATAGTAAAATTCTAAATAATAACCACCTCAAGCTAAACAAACAAAATCGAATCAATAGTATAAGGCCCCGTCCTAGCTGGACGACAAAAAATCGGTCGGTCGTCCATGCGAGCGAATCCGTCGCACCAAAAGATTTCAAACATGTGGATAAGCGTGAGAGCGTCCTAGTTGGGCGACCGACGATGCGACCGATTAAAGACGAACATGTTTGTCTTTGGTCGTGCGGATCGTCAGACCGACTAGTGCGATTGTAGTCCAGCAGCACGAGTTTACGTCTTTTCTCAACCGATAACATGGTGACAATGGTCTAATGGAAAGGGATCTGTCGTCAGTCGCTGCGACGACTTCACGGCCCACTGTGGACACTCAATTCCGTCGTCAGACAAGATTCGCTCGCACGGATGACCGAGCGATTTTTCGTCGTCCAGCTAGGACGGGGCCTAATTCTAAATACTAACCACCTTAAGCTGTTATATTACGCTCTTTCGCAATCCATAATTCAGTATGGTATAACTGTTTGGGGAGGCTGCTACAATTAATTGTCATCTTGAGGAACTCTTCATAATGCAGAAATTAATAATTAAAACAATTTAGAATAAACCTAAAATCTATCCAACTAACTTAATATATTTACTGAATATCAGGTAATGACTGACAGACGTCATTGTGAATGTAGTAAAATACACAATTAAAAACAAAACTGCTTTCCCTTACAATGTCAGCAACCAATACAGTTTGAGACAAAATTCATATAAATTGCAGATCTATAAAAACAATATTGAATCAATTAGGAGACAGCTAATATACATAAGTACTAAAACCATAAACAAAATTCCCAATCAATACCTCTTCCATACAGAGTATGATTACAATTGAGTACAGATTGAGTTCATGTAGAAAAACAATATATATAACATTGGTCTTAATAACGAATAATAGAGAAATGGAAATTATAAAATACTATTTAAGGTATAAATTTAAATTTCATTGCCTTCATGCACGTTGTAGACAATAGTAGCCTACAATATTTACCTCAACAATTGTAAATTAAATAAGAAAATGAAAAATGACTTCAGCAATTGGATCAAGAGCAACTACTTTCTTGATCTTTAATTTTGGAAAAATAACTGTTTTACCATTCCTTTTCACCCATTAAATCCTTTAACCTTTCCTTTCTTCTCCTTCTTCCTCCTACCCTCCCTAGTACATGGGCAACCATACTTGGAAGGAAGGTATAGTAGTATATATTTTAAAATATTTTATAGATTTTACTTTTGTATAATATTGGATTTCAGTTATTGTATTTTAATATTTCTCATTTTTTGCATGACTTGTATGTGTGTGTTTTATATCTTATAAATAAATAAAATATAATAGTCAACAAATATAAATTAAAAAAAAAATAAATCAATATAGTCAAATTTAGCGCTAAACTTTTGGAGAGATTATTGTTTCTGGAACTCAGCAGAAAGACCAAATACTTTCTTAACATTGCTGTATATTCTGGAACACTGTACCTGTACCTACAAAAACATAGGTAATATAAAAATATACAAAAGAGTATCTAAGGACCCGACGAATCAAATAATTATTATTTTTATTATAAACTGTGCTGATAGACATCCTACACCATTCAACCAACGTGCATACTAACCTCTCTACTAACCTTGCCATTCAACTGCTTCGGTTTCTATAAACATCATATGCTTCCCAATTCACAACAAAATGCACATCGGCAGTTTATGAACGTCACTTAACAAAGAAATACTTGGTCAAGTCTTACTTAACGGCAATAAGTCTTACTTAAATGTACAAGTTTACGAAGAGACAAGCCAGCGAGTAACTGTAACTCTAAGAGTGCCAACCCAGCTCCCCCCAACAAAGACCTGACTCCTAATAAATAATTCAACACTAAAAATTTGCTAACTTTTTATAGTAAATTCAACGACTTTCATAAAAAAGTGAGTAGAAATATTATTTATTCACAATTAAAATTGACTGCTGGGCGTTGAATTTACTATAAAACGTTAATATTAACAACGCATATCGTTATGGAACAAGAAATCAAAGAATTTAATAATTTACATTAATTCACACTAATATAAGAATTTACACTACATAAATATGGCAAAGGCAGCTGGTAGCCTGACTTGTCAGCTAGTAAACTCGCCCAGGATAATCAACGCTTCAACTCAAGTTCGTATTCAAGAACCTCACTTAAAGATCTTTTTAACTTAGAAGTCAAGACATTCTTGAAATCGGTATCAAATCCATCTTGAGACTTATTTCTCATCATCTTTATTTTTTATTATAGCATCGGCAAGCCTCCGCGACTGCAGTGGCTCTGTTTTATTATACTGTAAAAATCTCCAACTTAAGTCGGGTTTTCCTAGCTCCGCACTTTTTGCGTAGCGCACCAGTATTGCCACACGAATTGTGGGAGATTTGGCTCCTCAAAACAACCGTACGTAACAATTGAACGTACGGTAATTTCGAGCCGACTGGCAATACTGGTGCGCAGTACGCTATGCAACACTATTGTTGTTGCGTTTTTGGTGTCAGTTGTTTCTGGGTTATGTTTTCACTATTTTATGTTTCCTTGGTCGGTCTGGCGCTCAAGCTATGCTTTGCTGGGTCGAAATATGGGTAACTGAATAGTTCAGAATCTTAGTTAATATCTTTATTTAAATTGATGTATTTTTGTTTAATTGGGAAATAAATCTTATTCTTTTTTTATGTATTCAGATTTTTATTCACGTTTATCATATTTTAATGTGAGTAAATGTGCTTATAACATGTTGAAACTGATCTAAAAACATAGACGAATGACGCAAACAAGTAAGTTTAAAATTGTAACTGTGGAGCTAGGAAACCCCGGCTTAAACAAACAAAGGTTTGCAGTTTATTTTGGATTTATTTTAGTTCATTTTTGGCGGCATTAGAGTACCTTGATGTTTTTGGTGGCCTCGAAACCGTCGAGCTGATTGAGCAGCTCCAACATGGTGCGCTGCACCTCGGAATCGCTTCCACTGGCCGACTCAATACGCGACGAACCGATCGAGTCGATCTCGTCCATGAAAATTATCGACGGCGCGTGCTCCCTGTGTAATTATGACAAAAAATACAATTTCAATTTATTATTACATACTAGAACATGTTTAAAAGCCGTAAGAGGATGAGTCAATATACAGGGTGATTCAAAGCTAAACGGCAGTCTCTTGGGAGCTCATTCTCTATCAAAAAGTAAGAAAAAACGTTCATATAAACATATGTCCTGAAAACAATGGTATTTGTATCTTTGTAACCACTTTTTATACGGACTTACTTCACTGAGAGAACTGAGTTCTACGTGAAATTTTCCGCTAGCTGTAACTCGCTAATGAAGCGTTTTCAGGCATATGTTTATGTGAACTTTTTTTCTCATTTTTTGCTATAGAATGAGCTCCCAAGAGATTGCCGTTAGTTTTGAATCACCCTGTATAATACCTAACAGCATATGCTACCTAAACACATTTTTTCACATTTATAAATTTTATTTAATTACATAATATGTACTAACACATCTAACTTCATTTTTGAAAACAATATTTCAACTAGGTATTATATAGCATTTAAAAAAAAGAAGATTATATGAACAGACTCATATACCCCAACACATAGTATTTTGATAGTGGAATTTCTAAAGGTGAATTACTGATATAACATATTCTGTATTAATTTATGAAGTTTGACCAAAAGGATTTTGTAATTATTATGTTATTAATTGTATAATAAATTTTGATTTGATTTTGAAACCTGCTGCAAAATACATTTGAATTGAAAAATTTGGGAAGTGATAGCCGCGAGCTGTAGCAGGTATCTGTTCAATCAGATAGAGATAAGCTGCGTTCTCGTTGGTCCTGTTTGTAACGGTGACCGATTAGATTGGCCAGCAAAAGACACTGTTCTCTGCTGTAAAATCACTTGCGGGTGGTTCGGGACCCACCTAAAACTGTAGATCCAAATCATCAATCACCATCATCCAACTCATTACCCACGCACAGGTCTCAGACCTATGTGGGCTTCATCATCAAAACAAAAAAAAGAAGCATAACCCGATACACATCTGTCCACAAAGCTTGACTGTCTCACGATGAAATAAAATTCATCAGGCCATAAAATTCTATCTGATAGCAGGGTGCTATTAATTTTATTCATTCATTTATTCACAAAAACACAATCAAGTAAAGATAAGACAGGCATAGCCACTACTGCTGTCTTTACAAATGTTTAAAAGAAAAATCCAATTTTTAGGCTATGTCCAAGTTATACTAAAAATTTTACTTTGAAGTACAGTTAACGATTCTTTCCTAAATAAAAATATACAAATTTAGAAATTCAATTTTGCAGACCTAACTTACTGAACTTCTGAACTTGCCGGCCAAACAGCTAAAAGGAACAGCTGATAGAAGTTAACAGTTTTTAATCATATGGCAGGCCCCTTATCGGCGTTATTTATGCTGTCTGGAACGCAAAGCCGTTGCATGTAACGTGTAGTCAGAGCCTTGCAGTATGTAGGAAACATATGACTGGGTATGATGAAATGTAAGGATAGCCTTCAGTTCACAACAGATGGGCAGCTAACCAAACCTAACCTAACCTGGCTAGATGGGTTAAGTAGATGGTTAACCAGGTTAGGTTAGGTTTCGTCTATCTTTTGTGAACTGAAGGCTATCCGAAATGTAATTATGCCGGGTTGATGACATCTTTTAACCAATGCAGCTAGAAATTTGGAATGTATTCTCAGTAGGAGGTTTTTTTTAATAAAATCCAAAACCTAGCTTCTACCCTAATAGTTGTAGGTTTAAATTTGAAATGTTCATTGAGAGGTGGTGAGTAAGAGGTCTTACTGTGTAAGAAAACAACGAAGGGGGCCTCTCTGATCAGCTGGAAGAGCCCTAGGACTAACTTCTTCCCTAATAGTCCTAGAAGGTTGAAATTTGAAATGTATTCTTAGTGGGAGGTGGCGAATAAAAAAATCAAGATTTTTTTATGAGAACGCAGCAACGCGCGTCGGGCCAGCTAGTAGATAAATAATGATTGAAAGTGAAGCAGTGTTACCAACCTAGCCATGACGAATAGTTCACGCACCATGCGCGATCCTTCGCCGATGAACTTCTGCACCAACTCCGACCCGGACACACGAATGAATGTGCACTCTGTGTGATGGGCCACAGCTCTAGCCAGCAGCGTTTTTCCTGTAAATCAAATTTACAAAATTAATACACATAATAAATTGGTAGTTGTGTTAACAGCAGACCTCACGCCCAAGAAAAAGGGTGCTTGCACAGAGGAGCATACTCCATGTACTCAATGATAATCACCAGAGCAAAACTAAACACAATCATCACACCTAACCCTTAATTCAATTTGTGTAGTCTATTTCATGTCTTTTTTTCACAAAAGTCAATCTGTATCACATCAACACGGCTTTGTTTCTATTTTCCAGACAGCTGATAGCTCAAATCAGATCAGATTTCATATGTCTGATGAATGAATTTATAAAACAATATCAATTAAATTTGTATAATTATAATTTGAATAAATTGTTATAACTGGTATTTGTGTGAGTAGTATAACAGTATACCTCACTACTGTTGAGTTATAAAAGTAGACGTCACACCCAGGAATAAGGGTGCTTGCACAGAGGAGCATACTCCATGTACTCAATGATAATCACCAGAGCAAAATTAAACACAATCATCACACCTAACCCTTGATTCAATTTACGTAGTCTATTTCATGTCTGTTTTCCACAAAAGGTCTCTCTGTATGACACATCAACAAGGCTGTGTTTTCTATTTGTCAAACAGCTGATTGCTCAAATTAGATGAGATTTCACATGTCTGATGAATGAATTTATAAAACAATATTTATTCAACTTGTATAATTATCATTTGAATTGTTACAACTAGTAGTTGTGTGAACAGTAGACCTCACGCCCCAGGAATAAGGGTGCTTGCACAGTGGAGCATACTCCATGTACTCAATGATAATCACTCAATACAAAATTAAACACAGCCATCACACCTAACCCTTGATTCAATTTATGTAGTCTATTTCATGTCTGTCTTCCACAAAAGGTCACTCTGTATCATTTTGTATTTGCATTTTCCATACATGTGATTGCTCAAATCAGATCAGATTTCATGTGTCTGATGAATGAATTTATAAAACAATACAATTGAATTTTTATAATTATCATTTACTTAGTAATCACTTATTATACTTCATTGTAATATTAGAAATGAGTTGTTTTTCTCAAATAAATGTGTTATTCATATGAATGATAACTTTATTCATATGAAGACTCCAACCAGATTAATGATCCGACGGTTATCTATGAATTTGATTACAATTCCATATGATGGAGAAGCTTATATTGAAAATCATGTTTCTTGAAGAAGGAGGCTTGGGTTACTTTCCTGTTTCTCCTTTAAAATATAATTTAAACGCAAAAGAATTTTGAAAATCGTCACAAATATATCGATGGACATTCCTTAAAGGCTTAAAGGAAGATACATGCAAAATTTAATAGAATTTGGTCCATGCGTTTAGCCGTAAATGCATTACAGACAGACAAATGCAAAACGGTCAACTTAAAACAGAGACCTCTCTTTCTTCGGTCAATTATACAATTTTATTAAATTTGTTATTTAAAATCATTCATCAGACATGTGAAATCTGATTTGAGCAATCAGCTGCCTCGCAAATAGAAAACACAGCCTTGTTTACGTGATACAGAGTGAATTTTTGTGAAAAACAGACTACGCAAATTGAATCAATGGTTAGGAGGTGTGATGATTGTGTTCAATTTTGCGATGGTGATTATCATTGTGTACATGGAGTATGCTCCTCTGTGCAAGCACCCTTATTCTTGGGCGTAAGATCTACTGTTCACACAACTACTGTAGTGTTGAAGGCAGCATGGGTAATACTAAACAGGTAGCTAAGAATAAGAATGTTTCTTCAACGCCACATTCAACTAAATGTAGGCTGTGATGAAAAGAATCAAGGAATGAGAAATGAGAGGGAAGTGGACTGTATAAAAAAGTAGGCTTTTGAGGTAGTTCAAGTACGCATGCTCTATTTAAACAAGTGATTACAATGAAGTATATTTTACAATTGAGGTGATACACACCCAATGCTCTAATTAAATGAATAATTACATTAGAAATATAATTCGAAATAAGGGGATACACACCCAAGAATATGTAGAGCATAAATCAAAGATAAATCAAATAGAGGTGAAGTGCTCTAATTAAATGAATAATTACATTAGAATATAGTCAAAATTGAGTGTGGAATCATAAGAGACCTGAGAGTTCAAGTTGCAAATAATATTATGATAATTTATGAAGATTGAAATTGACTTAGCTGCTGTGTCCGCTGCGATGCTGTGATCTTAGTAAGTTTGGTAGTGTAGTATGTATAATTGAGATTGATTGGGCATCGATCACGAAGATAATGAACAGAAAAACATAGTATATCAACAAAGTACTGTAGATTTGCGCACTGGAAACAGGTTGATGGATTTCGAAGTAGATTTGACCATTTATCGTAGCAGAAAATGTCAAAACTCAGAGCAATAGTAACAGATAAATTCATTAATTTCTCCTTGCAGAAGATGTGAAACCGCCGAGCAACAGTAAGTCAGTAACAGATAAATTCATTAACTTATCTTAGCAGAAGAGGCCAGTCGCCAAAACAACAAAAACAGATAAATTCATTAATTTATCTTAGCAGAAGATGTCAAAAACGCCAAAGGAAATCGTAGTATAGCTCCATTATTCCAATCCATGGAATTGGAGAAAACAGAAGAAGTAGCACAATGTTCAGCATCGGTGCAATGGCGCAACAAAAACTACACGCACTAGGTGGACAAGGTGCACACACCTAGAAAAGTAATTGTCTCAAGAGGGATACCAACAATTGAGAAAACTTCTGGAGGGAAACAAAACACATTCCAAGCTACGAGCACTAGAATGGAAAAAAGGGTTATGTTTTCAACAGCTAGATCCAGGTGAGTGATCAAAGTAGCTGTGATATATCAATATTATAAAGTCGACAATTGACAGAGGCCATTAATGGAAAATCTGCGCGCGAAATTTGAAACGAAATGTAACAACTACTAGTTATTATTATTATCATCATCATCTTATACACAATATTAAATACAAATACTAGTGAGCCCAATGGGCTGTACAACTCGCTTGCAAACAACTAATTTTGGAAAGGGAAACTCATTTGGGAAGCTTATCCTAGGGGAATGTGGTAACGAAAAACGGCTGTTTTGAAGTTACTGATTTAGATAAAATTCACAAGACATCTATCACTTGAAGTTCAAGTTCATCATTGCTCTGATATACAGGTTTATTTTCCAAAAAAAAGACGTACCGTAATCATATACCTACATATCAGGGCAATGGGATTAGTGTATCTATAGAGTAGATATATTTACCATATTATATAAAACAGCTGCATATACATTCATATTTTGTCAGGGCAATGAAATTAGTATATCAGCAGATAGAGAGATTCTATAAAAAGCCTGATCGCATTTATTCACCTACAGCTGATGGTAACTCAAATCTATCTATCTATATATATATATATATAAAAATGAATGTCTGTCTGTCTGTATGTATGTTCCCTATAGACTTCAAAACTACTAGACAGATCGGCATGAAACTTTGGGAATATGTTGTCTGAATATTGGGGATGGTTTCTGACCATAAATTTTAATAGGGCGGCTAATAACTATTATTAATTAATACATTTTACAAACCTAACCTACTGAACTTGCCGGCCAAACAGCTTAAAGGAACAGCTGATAGAAGTCAACAGTTTTTAATCTTATGGCAGGTCCCTTAGCGGCGTTATTTACGCTGTCTGGAACGCAAAGATTTTGCATGTAGGCTATCCAGCAGTATGTAGGAAACATGACTGAGTATGATGAAATGTAGTTATGCCGGGTTGATGACATCTGTTAACCAATGCAGCTAGAAATTTGAAATGTATTCTCAGTAGGAGGTGGCAAATAATAAAATAAAAAACCTAGCTTCTACCCTAATAGTCGTAGAAGGTTTAAATTTAAAATGTTCATTAAGAGGTGGTGAGTGAGGTCTTACTGTGTAAGAAAACAAGGAAGGGGGCCTGGCCTCTCTGATCAGCTGGAAGAGCCCTAGGACTAACTTCTTCCCTAATAGTCCTAGAAGGTTGAAATTTGAAATGTAACCTCAGTGGGAGGTGGCAAATAATAAAATCAGGAATTTTTTATGTGAACGCAGCCACGCGCGTCGGTCCAGCTAGTAGGCTATACTTTGAAATCTATATGGTGAAAACAACTATTTTATATATATATATATATATATATATATATTATAGTAATAACTTATATAGATATATTAATGAAGGGCTGAGATTCTATTGTCCTTTTATTTCGCTTCAAAAAGGATGAAGGAGTCGGTTAATTTCATTGGCCAACGAACTTGACCTGTCTAAAGATACCAAGAATCTGTGTTTCAAATTTGAAGTTGATTGATAAAGGCGTTCGAAAGTTATCGTGGAACATACAAACACACAACGCATCGAGCCTCAAGTCAAAAGGAGGAACTCGCTTCGCTCGTTCAATTAACTCCTTACCAGTTCCAGGTGGACCATACAGCAGTACACCCTTCGGTTGAGCGATTCCCAACACATCGAACAGTTCAGGATGTTTGACAGGCAGCTCGATCACCTCTTTTATTTCCTTGATCTGCTTATCGAGTCCACCAACCATTTCATAGGTGGAATCCGGAACTTTTTCGACCATCATCAGTGATACTAGCGGGTCCACCTGCAAAATCGTATTAAAACATTAAAGCGTTTTGCAATGTGTCACATTCAAAATTTGTAATCTGATAGTGTCTCGTAAGGTCGGAAGTGATATCAAGCTTTGGTTTCCTGGAACGCGGATTTGGATGAAATGTACATCAGACAGGGCTGCATACACTACAAAACAGGAACACGATTTGCTTTCGAAATTTAGTTTATTATATGATATTATATTCGATGAATTATGCATATCTGTTGTTATATTCATACATAATCTGCTCTTTTCTCTCTTTTTTTGAGGATGAAGCCCACATAGGTCTGAGACCTGTGCGTGTGTAATGAGTTGGATAATGGTGATTGACGAGTGCAACCTACAGTTTTAGGTGGGTTCCGAACCACCCGCAAGTGATTTTACAGCAGAGAACAGTGTCCTTTTTGCTGGCCAATCTAATCGGTCACCCTTACAAAGAGCGCCTAGGTGAACGCAGCTTATCTCTCTGATTGAACAGATACCGGTTAAGGCTCGTGGCTATCAATAATAAGTTATAATAGCTTATTTATTTGCTATAATACATAATAATTTTAAAACAAAAACAGTAGAAAAAATATACTTAATAAATACTTGAAATAAAATATCTTCTTAAATAACCGTAACGGTGTTACCCGCAAAACCAAAGGTTTGTGTGCTAGCAACGAGCATCAATCTAAGACTAAGTACCACTGAAAATTTACAAACAATCAATTCATCGAAAATTTTAGGCAAGAATAATGTTTTACTGTCATTATGGAATATGTTGGCAGTAGAAAGTATCTTAAAGTTAAACCAGAGTAAAAAGTACGTCTATTGCTATTTGATAAGCAGAAAGACATTCATTGATTTTATCCATTCAACTACTTTTCTAATGGATGATTTGGTAATGATACTTGAAATTATGTGTTCGGGTACTAAGTTAATCAATTTATCGCTGATGTACAGTAGAAACAATTAGTCTGGGCGCGTGGCTCTGGTTTCACTACTAGCCGTCCTGTAAAAGATGACTAGTTGACCTTGAAGAAATCTGCAGCTTCGCACAGGCCACATGTTTTTAGAAATGAGCGATAAACACTCCACCCCGCGCCATGGCTGACTACCAAACGGCCGCGCGCTCAGACTAATTGTTTCTACTGTACGTGAATTGACTACGGCATACATTCAAGTCAGTTCTATTAACGCGGTAATTTGGTTGAGCTCAAAAGTTGTAAGTTTGGGTGTTAGTAGTGAAAAGGTTTTTATATTTATCAATGTACAGTATTAAGTTTTTAAAATACAGGGTGTTTTGGAACTCTCTACCAATACTTCTAGGCAGTGTTTCTGGACCACTAACAAAACTAAATATCGTAATAAAAATTTTCTAAATCCCCAGTTACTCACATAGCCGCCATTTTGTTTTTTTCACTCATTATTTTTTATTCGAACACCTCTTAATGTATAATTTTGAAATTTTGCATACAGCTTTATAACGATTGAAGCAATCTAAAAAAAATTAATCAAAATTTTCATACATAAAAAAATTTGACAAAAAAATGGCGGCTATTTAAAATCTTTGGACAGGATTAAATTAATAATGGCTAATGATATAAAAATTTGACTAGAATAACATTTTTTAGATATTTTTATTGCAAATCCAACGATACCTCATTTTTCAAGATTCGTCAACAATTAACAGAGATATGCTACTTTTTAGGGTGTGCAGTGGTTGAGAACGGGTTGCAGTTTTTCGCTTCCAACCACCGCACACCCTAAAAAGTAACATATCTCTGTTAATTGTTGACCAATCTTGGAAAATAAGGTATCGTTGGATTTGCAATAAAAATATCTAAAAAAAGTTATTCCAGTCAAATTTTGATACCATTAGCCATTATTAATTTAATCCTGTTCAAACTTTTTAAATGGCCGCCATTTTGTTTTTTGAAGTCGGAAAATTTTGATTAATTTCTTAAAGATTGTTTTAATTGTTATAAAGCTGTTTGAAAAATTTCAAAATTATACATTCAGAGGTGTTCGAATAAAAAGGTAATGAGTAAAAAAACAAAATGGCGGCTGTGTGAGTAACTGGGGATTTTTAGAAAATTTCGATATTTACTTTTGTTAGTGGTCCAGAAACACTGCCTAGAAGTATTGGTAGAGAGTTCCAAAACACCCTGTATAGTTGTTTTATTGTCACAACGGAAAACTCCGCAAATAGGAGATGGGTAGGGTACAGCTATTGATTAAATAGCGGCTCTAAGGCTTGTTTCACACATACCTGGCGGTCGGGTAACCGGTGTTTTTTACCCAGCTGTAGGGAAATATTACACTTCACCGATTTTTAAAACATCTAGGACGGCCTAGTCCAGCTTTTATTGTGTCTCTGTATTACACATATTTTGTTTATGTGTGAGTGTCTAAACGCACCCCCCTCCCCACCCACCACCCACTAATGCCATAGTGGAACATCGACTGATCACATGCCGGAGTACACCAACAATCTAGAGCCAAATCTCCCACAATTCGTCAACTTTCGTCTGGCAACACTGGTGCGCAGAACGCTTCGCAAAATGTGGGGAGCTATGAAAACCTTTTTTTTTTAGATTACTTCATGTAGACTCCAGTTAAGGAGTATAAGACAAGTCAGATCAACAATTATACACTAGATATCATAATTACTAGAAATCAATTAGTTGAGGTGAGGCTTAATTTTGATGTGAAAGGAACTCTTGTACACTATAGAAAGCTAAACTAAATATTTTTTCAATTGTTTTTTAAATAGCTTTACTGACTTTATTGATAAATACTACCAACCTTATTGGGCAAAATTTTGTGCAACGTGTAGCTCTCGTTGCGCAGTGCGACACGTGAATTGGGTGTCACATCGTTAATATCGATATTTTTGTCGACATCGACCACAAACTTGCCCTCAGGATGGACTTTGACCAGAACTTTCTTCTTATCCATGGGCTTCACCACCTCGCCTACATAGGAACCCTGCTCCTGCAGCAGCTGCAGCTCTTCACGAAGCATACGAACTGCAAGAAAAAATGAAGAAAAAACTTAATAAAAAAATAGAAATCCAGACACTTTATTTTATGTGTATTCCGAACCCGACTTACACAGACCACACTTAGAGACTCATAGACTTAGTTTTTGGCACAATTTAAATAAACTAACCAAAAAAAGATAAATCCAGACACTCTATTTTAGGTGTATTCCGAACCCGACTAAGTTTTTGAGACATAGACCATGCTTAGAGACTCATAGACTTAGTTTTTGGCACAATTTAAATAAAGTAACCAAAAAAAGATAAATCCAGACACTATTTTAGGTGTATTCCGAACCCGACTTATTTTTTTATACACAGACCACACTTAAAGACTCATAGACTTAGTTTTTGACACAATTTAAATAATTATTTTTTCATTTTTATTTTATTTTAAACAGACAAAACAAAACATTTTTCCATCAATTTTTTTTGAGGATGAAGCCCACATAGGTCTGAGACCCGTGCGTGGGTAATGAGTTGGATGATGGTGATTGATGAGTTGGACCTAAAGTTTTAGGTGGGTTCCGAACCACCGGGAAGTGATTTTACAGCAGAGAACAGAGTCTTTTATGCTGGTAAATCCAATCGGTCACCCTTACAGAGAGGGCCCAGGAGAACGTTGCTTATCTAATCTGATTCGACAGATACCTGCTATGGCTCACGACTATCACTTCCCTGATGGTGACTGATGAGTTGGACCTACACTTTTAGGGGTGTGCCGAACCACCAGAGTGATTTTACAGCATAGAACAGTCTTTTTAGCTGGCTAATCCAATCGGTCACCCTTAAAAAAAGGCCCAGGGGAGCGTAGCTTATCTTTATCTGACCGAACACATAACTGGAGTTTTAGGTGAACAGACCTCTGTTTCGGCTCACGGCTATCACTTCCTTACTATTTCTGAATGTAAATACACGTAAAAATGGGAAGATTCACATTAAAAATCATTTTTAGATTTTGGATTTTGTTGTTCTACTTTAAAAACTTGTTTATTTATCTACCTTTTGCGTTAAGTTCATTTCTTTGTGCTTGCAGCCGACGTAAATTCTGACTTTTTTCGGCAACAATCAGTTGCAGTTCTTCGATTTTTGTGACGTAGTAGGGCCGGAAACCCTCTCCTTTGCCGGGTTTGCACTCATCAGTTTCCATTTGCTGTAAAAAAGTACAAAAAAATTGAATTTTCACTTTAAAAATGTTTCGTTTTCGCATAAAATAAACATATTATAAATCGGTTGCGGATTTCATGAATAAAACATCATATAATCGAAACGAAAAATATAAATAAAAATAGAAACACAACCTTGGTGGCGTGATACAGAGTGGTTTTCTGTCAAAATCAGACATTAAATAGACTGCACAAATTCAATCAAGGGTTAGGTCTGATGATAATGTTTAATTTAGGGATGGTGATTATCGTTGAGCACATGGAGTATGTTCATCTGTGCAGCACCCTAATTCTTGGACGTGAGGTCTACTGTTCAAAGTACGAGTTTAATCTGTTTAAGTGTTGAGACTGAAAGGTTAACCTACTACCTCAATAAAAGAAACTGGAACATCAAAAGTCTCTATCCGATTATCATCTTCAGATTGTATTGTGTACAACCAATCTTTCAATGAATTAAACATGATGAATCGTAAAATTCAGCTTGATTGTAAATTTAGATGGCCTAACACACTTCAATGAAAAAAGGGTTAAAAGTTTGTTCATCTCACGTACACCTGTGAAATATCAGTTAAAATCAGCTGAAATTTACTACAGGTGTTGATCTCTAGAGTAATAAATAGTGCTATGATGTGACGAAATCTGGGAATGTAAGGGATAACTGAAAAATGAGTAAAAATTATAAATCACACGGATATCAACTATTGTAACTACAGAAAATTAGATATTTTCATAAAAGAATTATGCAAAACAAATAATTAAAATAGTGGATCAGCAATTTACAAACAATTCTAAAGATTAAGTCAACTATAAACAATGAAGTTATAACAACCAACTATCGTTTGATCAAAAGAAAAATATTATTTCTTACAAAACCAATGTTGTAAAATTACCTCAAAATTAGTGTGCGTCATTTTTGTGAATTTATTTCACTCTAAATTCTGAATTAATGACAAAAAACTATTATTTTTCAGTAAAATGCAATGTTTAGGTATGACTATGACATGCAAAAACTGAATACTTGAACACATCCACTGCCTACTAAAGTATAACACTGTAAATAAAACGAAATCAAGAATATCAGCTGACCGATTTTCGACGCAATAAAATTCTGGAAAAGGAAATTTTACAAAATGAGATAAAAATAGTAATAAATAATGGAAATACTTTAATCTGAAAATAAACGTGAAACCTTTATAAATTATAATAAGCTTCTGAAACAAACGAAAATATCTGAATGAGTAGCTTCATATGTGAGCTGACTCCATTGATTGATCTTGCAAGCAATTTCATGACCAAAAATTATCATTTAGAATAATAATTTACTTTTTGTGAAAATTCACACTGAATTTTTAAGGTTTTTTGATGATTTTATCATTCTAGTCGTAAATTACACAAGTAGTCCTCGTCATTTTTGTCTGTTAGGCTGGTGCTAGATGCAGGTTCTTAAATTAAAAGTTTTTGAAAATTTGTGTAAATAAAAATCAATTCATAACAAGTTTATTTAAAAATAATTCTGAAACCATTAAAAATCATAATTAGCTTCTTAAACAAAGTATAATATCTGAATAAGTAGCTCTATACAAAAGCTCACCTTATCAATCAATCTTGCAATTTTAAGATTCAAATTACTTTTTAAATTGAAATTGTAGTTTTTCGGTCAAATAAACAGTAATTTGAATTTTTTTTAAATATTTAATCATTCAAACCAAAAATTATACAAAGAAGTCGCCGATTGTTTTTGATCTGTTAGGTTGGTGCTCAACGTAGGCTCTCGAACTGAAATTTTGAAAATAGCAGATAAAGATGTATTGATGGTTTAAATACAAAGGAATTACTTCTTTTTCTCCAAATACAACCAAAACATGTAAGTAATTAATCCTAATGAATATTCTGTCATTTACATGAATAAATATGATGGAATTCTTGATTTTTCTCATACGACATTCCCCTGAGCTAACGGTTGTGCAACTAAAGAAGGGAAAAAATCCTTTTCCAGCGAAAATAAAGCATTATCTTATTGTTCTGATGAATTCATATATAAATTAGATTCATGTTGATGATATAAAACTACTAAAACCGTATTAAATTTCTTACATTACGATGCAAGCAGGAATATTAACACATAGCGAAGTAATACGTTCCTGGATATAGTGAAATACTGTACTCAAACTTTTGTTCATGAATTTGTGATTTATTTAAGTTACCGTAGGCTACTTATGTAAAAGTATTTTTCAACTGATACCCAAATCCTACTATCTAAGATATTATTGCCAACTTCATTTATTCATTACAAATTTGATATTGCAGAGGTAATGATAATAATACTATTAAGAATAAGTGAACATTCCCATTATTGAAGATGTTATAATAGCCATAAGATCTTGTTGGCCAGACAAGAAATGACTATAATTTCCTTAAAATGGTGACTGCAATATAATTTTAAAGCATCCATAGTTTAATATCGAAACTGACACTGTATTTCTATAAAAATTATTATTTTTACTCACTTATACTGGAGATACTATATAGAGGAATGCATTTCACTTCTAAAGAGAAACTTCATCAGCATGACCCCCCAGTATAAGTGAGTAAAAATCATAATTTAAATAGAAATACAGTGCCAGTGTTGATATTAGATTGCTCAAGTACAGTATTTCGTCAAGGAAAACACCACACGTCTATAGTTACTGAAAATATTCAATATAAATATGAACTATATCATCAGATTAATAGATTTCTGTCAACTAAATTTGTTTTTATGAAAATTAAACTAATTGAAACATGATCAATAATTTATGGGTGACAAATTCTCTCCAAAAATAAAAAAAATAAGTTTAAGTCCATATTTAAGAACGTTCCTTTAGTTTATCTTAACTTGAGGGACTCTTCAAATGTAAAGTATTTATATAGACATTTCAAGAGTCCCTCGAGACAAGATAGGAACGTTCATAAATCTCAATTTTCATAGGATGGAATAAGAAAAATGTCTACTCAGTGCAATAGATAAAATATTTCAAAAGTTTCCAACCAAAGAAATTGAAGTAAAAAATCATTATCCATACTTACGGACCTTCCTCGAGGATACCTTAGCTCAAGGGTAGGTTTACCTTAAAGTGGATTTTCAAGTCTTCCTTATTGCAATTATTGGCGTAGTATGACTAGATAAATATTAAAATATGACAACAAAAAATGAAGTTTTCACCTACCGTATGTAATGTTTTCCATGATGAAATACTTGATGAACAATCTACTATCAAAACTTACGCTGTATTTCTATTTCAATTTTGATTTTTACTCCCTTACACTGGAGGAATGCATTTCACTTCTAAAAAGGCTGATGAAGCTTCTCTTTAGAAGCGAAACGCATTCCTCCAGTATAAGTGAGTAAAAATCATAATTTAAACAGAAATAATGTGTCAGTTTTTCTATTAGATAGGCTGATGAAGCTCCTCTTTAGAAGCAGAATGCATCCCTCCAGTATAAGTAATAATCATAATTTAAATAGAATTTATCGACAGCAGTCGAACGGGTTGGTCGTCCCGCTACTCTGATCGGTTTTCGATTGTGAATGAAGTTTTGATAGAAAGTCTTTAGCTGTGCTGCACAAATCAAACCTAGAAGTGGATTGAATGATTTATACTGTTGTTCATAGTTTAATATTATAGTCGAATGTGTTAATTATCTTTTCTGCTTTATCAGGCCCAATTTAATTTAGTGGCTTACAAACCGGTCTAACAATTTTTTCTGACTGTGGTGACGGTTGTAAATAATAGTCTCCCAAAACTGTGTCATTGTCTGTTGCATTACTACGCTAGACATTACTCTATAATAATCATAAGAAAATTATTAATTATTTTAAAGGAAAAGGAATCAGGCGGGATGTCACTGTGTGGAAGTTGCCAGCAGACTGTTGTACGCACGTTGAAGGACAAAATAGAGTGCAAGAAATGTTCGTCTCTTTTCCACGCTCGTTGTGTTAATGTAACAACCACTGAACTTGATCTACTGGAGGGTAAGCCTTGGCTCTGCTCAGGAGGAAATTCTTGTTTGACACCGGCAAGTTTGTCTAGGAATGTTCAAAAGACTTACACCGAAGTAACAGTTTCTGTTCTAAATAAAATGTTTTCAGAGTTGAAGGCTGATATTCTTGAAAGACAGAACCAGTGCTATGAAGATTTATCAGCGTCGCAGTACGGGCGTGCGACGAAGAGTTGTCTGATTTCAGTAGGTTATTATCCAATCAGGAAGAACTTATAAAAACTCAGAACGAATTAATTAAAAGACTGCATTGGGAAAATGAAATTCTAAAAAATAAGGTCGCGGTTCTTGACGTGCGTGTAGATGAAATAGAACAATACTCGCGACGAAATACGGTTGAGATCTTTGGTGTTCCGGAGTCTCAAAATGAGGTCGTCAAGGAATTGGTTCAGAGTTTATTGTCATAGGCTTGGCGCGAGTTTCGGCGCGGAGGCAATATAAGCACTGCGCATCGTCTGCGGAAATTTGGAAAACAACGTTCGGCGGGTATAATTATTGCGCAGTTTGTGAGAAGAAGGGATGTGGATGAACTTCTCAGAAGGCGTAGGACAGTCGTGACTTAGCGGCGCATCATATAGGGTTTCCTGGTGTTGATGGACCGATTTTCATTAATCAGTCATTGGCGCCTGGTCGACGCCGGTTGTTAGCTGAAACCAGAAAAGTCAAGAAACAGGAGAATCTTAAATTCGTATGGGTGGATCGAGCAGGATCAATAAATTAAAGTGAGGGCAACCGAGCGTGGCAGGGTGGTCGTCATAAGGTCTATGGAGGATTTAAATATTTTTGTGACTGGGTTTCGCAGTGAAATAAACACCGTTAAAGTGGATTAGGGCAAGGAATCGGTTGCAAAATTTTTGTACTGATCGCATTGTTTCTGAAATAACAAAATGTTTTTTATTTTCTAATTTTTATTTAATATCTTTTATTTTTGAGCTATATATAGATAGGTGAAATATGTCACTTATTCGTATAGGGTACATGGATTATCAATTGCTCAAATAATTGGTTTCTTGTTAAATATTTCTCTTAAGCGTAATTTCTCCATATTGATAGATATAGTGATGCTATTCATGGGATATATGATTGGCCTCTCATTATAATTATTATTAATTAGGTTATTCTTTGGCCTCTGAAGCTCTAAAAATGTTTTAAAGCTCTAAAAGTACGATTTTATTTTGAGCCAAGCAGTGGTATTTGTCAGGAAAGAAAGTACGGTACATTCTAGTGCTAGTCATTTCTACTTATGAGTTCATTTCTTCTCCTTCTTTGTTAATGTAATGAAGATTGATGTAGTCCCACCCAAATTAAATTTTTTTGTACGTTCTTTCGACCCTTTTGCACGTGTACTGAAGTTCTTAGTGTAGGTGTTTTGTAGGCTTTACTATGTCATTTTTGTTACATATTATTATTAGTGTTTGTTGCTTGATGGCTAGCAGACAATGAATTAGTAGAGTATCAATATTTGACAGATTGCTCGATTATAATTCGAGGTGTGAATCATTGTTTAAACAATAACTGCGTTCCTATTGCAGTTATATGTTTAGGATATTGTATATGTTTAAGATATTACACATGTTACTCGGTAATATGTCTCAATTTTCAAGTGTATTTATTCCCCCAAAGGGTCTTACATTGTGACAGTTTAGTACCTTTGATCTGTAGGAGTATGAGGCCTTGAATAATACGGTATTTATTTAATAAATAAAAAAGAGTGTTATTCGGATTTGGCCACAGTTCTTGAGCTGTGATACTTTACTGAAGCGTAAACTCTAATTTGAGCGGTGCTTGAGGGTTATAAAACATTTATTATGTAATATAAACTTAAAAAACACTTTTAAATGGAAATTAACTCACGTTATGGCGTGACGGCCGTTTCGCTCTGTTGTCTAGTGCATCGTCAGACGACCCACAGTACACTCTACTTACATATTAGTGGAAACAAGATGGATCTTCAACATCACAAACATTTATTGATAATATGATTTTGTATAGATTTTTTTTATAAAGATTTTGTAATATAGACGAAGGTAGACTTGATGATTATCACAGATGGTCCACTTATAATTAATTATATGCATATGAATAATTATATACCGGTATGTATAAAGTTCTTTTGGTTGCAGTGCAGCTCAGATGTTTCTTAGTGTATTTTTGTTATTTGTTTTTTTTTTTTGTAGTGTAGTAGGCCTATATAGTTTTTTCTTACTTTATTATTAAATCTAGAACCTGTATAAGGCACAATGAATAGTGAGTTTGAATGCAAATACTTACCTCTAATTGATGAGTAAAATAGATATTTTTATAATAATAGAGCCATTACTTTTTTCAAATGAATATTCGCAGTTTAGTTTAGTGATTAAACCAGACTTTATAGTGTTGTCTGAAGCTTGGATTCAGCCTGATGTCAATATAAAGGTTTATGACATTGAGGGATATATTACATACTTTTCTTGTAATGATAATAGATGTGGTGGAATTATTGTTATTTATCACAAGGAGGAGTTCAGTTGCAGTATACTACAGGGCATATTGGATGGCGCTGATTCCCTTATTCTTGACTGTGTGTACAATGATATTCGTTCTTCAATAGTGGGAATTTACAGGTGGCATGCGATTTCTGTTGATATTTTCCTAACCAGTTTCAGTGAATTTCTGAGCAAAATAAATAGTAACATTCTGTTATGTCTGGGCGATTTCAATATTAATGTTAATAAATCTGACTGGATTAGTGATAAATATTTCGAAATAATTTCATCCTTTGGTCTGGAAAATGTGACTGATGTGACTTCTACTTGTATAGATCACATTCTGGTCAGAGGGGTGGTTCCATCTTTGGTACGTTCGGCTGTTGTTGAGGCCTCTGTAACCGACCATAGAGCTGTTTGCATGTCATTTCCAGCCCAGAAGCCAGTGTTGTCAATGAAAGAAGTAAGGAGGTAAAGCGAATGGATTGGGATAGCCTGAGCATTCTGAATAATAAGGATTGGTCATCTGTGTATAGTGCTGGGACTACTAATCTTGCCTATGATAACTTTTCTAATATACCGAACTCGGCTATTAAATCATCCACAGTTGTTAATTACACTTACAATAACCATTAACACAGATTAATAAAACCTTGGATGAGTAGAGGTCTTTGTGAAGCCATCATTAATAGGGACAAATTATATAGAGATGTACGGAAGAATCCAGGAGATATTTCTTTAAAGCATAAGTTAAGTATAATAGGTTCAGGAACAGGATAAAGAATTGGATAATGATTGCTAAAGAAAAATATTATCAGGATCGTTTTGAGAGTGTTAGGGGAAATTCGAGAGGCCAATGGAAGTTGATAAATGAGGTGATAGGTAGATGCCCTTCAGGGGGTCGTGAAATAAGGATTTTGGTAGATGATGGGATGGTTTCTGATGAGTCAAAGGTTGCTCATCTATTTAATGATTATTTCATTGCAGCTCCTAGGTCTGTTGCTCCACCTTTTTTCCCCACCTACTGAAATAAACAATTATTTCAATGTTTTCAAGGTTGACCGGTGTGAAAGATCATTATTTTGGACGCCAATAAATCCTGTGGAAATTCAAAAAGTAATTTTTTCCTTAAGTAACTCGAAATATCCAGGTCTTGATGGGTACTCTACAACTTTAATTAAAAAGTGAGTTCCATTATATGTCCAGTCCTGGCTTATATTTTTAATCTCAGTCTTTTGGAGGGCATCTTTCCAGACAAGCTCACAATAGGAAGATCATTCCTATTCCAAAAAAAGGCGACCCTAAACTCATTGGCAATTACAGATCTATCTCAATCTTGTCAATTCTCTCCATTGTTTTTGAAAAATTAATCAAGAGCCGAGTTTTAAATTTCCTTAATTCTTCAAGATTTTTCTCTGATAGTTTGGTTTCAGAGAGGGTCTTGGCACTGAGTTTGCTTTGAGGAAGTTTATATCACAGAGTTTTACAAATATCAATGATAAGGAGGTAAAAAGAGTCTCAGGGTTATTCTTGGATATGTGTAAAACATTTGACACAGTTGATAATCATGCTACACTTCTCAGGAAGCTGGAATATGGGGTCTGCCCTTGGGTTGGTTTCACTCATACCTTTCTGGGTGTCATCAGGCGGTTCAAATTGGCACTAGTCGAAGTTCTTTTCAGAGAGTGGATTGTGGAGTGCCTCAAGGTTCTGGGTTGGGGCCTATTTTGTTCCTAATCTACATAAATGACCTTTATTCTGGGCCTTTTGAAGGAAGATTCACAGTGTTTGCAGATGATACTGCCCTCTCTTATCATGCCTCTTCAGATCATGAATTGTATGATTTTATGTCCAATGACCTGGACTGCATTGCCTTGTAGTTTAATTTCAATAAACTGAGTCTGAATCTTGATAAGACTACCTATCTGAACTTTGGCATCTCCTCATCTTTCAATTTTGCTGAGGCACTTAGGTTTCATAGGGTTGGGTGAGCTAAAGGAATGTGTAATTGTGGAATCACAGAAATATCCAGGATAGTAAGGTATCTTGGAATTATGGTTGAAGAGAATCTTATGTGGAATGACCATATAAATGAAATAAAAAAGTACCTGGATTTCTTGTTCCATGACGAACTGCGTTGTTAATATTACTATTAATATTAATAGTAAACATAGTAAAGTTAATATTATTATAACTTTTCATGTGAATTTAACGACTTGCAGTCAAATATTCATTAAGATGCCTCTGAAGATGGATCTCAAAGATTCGAAAGCGCTCGACCTACAGATTAAGTAAGTTATACTTATTCTTAATGAATATTTGACTGCAAGTCGTTAAATTCACATGAAAAGTTAAAAAAGTACCTTCGTTGTCTGTCACATAGACTTTATAACCTCAAAAGATTGTATCCAGGCTTTGTTCTGAGAGATATTTATTTTACATTGGTTCAATCCCGACTTTCTTATGGCTTGGTATGCTGGGGGATTACCTATGTTACCCATTTGAAGCCAGTAATGGCTCTACAGAGGAGAATGGTACACCTTATATCTGGACAAGTGAGAAATGATTTCCTCAATGAGTGTCAAGCTTTGAAGATAATGCATTTGAGGTATTTGTATGTCTTCAATGTATTAATGCAATTTTTTAGGCTAGTGGTAATGAGGGTGCTATAGTGGACCTTGAATATGGGCAGAGAGGAGTGAGGATTACTGAAAGGCTCTATGTCCCTAGACCCCACAGCACTTTCTTCCAGAAATCATTTTGTTTCCTGCAGGCTAAATTCTACAACAGGAAATCTCAGAACTATACTTTGGGCACACCTCCTGCCTTGCTTAAAAAAACTCTGAAAGAGTTTATATATTGAACCTCCATATTGACATGGTTGAGAGTTGGTACCATATACAAAGTTAATTTTTGTTCCTACATCTATCACTCCTTATTGAATCCTGGAGGTTGCACCTTCAGACCCCTCAATCCTTGTCCTTGTGTAAAGACTTATCTCATCTGGCTTCAATTTTATCTGCATTCTTATAATTATCATTATAAAGATGCATTTTTATAATAATTATCATTATGAAAGTGCAATGGTGGTGGTAGATAAGGTAAAACTATAGGTATATACATATATACAGGGTGAGCATAAAGTCTTGCCCTGATTTTAAAAATTTATTACAGAATAACCGTTTGACATAATAATTTAAATCTGGCGCTGTTACATAGGTTAGTGTTAGTAGTTTTTTTGACCAATAGATGGCGCTAGTGGTCCTAAACAATGACGCTGTCTGCTAGTTCACGTTAGTTGCGGTCAAAATGGCGTCGAAGCAGGAAAAAGCACAATGTGTGCTTTGGTTTCACGAAACGAAATCGCCCATCAGTGTTCAGCGTAATTTTCGGGCTTCTTATGGACGCAGCCCTCTTGATGTTAAATCAATAAAGCGATGGTATGACAGGTTCAAAGAAACAGGCAGCGTTGAAGATCTTCCTAGAAGTGGCAGGCCTAGTGTGAGTGAAGCAACTGTTGATCGTGTTCGGCAATCATTTCAACGGAGTCCGTCTAAGTCAACTCGTCAAGCATCACGTCAACTTCAAATACCGCAATCAAGTGTTGTGAAAATTCTTCATAAAAGGCTTAGGTTGCATGCTTATAAAGTGCAAATCGTGCAGGCCTTGCAACCGAATGATTTGCTGAGACGTGCAGAATTCGCAACTGAGATTCTCAACAGGATTGATGGCGCTAACGATTACTTAAATCGCATATGTTTTACAGATGAATCCACCTTTCATGTCAGTGGAATGGTAAATAGGCATAATGTCCGTATATGGGGATCAGAGAATCCACACGCTACTGTACAGTTACAGCGAGACAGTGAAAAAGTTAATGTTTGGTGCGGCCTAATGCACAACAAGGTTTTTGGGCCGTTTTTCTTCACGGAAAAAACCATTAGCGCTAACATTTACTTAGACGTGTTGCAACAGTTCATTGCACCACAGTTAGAAGATTATCAACCATGGATAATTTTCCAGCAAGATGGAGCACCCCCCCACTGGGCTTTGATAGTGCGTAATTTCCTAGATGAAACATTTCCGGATCGGTGGATTGGAAGGGATGGTCCAACACCCTGGCCACCCCGCTCTCCAGACATTACTCCCCTTGACTTTTTTTTATGGGGATATATCAAGGACAGAGTCTTCGCCACACCAGTTGCTGACATCGACGAATTGAAGGCTAGGATACAAGCTGCTGTGGGTACTGTGACAGAACACATGTTACAAAACACCTGGCGAGAACTGGAATACCGCCTCGACATTCTCCGGGCTACCAAGGGGGCACACGTTGAAGTTTACTAACGTGAGTGATATTTAAAAAAAACTACTAACACTAACCTATGTAACAGCGCCAGATATAAATTGATATGTCAAACGGTTATTCTGTAATAAATTTTTAAAATCAGGGCAAGACTTTATGCTCACCCTGTATATCAATTGTACTGGTGGTGTTCATTTGATTTACAGAACACTTCTTACTACCGAAGTGATATTTGCTCTTAAATATTGTATTTTGTGCTCTTCATAATTTTCATTTCTTCAAAAAAAGTGAGAAAAAAGAAAAAAACTGTTGTTATTCTTATAAACTCCTGAATGCAGATGGAAATGTTTGATTTCTTTGCATTTAGTATTTTTGCCTTTGTTTATATTGCATTGTTGTGTATTGTCTGCATTGTTTTGTAAGTCTTAGAATAGCCATGTTTACAATGCATGATAATGATACTGTATCTATTTGTGTATATTTTAGTTATTGGCAATAAAAACATTCCATTCTACAGTGTCAGTTTTGATATTACATTAGCCTGATGAAGCTTCTCTTTAGAAGTGAAATGCATCCCTGTAGTTTCTCCAGTAAGAGTGAAAATCATAATTTAAGTAGGAATAGAGTGTCAGTTTTGATATTAGATTAGCCTGATAAAGCTTCTCTTTAGAAGTGAAATGCATCCCTGCAGTTTCTCCAGTATGAGTGAAAATCATAATTTAAATTGATAGGAATTAATTAATCAATTAAAATTGGTACAGACCCATATTTATGAACGTGACTTGATAAGAAAGATCGACTTGGATAAGTCAGACTTAGTGGCAATAAGTCATACTTACACTTACAGGTTCATGTTGTGAAAGCCAGTGGGCAACAAAGTGCCAACCCAGCTCCCATAACAAAGATCTGACTCCTGATAAATAATCTAACATTAATAATTTACATTAAACAACTCTAATCTACACTAATATAAGAATTTACACTACATAAATGTTGCATGGACAACTGGGTCGGCTTATAACCTCACTTTTCAGCTTGTAATTTTGAAAACGGAAGATTGCTCTGAGTTCGTCTATGTGGCAACTAAGAGATTGAACATTAAGGTGCGCGGCTTTCAGAACTTTGTGTCTGATGGGCTGCTCCTGAAAGCTCCAGTGACTAGGAGTGTGCCCATCCTTTGTAAACTTGTGAGTTTGGCTGTGGCTGTAATCTGGTTCACCTTTGTCCATCAGACTAGTGATCCATATGTGACTTGAGGCCTTATTACTGCCTTGTACAGCCACAGCACTATGTGAGGCTTGATCCCCCACATGGAGCCTGCAAATCTCCTGGATGTCATAAGCGCCCATTTTGCTTTGTGCAGTATATTATTCAAATGATTGTTCCAAGTCAGCTTGGAGTCGATAGTCAGCCCTAGGTATTTGACTGTACCTGATACTTTGAGCTGTGTTGGTCCAAGTTTCAACCAGGAGAGAGACTCCAGGTTCGTTTTCCTTGTAAATGGAACAACTACAGTCTTTGAGGGATTTATACTTAGTCCCTCTCCAAGACACTAGTCATTAACAAATTGAAGGTTGACGTTCATGACATCAGCAACAATATTTGTGAACCTTCCCTGCACCATGAGGACTATGTCGTCTGCATAGCCCTGGACAAAGACGCCTCTACTAGTGAGTTCACAAAGGAGACCATCCACCACAAGGTTCCACAGAAGAGGAGAAAGCACACCTCCCTGTGGACAACCTTTTGCAAATATGATCACCATTGATTTGTCTTGAAGATCAGCCCTGATCCGCCTGGAGTGGAGCATGGCCTGAATCCACCTACATATAGCAGACTCAAGACCACGCCCATGCACTGCCCGGACCATGGCCTTGTAAGTAACATTGTCAAAAGCGCCCTCAATGTCCATGAAGGCACATAGAGCAATCTCCTTGGCAGCAAGGCTGTCCTCCACCCTGCTCACAAGTTGATGCAGGGCTGTTTCACAGGACTTCCCAGGCTGATAGGCATGCTGATTCCGATGAAGAGGAGTACCTGAAAGGACTCCCTTTCTTAGATGTCTCTCCACCAGTCTCTCCAGCATCTTCAAAAGAAACGATGTGAGATTGATGGGGCGAAATGATTTTGCAGTTGAGTAGTCTGCTCTTCCTCTCTTGGGAATGAAGACCACCCTACTGAGGCGCCAGGCTTGAGGGATGTACCCATAAGCCAGACTTGCTCTGAAGAGTTCACACAGGAGGACCAAGAGAGCTTCTGGTCCTTGCTGCAACATAGCCGGTATGATACCGTCCTCCCCAGGAGATTTGAATGGGCCAAACTTGGAGATGGCCCATTTAACTTTGGAAAGTGTGACAATATGTCTGGCTAAAGTCCAGCTTCCATGATCAGCTCTTGGCTGTGAGCCCATTTTGCTGTTGCTGGACATGCCTGAGCAAGCACCCTCAAAAACACAGTCTGGAGAGTGAGTCTCAAGGAGAAGTTTGAGACTTCCACCAGTTCCAGTGGTATATTGTCCCCCTGGTGACCTCAGAGTTCCCAGGAGGCCAATTGGGCTTGAAGCTAAGACACGCTGCAGTCTTGCTGCCGCCCTAAGACTATTTACCTCCTGTGTAAACAGTTTCCAAGAGTTTTCTTTGGCTTTCTTGATTGCAAGGCTGTATTCTGTGAGTGCCCTGTAGTATGGTTCCCAGATACGGCTCCGTTTGCAATGGTTATGAAGCTTCCTGACAATCGCCCTTCTGCGGTCAAGGTCAGCAGTCCACCACTTAGTATTAGTAAGACTCTTTCCTTGCCGCAATGGACAGTTGTCCTGAAAGCAGCTTATGATTGCATTCTGAAGATCAGAAGCAATCTGATCAATGTCTGCAAAGCAGGCAACCCTCCTGCCTAATGATCCAAGTTGAGACAGGAGGTCAGACTTATAGAGTGACCAATCTGTTCTCCTCGGATCTCGATAGCAGGACGAGCTGCCTTCACTTTGCAGGTTAAAACAGATGTACCTGTGGTCAGACAAAGAGGCCTCATGACTTACGTGCCAATTGTCAATGGCCCTAAGGAGTCCTTCTGAGCAAAGTGTAATGTCAATAACCTCACTTCGATTTCATGTGACGAATGTCAGATGGTTTCCAACATTACAGACATAAAGATTATTAGATATGAGAAACTGAAGGAGAGCCTCACCTCTTGGATTAGTGTCAGAGCTTCCCCATCCAATTGTGTGATGAGCATTGGCATCACAACCTAAAAGGAGTTGTTGTCCACCAGCGCAAGATGACTCCACCAGAAGTTTGAGTTCTCTTGATGGAGGAAGATCCCTGGAGTCATAGGGCAAGTAAACCGAGCCTGCAATTGTGCTACATTCCTTGCTTTTATTGCTCCAGGTTATAGACACTGCAGTGAGATCTCTGGAACAGAATTCAGTGAGTGTTAGGCAGTCCATACCTCTCTTCACAAGTATGCAGGTTCTGACATTTTTGAGAGAGGTACAGTAAATTAACCTACCCTTGGTATCGCCCAGGCCTGCAACCCTTCCTTGGTGAAGCCATGGTTCTTGGATCAGTGCCAGGTCAAATCCCTCTCTGAGGAAGAACTGGCAGAAAGCAGCCGAGGCTGCTTTACTGTGATGTAGATTGATCTGAAGGACCCTGGGCATTGTCCTTGACTGTTGATTCAAATTGAGGAACCTGCCCTGATGGGGTGGATCCTGATGGGTTTGAGGGCAAGGCAACTTCTGGAGCTACCTTGGGGTTTGGTTCTGGTTCGTTTGTATTTTGGAAATTCATGAGGTTCCCACTAGCAGCTAGGGAAGTGGAGTCAACCCGGACAGAGCCCCGCATGCCCGGGCAAGGCTACATACTGCAGGAGGTCGCCTGGTGTCCTGCAGGCACTGTTAGAGACACCGTACAAAAGGCCCAGTGCCATCCACCCATCAGCATGGTTCACATCACACCTTGGGTTGGCCTGTAACAGATAGAGGAAAGGGTGGAGGGAGGGGCTGGGATGAAGAGCAGGATAAAGGATAGGTTTCTAGGATAATGAGGTCAACGGACAGTTGCCCTTTTAGTCGCCTCTTACGACAAGCAGGGATACTGTGGGTGCAATTCTACTACCCCCACCCACTGGGGTGCACTTGGTTTAAGTCATGCTTCAACTAAAGTTCGTATTCATGAAACTCACTTAAACATCTACTTAACTTAAAAGTCAAGTCATGCTTATAATTGGAGTCTCAAATCCGTTCTTAGCCAAGCTAGGTACAGAGCTGACTTGAAGCCATTCTTAGATTGTTGTGTTGCATCATATTTATGCTTCATTTTCTAGTAAGGCATCAGCTCATAATAATAAAATAAAATCATCATATTCAATTTTTGCAATGTAATTCACTGTATATTTGACTTATTGAAATTATTTCTACTTATTTTATATAAATCTAGTTTTACCCTATACATTTTTTTGGCACTAGGATAGAATTCTCTTTCTACGAAATAGAATGGATGAAGTTCTTAGGTCTGCTGGCAGGTAGCATTCACTACACTGCCTTGAATGCTCATTTTTCAAATTTGGAAAACAGAAAATAATGATTTGAAAGATGTAGGCATGGTAATTATTATGTAACAGTAACTGTAAATTTACATGTAGTGCAGTATCTTTATCTTTTCATGCATGTTATTTTAAGTTTATTAGTGCCTGATAATAAAATATGACACAATTTTAGGTTAGCTTGTGACCACATTCAATGTAACAGAGCCTTTCCAAGTCAAACTTAGATAAGTTGTGCTTAGATCAATGTAAGTCATGTTAATAAATATGGGCCACAGTGTCAGTTTTGATATTAGATTAGCCTGATGAAGCTTCTCTTTAGAAGCGAAATGCAGCCCTCCAGCAGTATAAGTGAGTAAAAACAGTGTCAGTTTTGCTATTAGAAAGGCTGATGAAGCTTCTCTTTAGAAGTGAAATGCATCCCTCCCATATAAGTGAGAGAAAATCATAATTTAAATAGAAATACAATGTCAGTCTAGATATTAGATTAGCCTGATAAAGCTTCTCTTTAGAAGTGAAATGCATCCCTCTAGTATGAGTGAAAATTATAATAATTTAAATAGAAATAAAGTGTCAGTTTTCATATAGATGAAGCTTCTCTTTAGGAGCAAAATGCATCCCCCCAGTATCTCCAGTACAAGTGAATACAAATCATAATTTAAATAGAAATACACTGTCATCTTTTGAAAGATTTAAACTTTCACTTTGCAACAAAAAAATATAGGAATATGTGAGAAAATAACTATGTTTTTGATAATAAACATTTATTTCTTAAAAAAAAAAACATAATGGAATACTGTTTCTGTAAAAAATTAACATAAAATTAATATTTCAGTCTTGCAATATATGATCTACAAATAACATAAAATAAAACTATTGTCCAAATCTATGTACGTTCTTTCTGTGTCTTTCAACTCAAGGGACTCTTGAATCTTGACTCGATGGACTCTTGAACTTGACTTAAGGAACTCTTCAATCTTGACTCAAGGGACTTTTGAATCTTGACTCAAGGGAATCTTGACACGAAGTACTCTTGATTTTTTACTCAAGGGACTCTTGATTCTTTACTCGAGGGACTCTTGGCTCAAGGGACTCTTGAATCTTGACTCGAGGGACTCTTGAATAGAGGGACTCTTGAATAGAGGGACTCTTGAATCTTGACTCGAGGGACTCTTGAATTTTGACTCAAGGGACTCATGAATCTTGACTCGAGGTACTCTTGAATCTTGACTCGAGGTACTCTTGAATCTTGACTCGAGGTATCTTGAATCTTGACTCGAGGAACTCTTGAATCTTGACTTGAGGTACTCTTGAATCTTGACTCAAGGTAAACTTGAATCTTGACTCGAGGGACTCTTGAATCTTGACTCGAGGGACTCTTGAGTCAAGAGACACTCAAGGAACGTTCATGAATATGGCCCTTTATAACCCCTGGCTTGAATAATACAGTATAATAATATATCTATATTATTATACTTGCATTTAACATTTGAATGTATATATTTAAATGCTACATCAGTATAATGTTCTTCAATGTTACATGTGAAGTAAAAGTTAATAACTGCGACAAAGTAAATAAATTACGCATATAAAACAAATAAATAACCATCATCTTTGGGGAAAAACATTGAAGTTTATAACAACAATTGTTAATGAATAGTAAAACAAAAACAAAAGAAAAAGAAACAAATTCAACAATTGGTATTGTTAATGAATAATTTAAACAAAAGAAAAAGATTCTAAACATGAAAAATTGCATTAAAGTAACTTATATTTTACATTGTATTAATTGTATTTTTGGATTAAACAGCTTGGAAATATTGTTAATAGTTTAAATAATACTACTTCTGTGTAATAAATAGCATATATATTGTAATTGAATAAGAAAAATTTTAAAGTTATGAATCAACATAACTGATTGAGAAATATTTAAAAAATTAATATACTCGAGCTTGATTGTTAATAATTATTGGGTTTAGTTTCAAACTATAATAATACGCTTTGAAAAATTTGAAATAATTTTATCTCTTAAATGACATTCATGTAATCAACTATAGTTCATGACACAAAATTAGGCGGCTCAAAGAAATTGCAGCGTAGCAAAAAAAACATTAACTGCAGTGACAAACCATATATGACTGCTAGCCTTGTAGACTAGGCAACACAGTGTTGCCAATTTGTGCATTGAGGTTGGTGATTCTCTACTATCAGCTGATGGCATCGTCCCATACATCTGGCAACATCGCAATTTTTGAGAGCTGCCTAATTTGGTGGCATGAACTATAGAATATAATAATTTTCCCAAATGAACACAGCAATACAGGAGCTAGCTTGAAGCAGTCCACACATGGAGCGTTTGCCAAGCGTGGAGTCAACTTCACACTAGTCAAACGCTTTGTGTGCAGACTGTACAATACTACAGTGACTTATCACTTCCCAAGGTTTATTTAAAGTTAATAGAATACATACTTGCATATACTAGCAACTGGAACGCCCAACTAAATATTACCCAAGTTTTAATAGAGTACAAATAATACAGAGTATTTTAATCATGGAGGTAAAAGAAAATGGAGGGAGTCTCAAAAGTGCAGCCAATGCCAACAGCTGTACTCCACCATAGATACACACCAATGTTGTTGCAATTGTTGCATATACCTATGAACTCTACCTTTCAAGATGGCCGCCACATGGGTAACCATGAATTAGCATTAAAGTGATCAATACAAGTTCTAAATTGAGTTTTCAAAAAAACATTCTGAGAAGTAAATTGTTTTCAACAGATGATAAAAGTAGTTCAAACAAGAAAGTGAAATCTTGTAGAAGTAATCTACTTATGGCCAGTTGCATGAAAGAAAATTAAATTTGACCACCATAAGATGACGTCATTTGACAGACCCAGTGCAATGACTTCCCTATTGAGCTCCATAATATGACATCATCTTATGGTGGTTAAATTTAATTTTCTTTCATGCAACTGGCTGTTAGTGTTGAAATTGGTGGTCTGATATAGCCGCAGATGCCATTCGGTAGGGCCTTGCTTGCTTCTGTCTGTGGTTACACTTTTTAAATTTGGTGCTCACTTCACTTTCTTATACCTCCATGGTATAAACTGAAGCTCTTTAGACACCTTAGTACCAACATGTACCCCTAAAATCTACTACCAACCTACAAAACACATCATGAACAATACCGATTAACACCATGCACATTCCACACATGCCGCTTACAACTGGCAACACTGCTCAACACTGCTTCACAAAGGTCACATTGTACAAAATTCGTCCCCTCATGTATGCTTACATGCCTATCCAACAAACCCCTCTTCATAAACTTCTTTCCGCAGTAATTACACACATGCTTTGTATCTCCCGTGTGTATCTTCCTGTGACTCAACATGTAGGCCTTGTTATGAAAAACCTTACTACAAAAATCACATGGAAACTTCTCAGCATGTGTGTGAGTGTTCACATGCTTGTTGTAGTCACTTTTATCAATGAACTTTTTACCACAATACACACACATAAATTGTTCCGTACCCAGATGAATAGTCATATGTTTCTTCAGGTAACACTTCCTTTGGAACACTTTATGACAAATATTGCACTCCTCTTGTTTCCCATCATGTGTCTTTACATGTCTATTGTACCCATTACGATAATAAAATTTTGCTCCACAAGTCTCACATGTATATTTTTTACCACTATGCAGATTCATATGTTGTTGTAATGAAGATTTTGCTGCATACTCCTTACCACAGTGCTTACATTTATGCATGTTTTCATGTGTGTGTTGTTTCATATGTCTGTGCATTGTACCCAAACTTGACATCCTTTTACCACAAACACCACAAACATATCGATCAAACCCCATATGTGCATCTAAATGGTTTGATAGGTCCATCTTGTTCATAAAATTTTTGTCACACAATGGACAAACATGTTTACGCACCCCCATGTGCATTGCAATATGCTCCTGTAGGTATGTCTTTTTCTTGAATGACTTCTTACAAATATCACATGTGTACATTTTAAGCAATAAGTGAACACTCACCATATGTTGATAAAGATTTCCTCGTACATGGAATATTTTGTTACAAATTTCACACACAAAAGTCTTTGCAAATGTGTGGAAATTTTTCATATGTTTTTCAAGTCTTCTTTTACCTGCCAGTACTTTCTTACAACATGTACACTTCATCAATTGTTTACTAGGATCTGTATGGGTAGATATATGGTGCATGTAACTTTGCCTTGTTTTCAAGACTCGTTCACATATGTTACACTTTAATGAAAGAGGTATTTCTGGTAATTCACATTGTCGTCTCCTCCTCTTTCTCACTTTAACTTCTTCTCCCTCTCCTTCTTCATCCATTTCATTTCCCAAAAACGACTTGACCGTTTTCATGAATTCATCCTCTTCATTCAAACTTGTTTCCTCCATTATTGGACTGTACTTTTCTTCATCTTCCTCAATATTTGATACAGTATCAACATCAATCGGCACATTATTTGATACAGTGCACACTCCAATATGATGACTATTTGATAAAGTATCCACACTATTTGATACAGTATCCACCTCAATAGGAACAGTATTAGGTTCTAGTTTAACTGGCGATGTACAATCATTTTCAATGCAATCATTGGAAGTTAATTCTGGTGTACCAAAATGTGATGCACAATTCCATACATCATTATTAGAATTTGTTTCTGATGCACCAACATTTGATGTACATTTAGAAATTGATTGCAATGTACAAACACTATCTTCAACATTGTTAATATCATCATCATCATCAGTACAACTAGAAATAATCCTGGATTTACTCATTGATTCATTCTTTAAATCAAATTTTGTTTTCCCATCACAATTCGCCAATTTTTTGGTGACAGTCTTTACAACAACATCATTATTTGAAATTACATCTGATGTACTAAGTCCAGACATTTTTTCAACATTAACATTACTAGTAACTAAATTCCTCATATCATCACTACTGGTAACATTTTCAGCAAAATAATTTGTAACTAATCTCCTTTTTCTCGATGATTTTCTAATGTTTTTAAAAACATCTTTCTTCAATGTACTAACATTGTCTGAAAGATTTCCAACATATTCAACATCTTTTTTAGTCGTTCCAACACTTTCAGAAAGGTTATTAGCAACATTGTCATTAGATATCAAATCTGACGAACTTTCATTATTTGAAACATTATTACCAGAAATTGAATCTAACTTACTAACACAATTTACAAGACTTGTAACAAGATTACCATTAGAACCTGGATCTAATGCATTAGAACTATTTGAAACATGTTTATTAGAAATTGCATCTAAACTATTATTAGCAGGATCATTGTTAGAACCTAAATCTAACACATTAGAAGTACTCAAAACATTTTCAATATGTGGTAAATCTAAACCATTTTTGGCAACACCCTTATTAGAATCTAAATCTTGTACACAACTACTATCTTTAACATTTTTCACAATTTTATTAGACATTGAATCCAGTTTACCAACTAATTTTGCAAGATTTTTGACAAGATCTCTGTTTGAAGGTGAATTTGTTGTATTAGATATATTTTTATTTGATTTACTAGAAATAGAATCCAGCTTACTATTAAAGTTTGCACGTTTTTTGACTAGATCCCTGGTAGAACTTTTAATAGCACTGTTTTTAACAACATAATTTTCAGTATTGGACATCAAATTTTCACCTCTACTCAATGTAATAGTACTATTTTTAGAAACAAAATTTAAATTTTTACAATTTGATGGTGAACTCAATCTACTAATAGTTTTTACATGATTATTAGAAATGCTTGATTCATTACAAGCATTAAACTCATTAGGAACATTGGAATCATTAGAAATGTTAGACTTGCTAGGAACAATAGAATCATTACAAACTTTATCTAATGCACTTAAACATCTTGCAATTTTTTTCACAACTTTTTTGCGATCTCCAGAATTGTTAATGATAGGCTCATTAAAACTGTTAGAATTATTAGAATCATTAAACATGTTGGACTCATTAGAATTATTAGAAACATTATCTAACATACTTGAACGTCTTGTAACCTTTTTAACAACATTTTTGTGGGATCCAGAATTTTTAACAACATTCTCATCTTCAACTGATGTGCTATTGCTGTCCAATCCATTGACATTTTCCAAGTTCTTAGATTTGATGGCCATTGTGTACTTACAGAAGAATTTGTTGTTATTTTGATTGCTTTTGTTGTTTTTGTTGTCAAATGTTGTCTGCTTACATCGACTGACCACATCATTAATGTTGACATTCTTGGCAATTGGATAGGATTTCCTAGCATGGCCTCTCCTCCTAAATCTGATTATTTGCACGTTTTTCTGGGTTACTATGGAATTTGCCTGTAAAATACAAATAAATTATTAGCATTAAAGAGATGGATAATTAGAATGTTCTTTTTTTTTGTAGATTATATCTTGGAGACTTCAGTTAAGGAGTATAAGACAGGTCAGATTAACAATTAAACAATCTTATACACTAGATACCATAATTACTATATCAATTAGTTGAGGTGAGGCTTAATTTTGATGTGAAAGGAACTCTTGTACACTATAAAAAGCTTCAACTAAATATTTTTTCAATTGTTTTTAAAATATTTCTATATTTTGAAGACTCTTTAAAACTGCAGTAGCTTGTAGAGTTAATTTCAGCTGATTTAAGACTTGGACAATGGACTGCACACCTATTTATATATAGTTCACATCACAAAATTAGACAGCTCTTGAAAATTGCAGTGTTGCCAGATATGGGACAATGCCAGAAACTAATAGTAGAGAATCACCAACCTCAATGCACACAAATTGACAACACCATGTTGCCTAGTCTACAAGTCTGACAAGGTTAGCAGACATATATGGTTTGTCACCACCATCAGTTGTTGGTTTTTTTTGCTACACTGCAATTTCTTTGAGCCGCCCAATTTTGTGGCATATAGTGGTTAAGGCGTCTGACTGGCAATTGGAAAATCCATGGTTCAATTCCTGGCACTGATTGAATACTTTTATGTGGTGGAATTAATCGATTTCCATAAGATGTTTAATGCAGTTGTCAATGTCTGCAGTAGCTGAGGTCTTTGGTATAATTTATCACATAGAAAATAAATCTCCCTGTAGGAGACTAGAGTAGCTCCAGTGTCCCCTGTATGAGACTAGAGCAGTCGCAGTGTTCCCTGTATGAGACTAGTGCAGTTTCTGGGTCCTCTGTATGAGACTAGAGCAACACCAATGTCCCCCTGGCACCGTGTTTGAGGCTAGCAACTGCTCATCATTATCAATCGATAGAATACAGCTAAATAATCATGTGAATTAATAATCAAGAAAAGATTGATGGTTTTTCATAAGAAAACTTACTTCAATATTTCGCTTCTCATCAGTATTATTGATAGTATATTCCCGAGTTTCATTTTGCCCATTCTCATTTTCAAGGACAAATTCTTCATGCTGTAAAAATGAAAACCCCGAATTAGAAAAAAGTAAAAAATATGACAAAACCTATTAACTAGTAGTTGTGTGAACAGTAGACATCACGCCCCAGGAATAAGGGTGCTTGCACAGTGGAGCATACTCCATGTACACAATGATAATCACTCAATACAAAATTAAACACAGCCATCACACCTAACCCACTTCATTTAATTTGCGTAGTCTATTTCATACCGAAACTAGTTTCTGAATATTTAAAAAAAATGTGGTTGTGATGATTTCGTCTTATATTTATTATGTCATATATGTTTTTCACAAAAGGACACTCTGTATCACATCAACAAGGCTGTGTTTCTCTTTTCCAGACAGCTTATTGCTCAAATCAGATCAGATTTCATATGTCTGATGAATGAATTTATAAAACAATATCAATTAAATTTGTATAATTATCATCTGAATAAATTGTTATAACTGGCAGTTGTGTGAGTAGTATAACAGTATACCTCACTACTGTTGAGTTATAACAGTAGAATTCTTGTCCAAGAATAAGGGTGCTTGCACAGAGGAGCATACTCCATGTACTCAATGCAAAATTAAACACAATCATCACATCTAACCCTTGATTCAATTGTCCTCGGACACCCATACAGAGAGGGCCCAGGAGAGCGTTGCTTATCTAATCTGATTGAAAAGATACCTGCTACGGCTCAATCATGATAACTAGTAGTTATGAGGGAACAGTAGACCTCACGCCCCAGGAATAAGGGTGCTTGCACAGAGGAACATACTCCATGTACAATTATAATCACCATTGCAACATTAAACACAATCATCACACCTAACCCTTGATTCTATTTGCATAAAAAAGTTAATATTATTACTAGTAGTTGTGTGATCAGTAAACCTCACACACAAGAATAAGGGTGCTTATACAGAGGAGCATACTCCATGTACAATTATAATCACCATTGCAACATTAAACACAATCATCACACCTAACCCTTGATTCTATTTGCATAAAAAAGTTAATATTATTACTAGTAGTTGTGTGATCAGTAAACCTCACACACAAGAATAAGGGTGCTTATACAGAGGAGCATACTCCATGTATAATTATAATCACCATTGCAACATTAAACACAATCATTACACCTAACCCTTGATTCTATTTGCATAAAAAAGTTAATATTATTACTAGTAGTTGTGTGATCAGTAAACCTCACACACAAGAATAAGGGTGCTTATACAGAGGAGCATACTCCATGTACAATTATAATCACCATTGCAACATTAAACACAATCATCACACCTAACCCTTGATTCTATTTGCGTAGTCTATTTCATGTCTGTTTTCCACAAAAGGTCACTCTGTATCACATCAACAAGGCTGTGTTTTCTATTTGCGAGACAGCTGATTGCTCAAATTAAATTTTAGATGTCTGATGAATGAGTTTAATTAAATTTGTATAATTATCATTCCCTTGGTAATCACTTACTATACTTAATTGAAAAATATTAGAAATGAGTTGTTTCTCTCAAACAAATATGTTATTCTTATGAGTGATAACTCAATATAAATAAAGGTTTAAATACCTGCGTTTTGATATCCAATAATTGGATATCATTGATTCGATTATTGGATATCAAAACGCAGGTATTTGAAACTTTATTTATATTTATACTGGTATCCAGAGGCCGAAGAATTCAATATGAAAAAAGATAACTCAATTCATATAAATAAGGCTCAACCAGATGAATAAGAGGGGCCCGAGGGCTATCTTCAAATCTGATTCCATTTGTATATGCTCAATTTAAAAATCATATGTTCCTATAGAAGAAAACCTAAGAGCCTTACTTTTTTCCTTTTAAATATCCTTTAAATGCAAACAAATTTCGAAAATCATTACACATACGTCGCTGGTCATTCCTTGAAGGAAGATACATGCAAAATTTCAGAGAATTTGGTCCACGCGTTTAGCCATAAAAGCATTACAGACAGACAGGAGTTTGTAAATTTACATAAATAAATAAATAAATTTTTAATTCCTTCCTTCAAAAACTCAAAATAACCAAAAATTACATGCGTATCAAATATTAACTACAAAAGAAAAAAACTACACAGATACGGTATCTAGAAAGAGTACGAAGTATATGGAAATTAACCTACTCAACTATGGTAACCCATGTACTAGAGTAGGTGTGAGAAAAATTTGGGTGAGAGTGCAAATATCTTGGGTAAGTGAGCTCACATATTATTTGAAATAATGTTCTCTATGCGATGCCTTCCTGTATTTATTATCCATTTTTGAACCAGTGATTTGAATTTTCTTGGGTGTGTTATGTCCTTGATATTTATGGGAAGCAGATTGTGAAATTTTGGTGCTAGGTGGTTGAAGTGTCTCTGATATAGTGCTTTCCTAGCAACGCTAGTTAGAAGGTTTCTATTCCTTGTGTCGTGGCTATGGTTCCTATGTTGGAAGTTTTCTGTATTTTTGTGAAGTCTGCAAATTATTTCCTGGGAGTAAAGTTGTCTTGCATCCAGCACACCGAATTCATTGAAAAGCTGGTCTGACGGATAGCGCGGTGGCTTTTTGTTGATGACTTTTATGATCAATTTTTGAACCTTTAAAAGTGGGTCAAGATGCACATAGCTTGTTCCACCCCATCCTACAATCCCATAGGTCAGAAGTGACTGTACCGAGGAATAGTAGACCATCTTTATGCACTTCTCATCAATTAATGTCCTCAACATTTTGAACTTATAGATTGTTCTCCTCAGCTTCTTGCATAGATTATCTATATGGTGGTCCCAGCGCAGAAAAGAGTCCAGTGTAACTCCAATATATTTAATTTTCTGTTTTTTTTTTGTGAATAATGTATGAATTGCAGTTTGAAATGTTGACTGTCAAAAGATTTTCTGTGGGCTGGCCGTGCTGTGTAGCTGAAAAAGTTAAAAAATGGGTTTTCTCATAGTTTAGGGTTAGCAGATTCTGATTTATGTGAAACCTTCCAATGTGAAACCTTCTGCAATACCATTTCAGCCTTTTTCCATGTTATATTCCATGTTGGTCCAGAAAACAAGAGAACAAATAAAGAATGAAATCTAATTTTCTTCTAAAATTGTGGAATTTCAATTCAGGGGCTTGAAAATAATTTGTGCGTTCTGGGATCATGTACCAGTTACCGGTGCACCGGTCTAATTGGTCCATGAACGTCTTTAGACCAATCAAATTCTGGTTTCTGTAGCACCAATAAGCGGTACATTCTCCTAGAACGCATACAAAGACAACTAATGAAATAAAAATGAATAACTTACAAAATCAGTTGGTTCTTCTTTAATTATCTGCAAAAAATCATTGTTGTTTTCAATTTCATCTGTTTTATTATCCTTACTGCTTTCAATATTATCCGCATTTTCATTTTCCAGTTTTACTGTCTCTTCCTGTAAGAGAAAATTCACAATGTTTAGATAGATAGATATTTTATTCTCAAATAAATAAATTACAACAAAAGAACATTTCAATGTCTTACAGCTATTAGTAGTTGGAAGCAACAAATTAAATATAAGCTATATAGAAACTAAATTAATAAAGTATACAAAATTATATTATTTACTAAAAGAATTTTTGAAAAACTTACATCAGCACACAAGGCACACTTGTGGACCGCTGGAGGGAGTCGAAATACAATTTTACAATACTAATACGATTTTGCTATTGCAAAATACAAAAAAAGGATGATAAAAAAAGGAAAAGGATAGATTGAATTTTGATTTATACGTTGAAAAATTAAGGTGTTTATCTATTATTTATTAAGATAAAACAAATAAATAATAAGCGTATGGCTTTTATTGGTGGGGAGACCCTTACGGGCAGTTCCACCTCGCCGCATGAGCCATGTTATGGGGAACATGGAGGACCTACAATTTTAGGTGGGTTTCGAACCGCCCGCAAGTGATTTTACAGCAGATTTTACATATATGCTATACATACCTGTTTAATTTTTTCTTGTCTGATTATGTAACGTATTTTATGAGCTACATTGCCATAAACAAAGACGTCCTCTTCATACATTTCTTGTGATGAAGCCTGAAACAATAAAAAATATATTTTAGATAAACTATAAAAAATTATTAAAACACATAAAAAAATTAAAGAATTTCAGAAAAATAAGAGAATAAATAATAAAACATAAAAATGTATCAATACATATAAAATGATTTATTTATTGTGACAAATTTACAACAAATGTGAAGGCGCAACAGACCAAAGTCCAAAACTGCTCCCTTCACAAATTTTGAATTTGTTACGGTACATTGAGGTTAACACAGACTAGAAATTCAAGATATGCTGAAAACCTTCACTCGAAAAATAATAAAATGAATCTTCTCACTTAACCACTATTAATTTAAAAGTTCACTTGAAACGAAACACTAAAAACAGTTAACTTAAATATAGTTCATAATATTAAATTTTTATAAAAACCTTTGAGCCGAAAAATATTATCTGGTTGCTATGGTAAACAACAACTTATCAAATGATGATGATGATGATAATAATAATAATAATATAATATGGGAACTGATAGCCGTCAGCCATAGCAGGTATCTGTTCAATCAGATAGAGATAAGCTGCGTTCTTGTAGGTCCTGTTTGTAAGGGTGACCGATTACATTGGCTGGCAAAAAAGACACTGTTCTCTGCTGTAAAATCACTTGCGGGTGGTACGGAACCCACCTAAAACTGTAGGTCCAACTCATCAATCACCATCATCCAACTAATTACCCACGCACAGGTCTAAGACCTATGTGGGCTTCATCCTAAAAAAAAATATAAGATTATAGTTAAGTAAAATTAACGGTCAAGTGTAACATTATGTCTAATACTCATATATGAACTCAATGCTTAGTGGAGCATCCAATACTTTATTATTAAATCATCATCATAAAATCAAACACTAGCTGTAGAATGGTGTGTAACAGATTGGTTCAGTGTGAATACCACCATTCCACAGCATGTGTTTTATTTTGTGATGGTGGCTCCACTGTGCAAGCCTTAAGAAGTCCCTTACAAAAGCGCTCCATCACAAAATGTGTCTAAATTTGAACAAATTCTCAAATTTTTCTCAAAAAATGTTAATTTACCTTATTTTGTGAGCTGCTGTCAGTCTCCTTCTTGATAACCATCCTCATTCCGTCTTCTGACACATGATTAGAAGAATATGTGGCTAAAGTTTGCGGTCCTGAAGTGTCAACGCCATCTTGGGCCGCCATATTTGATTCTGTAGCAACCATCAAATCATTCCTCACCCTTAGTTTTGTATTATTTGACACATTCTGTATCACCACAACTGAATTTCCTAAAGGTTTCCTCTTCTTTTTAGTTTTTCCCCCACCAAATTTCGATGTCCTTCCACCAGATTTCCCGCGTTTTTGTATCTTCTGAACCGGTTCCAACCAGTTAACATCGGCAACTCTGCAATCATCAATTTTTCCACCATTTTCCTTAGAACCAGATACAGAAGCACTATTTTCCATCAAATACCTTACATCGGCAACACTGCAACTATCAACTTTTCCACCATTTTCCTTAGAACCTGACACAGAAGCACTATTTTCCATCAACTTTACATCAGTAACACTGCAATTATCAATTTTTCCATCATTTTCCTGAGAATCTGAAACAGAAGCACTATTTTTCATCAGAGACTTTACCTTTCCAGAATTTTTCCCGACATTTTTAGGCCTCCCAACTTTTTTTGGAAGATTTTTACTACAATTTTTGTCACTTCCATTCAAATTCTCAACAGTTTTTGATAAATTTTGAAGCACCTCTAAAGACAATTCTCCAGAATTTGAATTTTTTGCACTATCATCACTATTTCCTAATTTGCTTGAAGGCATAGCAACGTCTTCAATATCTTGGGAAGCAGTTTTCTTCCCCTGACATTTTCCTTTTATTTGTGAATATCTCCTTGAAACTTTCCCAAAATTTGAGTGGTTTTCAACAAAATTTTCAATATTTTCTTCTTTAATATCAAGGGTTTCTTCAAACTCAAATTCTTCAGCAGAAGAATTTTCAAAATTTTGAGCAGCACTCCTCTTCCTAAGCCTAGTTGATGGAGAATATTTTGAAATTTCCCCCAAATTTGAGTGGTTTTTAACAAAATTTTCAACATTTTCTTGTGTAACACCAAGGTTTTCTTCTAATTCAAACTCAGCTGTAGGAAATTTTTCTAAACTTTGAGTAGCAGCTCTATTTCTAAGTCTTCTATTCCTCGTTTGTGAAGATTTCTTTGAAATTTCTCCATTAGTGGTTTGTTCTTCATTTTCCAGAATTTCTTCTTTAATATCAACATTTTCCTGAAATCCTAAATCAGGTCCATCAATATTTTCAACATTAACTGTCTTTACCAGTTTCCTTTCCACTGCTAACAAATTCCTCAAAATTTCCCCATCACTCGAATTTCCCCCAAATCTTTCATCACTAATCACAAAATTTTCATCAAATTCAACCGCCATTGTATTTAAATTTTCTGTTACTTGAGGAGCAGTTCTCTTTCTAAGCTTCCTAGATACTAGAGCAACTGGTGAGCATTCCTCTCTGCTGTTAACCGATTTTTGAGTCTCAATTCCAACACTTTCTTTCAAAAAAGGAGTAAGATTATTTTGTAAATTATTAGTAATAATTTTCTTTCTACTTTCACTACGCAGAGACACAGGTTCAAAATTATTTTCTTCATTTTTATCCATAATTTTCTTTTCACATCTTGTTTGTAAAGACTTCTTCAACTTTATTTTGCCAGCAGAATTTTTACACACACTGTTGCCAACACTATTATTTTCTATACCTGCTTCTACCACAGGTTTAACAATTTCTGCTACAGGTCTACCAACTTCTGCAACAGGTTTACCAACTTCTACAGCAGGTTTACCAACTGCTACACTTCTGGAATTAGCAGGTCCTCTTCTTTTTGTTTGTAAAGACTTCTTTGACCTTTCCACAGCCGTTTCAAGTTCATTTTTATCAAATTTTTCTTCCCTATCTTCACCAATTTTATCATTTATCTTTACTGCAAGTTCATCAGTATTTTCTTTACAAGTCTTTAGTCTTTGACTTCTTGTTAGCATCAATTTTTTTGAGATTTCTCCATCAGTTGTGGTTTCTTTTCCACTTTTATCAACACTATTCCCTTTTTTAATACCTGAATTTTCTCCTAGTACACTCCCAGCTGTAGAAACATCTTCTAAATTTTGAGTAACAGCTATCCTTTCAAGTCGTCTTCCTCTAATTTCAATAGATTTCTTCAAAATTTCCCTAGCGCTCAAGCTTTTCTTCTTTTCAGGCTTATTAATAGTTTTCCCATTATTAATATCAACACTCTCTTTAGATTCTAAATTTTTATTTGAATTTGCCTCATCCAAAACATTGTCATCTAAAACTACAATTTTTGTAGTTTGCAACCCTTTCTTTGAATCTATTTTGTTGCTGTTAGTGTCAAGACTTTCTTTACAATTTGAGGCTTTATTTAAATTTGTGTTATCAAAATACTTTTCACCTAAATATGCACTATTTGTAGTTTCCAATCCCTTTTTTAAATCAATCTCGTTGTCAATTTTTCCTTCTACTTTAACATTTACTTTAGAATTTAAGTTTTTACTTAAATTTGTTTTACCAAAACTCTCTTCTCCATCTGCTCCTTCCATAGTTCCCAAGCTTTTCTTCGAATCTACTTTGTTATTAATTCCACACTTTGTATCAACATTTTCTCTACAAATTGAATTTGTTTCATCAGAAATCGTTCCAACAATATCGCATTTTCCTTTAGTTTCCAAGTTTTTATTTGAATCCATATTGTTATCAATTTCTTCTTTTATACCAACATTTTCACTACAATTTGAATCTTCATTTGAATTTGTTTTATCAGAAACAATATACCCTTTTTCAATAATTCCCAAATTTTTATTTGCATCCATTTCATTCCCATTCTGAAAAACATTTTCAATATCTATTCCATCAGTATTTAAACTTAAAACATCAATTTTGACATCTAAGATATTTTTCATAGATGTGATATTACCTTCTTTGTCTAAGAGTTCTAATTGGAGATCACTCTGCTTAGTATCCAAATTTTCATCACGAATTACCTTCAAATTGTTGTCATTTCTGACATCTAGGATATTTTTCACAGATGTAATATTATCGTCTCCACCAAAAAGTTCTAGTTCTTTATCACTCACTTTAGTATCCACATTTCCATCAATAACTGTCTTCAAACTATAATCTTTACGGTTTTCTTCATGATCTTTTCCCAATTGTGACCAAATTACTATTAAATTCTCATTCAAAGAAGTTGCAATATCATCTTCTTCTTTTGGTACTTCTAGATTTTCATCAATTTCTTTGGTGTCCATATCTTTATGAATAATTGTCTTCAAATTTTCGTCTTTTTTACCTTCTTCGTGTTCTTTTTCTAATTGTGTCAAAATTTCTTCCAAATTCTCGTTTAAAGTAGCTGAAATATTATTTTCTCCACTTAGTAATTCCATTTTTTTATTATCCACTTCATTACCCATATTTTCATCAAGAATTATCTTTAAATTTTCATATTTTTCGCTTTTTTTATGTTCCGTTTCTTCCAATTCTACACCACCAATCATTATACCTTGACTTTCACTTACAGAAGCTTTAATTACATCCCCATCAATTATTAATTCCATTTGCTTGTCACTCAATTCAACATTTTTATCAATAATTACCTTCAATTTGTCATCTTTTGAACATTTTTCATGTCCCTCTTCTCTCACACCACTATCTTCCCCTTGATTTTCACCCAAAACATCTGTAATTACACCCTCATCACTTATAAAATCCATTTTTTCATCATTAACGCTACCTTGAGCCACATTTGCCAAGTCCGGTTTTGTTAAATTACCTTGATACAAATCCAATTTTTCGCAAAAAATCGAAGCACCATCAGTATTTTCAAACGATCTGGCTAAATTAAAGTCAGGTTTAGTTGAATTATCTTGAAAAATCCCCACATTTTTGCAAAAAATCGAAGAACTATCAGAATTTTCAAACGATTCTGTTGCACTTTCCAATGTTTTGAAAGAATTCAAAGTCCTGTCCACATATTCCGAAGATCCTGCTTCATTTTCAACGGTACTTTTCACATTAATTAAGTCCTCGTCATAACTTTTAAGTCCATCTTTGTTAGCTAACAATTCCTGTTGATTAACTTTGTTGCTGGGTCCTTTCGTATCGACAATCGATTCTTTCATATCGACTATCGATTCTCTTCCTCGACTATTTCGTGGAGAAGATATAGAACTGGAGTCGTTATCTTACCTTCAATTGGCACGCTTTGTAGTATTATTGCACTTATTTGTAATTTAAGCGACATTTTCTTGGTTGATTTTTGTTGAATTATTAGATCGTTTTCCTTCAATCGAATCGTGCATCTTACCGATATTGTAGCATTAGTTATGTTATTGTTCCTTGATTAAGCAGTCATCAGTTCTATATGGTTGTTGACATTTTTCTGCAACAAATATAAGTTTATAAGTTGAAGTTTATAAATATAAGTTGAAACACTGTCAAGTTTACCGCTTAGCTTAGGCTCCGGCTCCACATGCAGCATTTTACTGCCTGTTTCCGCCGGTATTATACTGCCGATAATAAGCTGCTTGGTGGTGGCTTCACGCGCAGTTAATATACTGCTCAATATATGCAGTAAAATACCTGCCATCAAGCGCCGCACTTGTTAAAGCAGCTCGGCACGGGCAAGTTGATTGTTTTTATCCCAGTTGTGCAAGTTGTTTGTGAATTCTCATCGAAAATGAGGGGGATATTTTATAAAACCAGTTTTCTTTTTTAGGGTTTTCATTTTAAACTTTTCTTTTATTTGAATTCGTGGTTCTTTTCCTCGATTTCGTTATGATAAATTAATAATAATATGTTGAAAAATTTATTTACCTGTCAGTTTACATTATTTTTTTTTTTAATGTTAGTAATTTTAGTTCATTAGATACATCTAATTTCGTAAAGTTAATAAAAATTTAATTTTAATATATTTTTTTCAAGACATATCATTAGGTTTAACTTATTTATTTAATTTATTTAACATTACCACTTTCTTTTAACTTGAAATTTAAAAGTTCAAGTATATATATTTCAAAAAAAATTTTATTCAATTTATTTTGTTCAACATTTTTTTTATTAACCTGAATCGGTGCTAAACCAGTTGAACCACCTTACATTGAAGTTGGACAAATTCTTACATTTATTTATTTCAGATATTTTTTTGTAACTCCATTAATATCCCTCTCATGCATGAATTATTTAATATCTCTCAGATGAGCAATACCAGAGCTGCGGCCGGCCAACCAGGGAACTAATAACAGTCTCATATGAGGACTGCATGCATTGGATTGACCAGAAACACACTGATAATGACTTTGTCAATGCTTTTATCATATGTCCTCATATGAGGTCAAGATGCATGAGAGGGTTAAAATAATAAAAATTGATATTAATAAAGCTACTACTCCCCCCAATTTATTAGGGATAGAACGTAAAATTGCGTAAAATTTACGTAAAATTCGTTGTACGATTCTCCAACCACTCCTTCTGCAACCTTTTTCCACGCATCCACTTTTACATTTCGTAGTTTGTAGTGTTCATTTTTAGAATCGTACAGAGCCGGATATTTTTTAACTTACGATAATTAGCTCACCGTCAAGTTCCATTTCAAAGAAAAATGTTATGAATTATTAAATGAAATATTAAATTAAAAATGTTATGAAAACACAAAAATACAAAAAATACACAAAATACAGAATGCTGCTTTGACGATGACGAAAATTAACCAGTAAATAACTGCCTGTGTAGCCACTGACACGCGTCAATCTGCTGCTCGAAAAATGGAACCAGTTCTATTCCCTCGCCGCATGACCTTGATGCTGTTCCGTCTTTTCTACTGCTGCAGGATAATTGCCGCGTGTCTAGCCGCCTTCCATTCCCTACAATGGGATCTATTTCTAGCAGTATAATACCTGCGGAAACAGGCAGTAAAATGCTGCATGTGGAGCCGGAGCCAACTAAAATATTCATTAATCCAACTAAATATTATCCAACTAATATATAATCCAACTAAAATATTAAGCTTGCCATATATGACGGTGTGAATTGTGATTTGAGGAATCAAAATCTTTATTACTATGATGTTTTACATGACGAAATACTTTATGAATTTAATTTTCTAAGATCACAACTGATAATTTACTGTATTTTTATTTAAATTATGATTTACTCACTCAAACTTGAGGAATGCATTTCATTTCTGAGGCTGATGCAGCTTCTCCTTAGAAGTGAAATGCACTCCTCCAGTCTGTGGGTAAATCGTAATTTAAATAGAAATACAGAGCCAGTTTTGATATTAGAATTCTATTGAAGTAAAAATACCAGCGATTGCTTCTCAATAACGTGAGAAATAATACTAGCATTAGACGTCCAAAAATTCCTAGTTATTGTTGAAGAATGTTTAGGTTATACTTGAGTTTTAAGTAAAGCTTCACCCGACAAATATAATAACCGTAAATGAAATTACAATTTGAACTAGATACCAATTATGTCATGAAACGTCAGTATGACACCTATATGTATTATTTTTATCTACAAATCATTAATGTGTAATAAATGCATTCAAATCGAAGTAATACAATTGGGTCAACAGAGATTTCCACCACTATAATTCTAAAATTCACTTGAAAATTGATAATTTTTTCATTATAATTGAGAACAAAAGTTAAAAAACAATCATATATCAATCTAGTTACCTGAAAAAAGTTCATATTCGATTTTTCACATCTAGTGAAATTTGTTTATAGGTTATCTTAAGAAAACGATACAGTCAATGCCACCTAGTTCTAAGATATTAGGTTACGATGGCACTGCAAGAATTGTTCATAGATAGTACCGACAAGTCTCGTAGAGTACTCACTAACTATAGTTTATAGTTAGTTCTATGGTACCATAGGCGATCAGAAGTTGGCCGAAAGATCGATCGTCGTGAACTCTGGGTGGCATAAATCGGCAGCAGTGTAGTGAGTTAGTTGCATTGTTTATAATGGCTAACATTGGGAAAATTATCATAAAAACAGGATTTAAAGAATTCAAATTGCGATTTTTCGAAGAAATCTAATCTAGAAAAAGGGAAGAACCTTGCAGAGAGTAATCATGTTTTTAATGTGGAGGAGTGCGAAGGTATTATACATGGAAAAGTGATGAGACAAACTAGCGTCAATGCTGTTTTACAATCTTTTTGTCAAAAAATTTCCACTTTGTTTATCAAAAGTCAACTGCCTAAATCCGCCTCTGCTTACAATAAATTAATATTTTGCAACAATAACAAAAACATAACCTCAAAGCTGTTATTAGGATTGATTTCTTTAATTACAAATATCAATCACACAAGTGCATAGAAAACGTCTAATTTTCATAAATCAGCAATCTTTCACACATAAAAAAAATTGTAAATATAATATAACTCACTTAGTCCTTCGAACATTAGAGATCCATTTATCCCATCTATCCTTTTTGTAAGGTCGACCAGGAAATGAATAAAATGAAACACCTTTTCCTTCTGTATTCTCATAGCTATTACTGCACCCATATACACAACACATAATACGGCTCTTGGTCATTTTTTGTACGTTTATTTTAAGAAATATTTTTTTGAAAAAACGTACTTGAAGTGAGACAATTTAGCACACGAATTAATGGCAATCAGATTTCGACTCACTAAGTTAGAGCAAGATCCTCCGCTCAGAGCGCTGTCGGTCGATCTCCAGATCGCCTATAGACGAACCATCAACTTTAGGGGAGCGGCTCAGGGCCACCTTTGTTGGATGAACAATGTCGTCGTTACTAAGCCGCCCAACGCGCAGGAGCAGCCTAATCGACGTCACTACATAAGCATTGCTCACAGCTGATGCCAGAGTGAAATTTCATTTACCGGTAAAAAGTGAGGCTCCCATGAACATGAACTCAACCAATGTTGTTTGCAACCATTGACCAGCCATCAAACCTTCATTCTATTACACATGACAAAAATGTTTATACAATACGGTAACATTAATGTTTAAGACACAATTTCTTCAAATAATAAATGTTTAACACGCAATTTCTTCAAATAATGAAATCAAGGAGATCGCTAACATGCGATGGGCCAACTAGTATTAATAAAGTTAATATCAAGATAATACCTTCCATGTTTTCATTCTATTACACATGACAAAAATGTTTATACAATACGGTAACATTAATGTTTAAGACACAATTTCTTCAAATAATAAATGTTTAACACACAATTTCTTCAAAAAATGAAATCAAGGAGATCGCTAACATGCGACGGGCCAACTAGTATTAATAAAGTTAATATCAAGATTTCCTTATTCTATGGTGCAACTAATTTCAAACAGCTTTCCATGTTTTCAATTTATTACACAAAACATGACAATAATGTTTAACCTTGTTCATACAATACGGTAACATTAATGACTAACACAAAAATGGCTTTATCAAGAGATAACTTGTAAATTTATCATTTATCAAGGTCATTTTTTTTTTAGTTTCATAGCCCAGAGCTTAATAATATCAGTTTTTTGCTATATTCACTTAGAATGAATGAATGAGGGCCCAGAAGTTCCAATCCGGCCTATACTTAAGTGCTTATTACCTTTGAGCAAAATGATAATTCTAACCTAACCGTTCTATGCCTTCACTTGCTATGAATGCAACATAAGCAGCCTGAGACATAGAGTGGTTAGGTTAAAATCAGTGTGGTCGTTGGCATAGTTTTCCTCAAACTCTTTAGCCTATTGTATTTGTCATTTATAAATAAACTTCTGGTATTTCCATGAAAGAATGAAGTGAAGATAAACACAAATCCTTCATGGTCAGACAGGTGCGGCGATATGGAGGAAGGGCATTGTAATGAGTGTAACTTTCTTGTTCTCAATCATCCCTCCGGTCTGCAGCCAGTTGTTATAATTCCGCTTTTGCTTGATTTCAGTTTTGTTGAGATGGTCCAACCCTGTTGTTATTTACTGAGTAGGAGGTACCGAACTCCATTCTCTCGGGGAACAGACTATAGGATCGCTAATTGAAATACTACACCTGATGAGCAAAAATGCCACATTGCTGCAATTTGAGATTGCATTGAAGATGAATCATCCCCAGTTGCCCAGAGCTATGATGGATAAAATGATGGACTTTTATTGTCCAGCTACATAGTGTCGTTCTACAGGACACTCAGAATTATGTGCAATAGAAAAGGAATATATGTGAGTTATTTCACATTTTTAAGAGACCGAAGTAACCAAGCTATCCAATGAGCTCATTATAAACAACAAATTCCACAGACCCTTTACGGGTTGAGTTAGAGGGCCTTCCGTTTTAACTCTGCCCTTAATAAAGAAAATTTATCCATCAAATAATTAAGTCCAAGATCACCATACAAGGGAAACAAATGATACTTAGTCAAACCTGTTTTCACAAATTCGTTAAATCATTCCTTTGGCTAATCAATTGTTAATGATATCAATGATCAATTGGTAACAATCTCACCAATATGCTGAAAATAGAAGGATAACCAGCCAGATCAAACCTGATCAGTGGGGGAAAATTCAATTCATCAATTCCAAAGCATGTAGCAATGCAAGATGAACCTCCAGTGATGTATAATTCTTATTATTTTTTAATAAAATGCTCAGCTATAAAAAAACTTCATCTTAATAATCTCTGGATTCTCATCTAATTTTATTGATTACACTGGAGGTATCCCAATCACAATATTACATATAATGTAATATTAATGTAATGTTATTATAATGTATATTGACAATAGTAACAAATTCAATGGATACTAATAACAAAAAATCATGTCCCCTCAGGGATTTTTCAATATCTCAGTAGAAAAAGGTCCTGGTTCGGACCCCGGCGGTGGCATTATTTTCTGGTTAACATCTTTCATTGACTGTTCACAAACACATTTGTTAATGATACAATTACTAAGCATTCAAAAGCAATAATTACAGAACTACAACCCTGATGCTGAAGTATAAAAATAGAAATTTTACAAATAATGATAAAAAAATGCTCAAATAGTTGCATAAGCATTTCATAAACTCTTCAACTGTGAGGAACCAAATACCTGTTTACCATCTATAAAAAAAAAACAACCCTATAAGACTTGTGCTGTGCGCTTCAACCACATATTCTTAATTATTCGTTAATCGATTGGTCGATATCAGTTTGATATATTCAAAAGAGATCATATGGGAATAATTAAATGAAGAATAAGATATAAGAATGGTAGTATTTATTAATAAAAATAACTTGCACATAGAAAGCCGAAGTCAAAACTCCAAAACAAACAACGCATAATGCTTTCTACCACAACTTTGAAGATCAGCTTGTCAGTTAGCGTGCCGGGAAACAGGAAAGGAAGAGTTCTGGGCATCCAACCTAACACCAACAGCATAGAGAAACAGTTTGAACATGGATGTTACTGAATAACAAATTTGACGGGATTCAATTTTGTATATATAAAAATTTCTACCAAATTAATATCTTTAAACTCAAAAATATTATTTATTACTACCAATATACTACTACTGCAGACGAGCATCTACATTGATGAGCGGCATCAACCTCTAGGAGGCATTGCATCAGCCGCTTCATGAGCAATGCTTATGTAGTGACGTCGATTGGGCTGCTCCTGCGCGTTGGGCAGCTAAGTAACGACGTCATTGTTCATCCAACAAAGGTGGCCCTGAGCCGCTCCGCAACTTTAGTCTGAGTGTATACCAACTGGACTACGACGAACTCGACTACTAGCTAAAAAATAATCAGCTGTTGACCAACTCACCACTAATGGAATGCGGAATTCACCGACTCATGAGAAATAGAATGAGGAATGCACCAACCTACAAGAGCATAAAATCCCTCTCACTGACATATTATCAAATTATAATTCTACTGTTAATCAATATTGGATGATAGCATTTTTTTAGATGTTTGAACTGAAACTCATTGATTGTTCACACAAAATCATTAATTCATTTGACTTTCTGAGACTTCTTTCATAATCGCAATAAAGTATCAGCAGAATTTTAATATATCAATCAATCTGGCATATTATAAATTGAGAGCGCATTCGCATCACTTTGTTTTACTCCGTTATTAGATTAATAATTTCATAACATGACCATTAAATTGACCAATAAAACTAAACCATTATGAAGCTCAGTAAATAGAAAAACAATTACACAGTGATGCTACCAACGTAAAAAGCATAATATCTCTGGTACATTCCAACACCGATTTTGCAGACAGTTCCGAGTTCAAACGCATTCCAACTTGGTGAATTCTGCATTCCATTAGTGGCGAGTTGGTCAACAGCTGACTTTTTTCCGCTGATTTTGTTAGTAGTCGAGTTGGTCGCAGTCCAGTTGGTACTCCCCCCTTTAGTCTTACTTTCCCTGATCAATGATGGTACTCACATTGGTAGGGTGTAGGCCACTAGACCGAAAAACGAAAAGACCGAAAATGATATTGTGACGTCATATGATCTATGTAGATTTCGAAGTGTCGTCTGCTGCTACCACCAGTAGACCTTGTTTGCAAGTAAATTGTTTAAACTTATATTGTCTACATTGGGTTCGTACGAATAAGTGATCTGTATTACTCTATTTTCTGTTAATTCTTGTAATTAATAAGAATATATTCTAAATCAGTGCTTGATGAAACGTTTTATTGAGTTTTAATGGCGCTATATTTGCACATTTCAACTTTATCAGTATTATCTTACCCAACTACAATCAATAAATGATTTCTGTGGTTAATAGTAGCCTATTATTATCGATTATTATTTTAGAAATCTATGATGTCTACTATGTTGGCAGCCTGTTTGTCTCGGACGAATGTTGATGCTTCTGAGTCATCTCGAAGGTTCTTGCTGTTAAGTCAGTGTCAGTCTGTGATTATTCAATAAATGTGTGCAATATTAAGTCATTTTATTCAACAACCTCAACCATAGTATCTGGCAGCGTGGATTATGAAAATACTGAAAATTATTCGTGGTCGGGAGCTGTGGTGATGTGAACTTGTCGCTTGGAGTAGGCTACAGCGTTGCCTTTGAGGAATATTCCTTGAAGGCAACGGATACAGTGACTTTCGATTGTTGTGTACTGTCGTGTCCAGTAACGTATAGGCTACTTACTTAGTTTGAAGTTTTTTTCTTATTACTTTTAATACTGTCAGTATTTCGTAGAAAGGTCTAAACCGCCCGTGTTCGACGTTCGACCCTGATGTCGAGAATTTTGATTTGAATGTCTTGTTTCTCATATCAACAGTTCGGATGATGGTTTGCAAAAAAGGCATTTCTGCATAATCTGCAGCCTTCTGTGTATGCCAGCTTAAAGTAAAACTAAGTTTGTCAGCTCCAGTCGACTAAGTTTCAGTCAGGCAAGCCATAACCAAATAAAAGTCGTTGAATTTACTATAAAAAATTAATATAAACAACGCAGATCGTTATGGAACAAGGAATCCAAGAATGAAATGAACTATTTAAACATTATGGCGGTTACCGTACTACTTCTAGTAGCATTTAGCACGAAAGTACATGAATCTAAAGATAGTTCATTTCCATTCCAAAAGACAATTTGTTGAGCTACTCTGTAGTTGAATGAACTCAAACCCTACTAACCTGTAAGTTACATACGAATAGAAAATATAAACAGGCCAGCATAAGACTGGTAAAGAGTGAATGCTGTGAACGTTCTGTAACAATATCTATGATTGAATCCTATATTACTGGTCACTACTATGTTTAAGGTTGTTGAATAATATGACTTACATTATATAGCACGCATTTATTGAATAAATCATACAAAGATACCATCCACACTTAAGCAGCCTGCCAACATAGCACTGCTCTCCCCCAACATTGACCTTACATTAACATCAACATAGTTAAAAAGACTAGCCATTAAGTTAACAGTTGACATGACAAATGAACTAAACACAAGTATACCGTTTTATACTGACAAAAATCAGAAAAACAAATCCATCTTGTGGATTAATAGACAATATGTCAACTTTTACAATTCAATTAATTTATATTGACCAATAAGACTAATTACAAAATCGAGATTTAAGAGACAGACAATTTAGAAATTTGACACATTATAAACTTGACATTCTACTTTTATTTTACCCAGTTGACAAGTTTATTTGATTGTACATTTTGACTTGAAGATTAAATGAGACTTGACATAGATCTTGATACATATTATATTTTTAATTATGACACCCCTGACAAATTCATACATAATTTGAATCAGAATAGTTTACCTATTCTTCTTTCTAATCACCCTTTCAGACTGGGCCCTTGTCATTAAACTGGGCCAATTCATTTGAAAGCGCCTTCATTGATTTTTATAAGAGCTTTAATCTACATTATATAGGGAGCATGTACATAGACTCAATATTTTTATCAAACTTTGAGTGGATCTCAAAGGTGGTTGTTTTAGTAGCTCGCCTAATGAAAGTTTCCCATATGGAATACACCTCTGCTACATTCAGCAGAATTTATGCCTCTAGGACAACATACACTTAGTTTCAAGATACATATCAAGTTCACCAATAGAAGACTAGAATCTCATTAGCTTCATGATTAAGCATATTTCTCTTTTAGTCACGTTTTCAGAAAATTCACTTTTGATGGAAGATCACCATGTTTTGCTGATTTCAATCTCAGCAAGTCAAAAAGACTTTATTCAATAACTTGAATATTCAGCATATTATATAGCCTAATAAGGTAGCCTACACATCTATTTTATTCTTTTATTCTTCAATGTAATTTGCATAGCCATTGCTGTTCCGTGTCTGTGTGGTCAATTGTTGGTGGATGTGAATCCGCTCATGCATATTACATTGAAGAGTACAATGTCTGTCTGTGTCAGGCACGTTACCTGTCTGTCGATGTCTATAGATGTGAATGGAGCTTTATACAGTCTCCAGAAAACCTAAATTTATTTCATGCCTAATTCTTATTAAATATTACCAATTCACCTTAGTCTTTTCATAGGCACATAGGTACTGGTAGTTTACTGCCCCATACAATTCATAATAGGTGCAGACAGGTATTTAGTTATTGGCAAATGAGAAACAAATTAAATCAATAAATTTCAAGGAAATCCTGATAAATACTTTGAGTAATGACTTCTGAATACCATTACCCAGTTTTTTAAAACATTTTTTGCTAGTGAATGATTGTGTTGAATTGGAAAAACTCAAAATACGGACAGTATGTATCACCCTTAAGCAGTTTCCTGCTGTGGGTGACTTCTCAGGGTCCAAAGGGTGGACTATGCAGACTATCAGTGCAAATTAGAAATAATTATTAATTTAAGAAGATAAAAACCGATATTGTGAGTGTTGATCTCAGTAGTTGAGTGTTGTACCATAATAAATGTGACTCAACAACTGAGATCAACTTACTTTTTTATCCCCTTTCTATTAATAATAATAATTTTTGTTTCCTAATTTATTATAATTATTGTAATCATATACGGTATAACACTTCTTAAAATATACCTGGCCAAAAAATAATATGACCTTTGGAATAGAAAGAGGTTCTCAGAAAGCACAACACAAGTCTAGAATTTTTCTATTTAATTCAATAATAATCATAAAATTCCTGTACAAAAATAAGCACAATTTGTAATTCGTTTGCAAATAGGAGTATAGTAGTGAAAAAAGTATTTTGGATGCTACATTCACATACCATTCACGCTTCAAAAATAATCCATGTGTATCTACTATTCTAGTTGTATAATGCAGTTAACCAATGACAGTGAATAACCTCTCAATAGTTTCAGGTGGAGCACAAATAAGCCATTTTAAGATTTGTCTTTTAAAGTAATAAATATTGTTTGTTCGTTTTATGGAATAAGGCACATTATTGAAAAATTTAGGAATAAGGAAACAAACAATTTTTGAAAAAAGTTGAGTATGTTTTAGGGGGCCTTATTGGTTGCACTTCTTGTGCAATATAAATAATCACCCTCATATTACTGCCTACTACGGTCCCCTGATCTCATAAAAAAAGATAACGCTTTTAAAACATAAATGTAGCGCAATGGTGTACAATTGGGAAAGAGTGTTTGGTTCTCCTCACACCTTTCATGACACGAATTATAGATTTTTGCAAAGTGACAACGGTAATGGCTTAAAATGGATTTTATAAGTGGAGCCACAAAAACTTAAACCATAGTTTATCTTGTAATCCACTAGAGCAAAATATAATTGCCTTATAACCGCTTGAGGAAGCTAAGAAAATAAAACTTTCTAAGAAGGATCAATAGATATATTTTCAAATTACCAATGTCTTTACACCAAGTAAGCCTCTCATCTAGCTTGACACCAAGCTATTTTATAGAACCAGACTGCATTACAATACCACAATCACAGTTTATCTGGTCAGGCATAATTATGAAATTTCAGTGGCAATTAATGTAACTGTCACAAGGTACGCAAAGTGAAGAGCAAATATTTCGTTTCTGATACATTAAGAGAGAGACCATTGCAGTTGTACCACAATAGCAATCCTTTTAAATCCTCCTGCATCTTAATGTAAAGAGATTCGCCATCTTCGCCACAATATGAGAAAGGTGCATCATTTGCAAATGAGACAGGCGTACCATTGAAGTTACCCTGAAAAAGGTAATTTATGAAAATCAGGAATAACACAGGACCCTATAAGACTGAGCCCTGTGGCACCCCATAATCAACGCTAAGGATCTCACTACTATAGCCTTACCAATTACAACATATTGCAATCGATCACTCAAATTGGTAAGTTCTGACTCAGGTAAATCTCGTTAGTCAGAAATCTGCTGGCAGTTTCCCAAGTACCTTACTCTACATCTAAATACAACTAACCTACAGGTTTTTTGTTAATTTGTTCTTAAAAAAAAAATATCATGCCACCAGTTTTTTACAGCTTTATAAATTTAGTTCTACCCCACAACAAAAGATTCAACACTAGAGCAAGTCGCATTTGCAATGCAAACCTTACAACAGAACTACTGTATTATAAACGTGACTGTAACAAAAGCATGAAACAAGGGTCCAAATATCTCCAATATGTGAAGGTTTTGAAAAATCAAATTCAATTGCTTCAATTTTAACATAGTTTTATAGCAATTCGGTTGATAGATTCTTGTAAAAGTCATCAAATGCATGATACAAATAATGATGTAATCGATGGTTCAAATTCATACTCATGGTACGCAATGTAAAAAGTGCAAACTGAGAAAAATGAGTTAAATGTTCAACTTATAATTTCTCCATGTACTTTTTTGGTTTCCACATAAGTCTGAGACTTATATATGTGGGTAATGGGGTGAATGATTATACTGAGATGCCACAAAAGTAATCATCAATAGAAATTGATGCGCTATAGTCATTAGAATTTGCAGTGTCAACATTTCAAATCATTTTTTCTGCACAAAAAGTAATTTACACAGATCTTGCAAGAGATTGTGAGAAGATATTCTAATTCAGAATATCATAGTATTCTCAAATTATACTTTTCTGTGATGTTTCCTTTGAAGAAATACTTGATGAACTATCTAATATCTAAATTAATAATAAAATGAAATGCAGTACTTTAGAAGCATTTGTCTCTGGATGATTACATAATTATTTTTTTATTAATACCACAATAATTCTGTTACAATAACAGAATATTTATGGAATTTTTGTCAGTCCAGTAATTATACTTTCCTAAGTCTGCTTAGCTTGGATTTTTAAATATAAAAAATGAAACAAGAGCACAATCCACAGGGAATAAAATAAAATTTAGTTCAAATAAACAAATGTTATAATAGTTGGAAATGTTTCCAGAAATTTTATTCAACCTAAGCTGGGTTACACACTGGTGTCTTAAGACATCTGTCATGTCGTACGGAATTGAATAAGACATGGATGTTTTTTGCATGTCTAAAGCGGCCCATAGACGACCACCCTTGTTGCCAACTCAAGTTGTCAACTTGATGTCCTTGGACACCACAGACTCAATCTGCAACCTGGTTTGCAACTTTGTTGTCAACTTCAGTTGCCTCATCACTTCGGGTCAAATTAGCCTTTCCTCCATCTAGCTTTCTTGCAAGTAATTAACGTTTTTAACATAGTAGGCCTATTATTAATACGTAATAATAAATTATATTTCGGTCTTATTTCACAGTAATGAGTCAGAATCCTTTGTTATTTTTTATTTTGAATGAATTGTGTGATGATGAAGAGAGTCGCCCAAGAAAAAAAAGAAAAATGTGGATGAAAGAGTGGTACCAACGTACTGAGTTTTCTCATTCTAATTTACTAAATTCAATACAATCCAGGTATTTGGACCTCATGGTCATGGAGGAAGTCAAGTAGATCAAAATACCATAAATTGGGCACGTATTCGTCCTCAGCCCCAGCACCTGACCTGACACTTGCATTCAATTTTTTTAGTTCTCTACGGTAGCAAGTTTTAATGTTGGCGAATCTTTTTTTTAAACTATCTGCATTAGCAGCAGGATCGATTTTAATATACACTTGCAATAGTTTCTCCCACGCATTTTTCTTTTTAACCCATCTTTAAAAACGTCTGACTTTACTTTCCAGAGTTCTGGAAGCTCTTCAGCAGTACAAAGAAATCATTCCAAAGCTCATTATTTGGAATTGTCATCATTATTATAATTGAAAAAAGTTGACTAAATTTAAATAAAAGTAAAAACTGACTAATTATTGAAAAGTAAAAAATAACCAACAAATTTATCGTCAAATATAAAATTGCAATGTGTAACTATCAAGAAACAGGACAACAAGTGTACGAAGATGACACGAGATTTCAACTGATGTTGTGAACCTAGTTGACAACCTGCCCACAGACACTAAGATGTAAGATGTAAAGCGGCCCATAGACGACCTACCTTGTCGCCAACTCAAGTTGTCAACTTGGTGTCCTTGGTTATGTTGGAGTTCATGTTGCGTGTCTGTGGCTAGGTTGGTGGTTGGAATTTTGGTTGGAGTGGAGGTTGGTGTTGAAGTTGCAGGTTTTTGAAGTAGGTTAAAAACTTTGGATTTACTGTGGGCGGAGCCTTATGTTGGCGAACTTGTTGTAGTGTCTGTGGGCAGGTTGTCAACTAGGTTCACAACATCAGTTGAAATCTCGTGTCATCTCCATACAGTTGTTGTCCTGTTTCTTGATAGTTACACATTGCAGTTTTATATTTGACGATAAATGTGTTGGTTATTTTTTACTTTTTAATAATTAGTTAGTTTTTACTTTTTTTTTCAATTTAGTTAACTTTTTTCAATTATAATAAAGACGACAATTTCAAATAATGAGCTTTGGAATGATTTCTTTGTACTGCTGAAGAGCTTCCAGAACTCTGGAAAGTAAAGTCAGACGTTTTTAAAGATAGGTTAAAAAAGAAAAATGCGTGGGAGAAACTATTGCAAGTGTATATTAAAATCGATCCTGCTGCTAATGCAGATAGTTTAAAAAAAAGATTCGCCAACATTAAAACTTGCTACCGTAGAGAACTAAAAAAAGTGAATGCAAGTGTCAGGTCAGGTGCTGGGGCTGAGGACGAATACGTGCCCAATTTATGGTATTTTGATCTACTTGACTTCCTCCATTATGACCATGAGGTCCAAATACCTGGATTCTATTGAATTTAGTAAATTAGAATGAGAAAACTCAGTACGTTGGTATCACTCTTTCATCCACATTTTTCTTTTTTTCTTGGGCGAATCTCTTCATCATCACACAATTCATTCAAAATAAAAAATAACAAGGGTTCTGACTCATTACTGTGAAATAAGACCGAAATATAATGTATTATTACGTATTAATAATAGGCCTACTATGTTAAAAACGTTAATTACTTGCAAGAAAGCTGGAGGAAAGGCTAATTTGACCCGAAGTGATGAGGCAACTGAAGTTGACAACAAAGTTGCAAACCAGGTTGCAGATTGAGTTGTAGTCTGTGGTGTCCAAGGACATCAAGTTGACAACTTGAGTTGGCAACAAGGTTGATCGTCTATGGGCCGCTTAAGACTACAACATGTTCGCCAACATAAGGCTCCGCCCACAGAAAATCCAAAGTTTTTAACCTACTTCAAAAACCTGCAACTTCAACACCAACCTCCACTCCAACCAAAATTCCAACCACCAACCTAACCACAGACACGCAACATGAACTCCAACATAACCAAGGACACCAAGTTGACAACTTGAGTTGGCGACAAGGTTGGTCGTCTATGGGCCGCTTTATGTCTTACGTGCGTTGCAGACGGCTAATTGTTGCGCTCAGTTGTTGACAGCTCACAGCCTCATTGCTCGGGCAATGCGCGTTAGTGCGCATGCGCCAGGGCGGTTGTCGTTAGTCATAACCTCAGATTAAGGAATTGTAACCAGATTGATCACCGTATGTTTCATGAAACGATCGCTAGACTGCGTGGGTATAGCGTCTAGAGAGTAGAGTGTTTCCCTCTCTACTTTCTGTTCGCTCTCTCTCATCATCAATGGTCACTCCCTCCATCCACTTCCTCATTCCTACATCATCAACACCCGTGCGCTTGCTCCTTCGCGTACGCGTATACATGCTTACCCTCCAGCAATGTTGCCGGGTCTAGCGTTATTGCCAGATCTTATTGCCTCTGATCATTTTCCGTTTTTATCTGCCACTGCTTGCGTGCTATGATACAGTTCTCCAGTTCTCCTGCCGGCTACGATATGACGATTAGTTTGACTGCCTCTAAATTATGCTGTTGTGGCGAATCCCGTTTCATGCTTGTGAAAATATCTTTTGGATCAATGATTAAATTATAATTAAAAATAATTAATTATTATTAATTTAGGTTGTCATAAAATATGAAATAAAAAAAATTGAATTTACGTAAAAAGGTTAAATTGAAAAATAAATAGAATAATAATATTAATAATAATAATAATAATAATAAAAAAATTAATAATGAAAATTATAATAATAATACTATGATAACACATATTATTTGGAATCATTTTTTTGTTTTTCAATTGTAGTATAGTTTGAAGTTAATTATGTAAATAGTTGAAATTTCAATAGTTTTAACGGTTTTAATGATAGTTTGAGTAATTTTTTATTTTAAAATTTTGTCAAATTATTACCAATTGTAGAATTTTTGTAAATTTTTTTTCTATTTGTAAATAATACAGTAATAATAGTTTTTTGTTGCAAAAGCTGCATTTTATTGTAGTTTGTTATTTAAAAATGTAAATAATGATTCTGTAAGTAATAATTATAATTTTACAACAGTTTTTGATAGTTTAAAAATCGGTTTTAAAATAGGTTTAAATAGGTTTTAGATCAGAGTTTAAAATATTTATTAATTTAATTAGAACGTAATTGTAGAATTTTTTTGTAAATAATATTTTTCTAAACTTGTAAATAATAGTAATAAATTTTTGTTGCAAAAGCTATAATTTATTGTAGTTTGTTATTTAGAAATGTAAATAAAATGATTTTGTAAGTAATTATTAGAAGTTTTACAAAAGTTATTGATAGTTTATAAATTGGGTTTAGAATAGGTTTAATTAGGTTTTAAAATAATTATTAATTTGGTTTCCGTTTTGAACATATAAACAAGTCATGGCGGGTAATACGTGCGCATTTAAAAACTGCACTAACAGCCGATCCAAAGTAAAAGGACTGAAAATGTTCATTTTTCCACGGGATTCTGACACCACCAAACTCTGGGCCCACAATTCTGGTAAGTGAGATTGTTTATATTATTATTCTACAGTACGTTACTAACAAGATGGTGAGTCTTCATCGTGCATGTGTAAATGAGGCACAGTAAATTGAATAGGCTCTTATTATTTTTAACCAAATCAAAATAATCACAATCATATTTATTTTTAAATTACTGCATTGACTACCCTCTCGTTGGTCACGTACATTACCTATTTATTCAATGAAATTTTTATAACGTGATAATTAATTCAGCAATATGACACCTCTGCTTTTATAAAAAAATATGGTTTGCAATCGCAATGAATTCACAAATTTATCTTTCAAAATTTTCTTGGGAGAATATAGTTTCTATTTATTTATAAGTAAATAATATACACAACTGTAGAATAAGTAGAATTTGTCATACAACAATCCAAAATGTCAAGTAAACAGAAATATTGTACTTAGGCGCTGAATTCGAATCTGAACTTTGGCACCTCAAAAAATACGCTTGCTACATGAGGTATTTCTAAGATAGAGGCAAAAATGTCATATCTCAATTTCCGACAGAGGAAAAACTAAGTTAATAGAGCAATATTTTCACTATTTATATGTATAAATGTATAAACTTGCTGTGCAGAACTGACTTTTTTTTGAGTCGCGGCGGACGCGTTTCAAGCGCCAAAGAACGACATAGTTATATAGTATACATATAAATAGTTCTACTGCAGTTCACGGACAATGGATATTACAACAATAGCAATATTTTTATTATTTATGCTCTATGATTTCTTGAATTCGAAAATGTCCTTTGAAGAGAAAATATTTCCTCTTTTCCCAATGATTTATTACAGAGAAACTGAAAGTACCTTTTCAATGAAAATGAAATTAAATTGAAAATGGATGTCATTGCAATCTGATATGTGTTGATAATTAGAAAATAAAGATCATGGATGTATTAAACTCTTAGGGAGGAAACACCTGCAGCAAATAAAAATGTAAATTACAACTTCAAGGTTGGGTACAGGTTTTTTAGCTTTTTCAATCTTTTTTTTGTTTTTCACATTAATTAGCCTACTTTGCAAAAATGGCTAGAAATAACATGCGCTGTTTAATTTCTCGATCAAGTTCAGTTTCTTCATGAGAATTTCATTGTAACTCTCAAAAATTTTGTAAATTGAAAAACTTGCAACAAAAAAGCTAAATTTCGGCTCGATAGCTTATGATATGTCAATGCATGAATCAATTTTTAATTACAATAAAGCTATTATATCTTCATATCTCACATCAGGTGTAGCGAGCATTCGTTCTTATTTCCAGAATGTTGACGTTATGACCTTGGTTCATGCTTCAGCGTGACAGTTGAGATTTTCTCACTGTAAGCTGGTCAAAACAGAAACTGAATGAATTGAACTGGATGCTTTGGAAATCTAAACAACCACCCTTTCAGAAAACTATGAATGCTAACTTCTAACACAGGAACTAGTTATCTTCTAGCAGCTAACAATATAGAGGCGGCTCCACTTAAGTTTTGGGTTTTCCCATATTAAAAAGGCATGTTTCCTAAACACAGATAGAGTACCAGACCATCCAAAAAAAAACTTGTTCTACAGTCGTCTATGAAACAATACGTGAGCCTGTGAACAACTGAATAGCCTGGCGCCAAAAAGGCAATTCATTAGAAAAACTGACTCAAATCGTCAAAGTAAATGGTGCTAGGGTTTTTCTACAATATATATATATATATATATATATATATTTTTTTTTTTTTTGTTCAGTAATAATTACCGGAACCGAACAGATGGATTCGGTGAAAGCAAAAAAACTCAAACAGGTTGAAACTTTAACAAAGCATTTCTACAATGTATTATGTATTCCTTCTTTCTTTTCTCGATCTCTGAGCTAATTTTTGCTTTCACGCTTCATTTATTTCTAGCATTTATTTTTCCCTCTATTTCATCCTTCTCTACTTTCAATTATCATCTTCCTTTGTTTTCAATTCAAGTTTCTCTTCTGCTCTCTTCCATCATTTCTTCATTTACTTTCTCTTTATGACAAGATTCATTAACAGTAAGAGAAAAAAGACCTCAAGAGAAATAGAATTAAAGTGAGAAGAATAGAGAAAAACAATTGTGTTGGAGAAACAAACAGCGTAGAAAGCGGGATAAAGGAGGAAAGAGAAAGAACGAGTGGTAGAAGAAAATGAAATCGGAGAGGAGACATCGTAGAGTTGAAAAGATGGAGAAAAAGCAGAGAAAATGAGAAAAAGAAATAGAGAGAGTTCAAGGTGGCGAGAGAAGAAAACAAGAAAAATAATTTGTTAAAGTTTCTTAATGAGAATATAATCCAAACTTTGAATAACTTAGATGATCCTCTTCTTGATAAAATGTCTTTTTAACTAAATATTTTATCAAATCTTCTGTTTCTTTACCTAGGGAATCCGGACTTGGCAGCCCTATCACCTGCATCGCTTAGGAAGAAGCTGTTATGTGAGCAGCATTTTCGACAACAGGTCATTTTGCCTAGCGGACGGCTTTTGAGAGGTGTGTAGTATAATAATATTAATAATAATAATAATAATAATAATAATAATAATAATAATAATAATAATAATAACAATAGTAATAATAATATTAATTAGTGAAGAGAGAAAAGCTGAATTCGCACAAAAAATGAAAAGCTGGTGGGCAAACAAGAGCGAGTCCAAAAAAATTAACCATCTTCTCTCAGCGTCTTCCATTTTGGGAGCTTTACGTCTAATAATAATAATAATAATATAATAAAAATTGATAACATTATAATCATACTCCATTTCCAATTAAGCCTACATGATTTTAAAAAGAAAACAGAATTGGCTTTTCACTATAGGCTATTTTACAGATTCGTGGAGTAGAAACGTTTTAAATATCCTTATATCTTAATAATATAATTAAACATGCTTAAGCCTGTTGTAATTGTATTCCACTTTGGGAATAATTCTATGCAGATCTTATTTTATAAGGTATTTTGTCGAATGTTGCTTGATTCCCCTTTAGAGAAATTTTGATAAATAGTAATACAATTTATGCTGTTACATTACAGGTGCATTACCAGTGACATACACTCCAATGGCAAGCGATGCAGGCCCATCTTCAGCAACCGCAACACAATGTCCTTCTCCTCGAGCAGGCCCTTCTTCAACAACGCAGAGTCCTTCTCCTCTGGCTTGGCGGAGTTTCATATCACCAAAGAGGTATACCGCACAGAATTTGTCTGAATTTGCTCCGTCTCCATCAGTAAGCACTTCTTCAGCTAATTTTGCTGTAGAGGTGTCACCTTCCGTAAATGTCTGGATAGATAGTGCATCACCAGCAAAAAAAAACATAAGGAAAGCTCTATTTCAGACTTCCAGTAAGACTCCACAACAAAAACAAAATCTAACTAAACTTTTAGCTAGTAAACGTACTCAAATATACAAATTGAGAAGGCAGTTGCTCAAAGCAAAACTTTTTCAAAAATCTGTGATGGGAGATTTCAATTTTAAGACTAGGGAGGCTGCAATATTGTTAAAAATGCAAATCCATCACAAAAACCGACAACCTTGGTCTACAGAAGAGAAAAAGTTAGCTACAAGCATTTATCTCAGATCACCAACTGCATACCGATACCTCTGTAAAATTCTGCTTCTACCTGGAGAGTCAAGCATCAGGAGGTGGCTGTCATCAAAAAAATGCCACTTCACTGGATTTAATAAAATTTTAATGGATCAAATAAAAATTAAAGTGGAGAGCATGAGTGAGATGGAGAAGGCATGTGTGGTAATGTTTGATGACATGCATATCAGACAATGCTTGGAGTATTCCACTTTATATGACCTTATTGAAGGATATGAAGATTTAGGAAATCTGGGAAGGACCCACAATATTGCCAAGCAAACAACAGTGTTCATGATTCGGGGCCTTTATTTCCAATGGAAATTGCCCATTGGCTACTTCGTATCAGAGAAAGGCTTGAATGGAGTCCAGTCTAAAGTAATAATAAAAGATTGCATTACAAAACTGCAAAGTGTGGGGCTGTCAGTGAAGGCAACTATCTGTGATCAATCTACAATTAATATGAGAGCACTAAAAGAATTAGGAGTTTCTATAAGTGCTCCTTATTTCTGGACTGACACTGGAGAAAAATTTTTTGCAATTTATGATCCTCCTCATTTGTTGAAATCATTAAGGAACAATTTGTTAAACAATGATTTCACAAATGAGGGAAATGTAATCTCTTTCAATGACATAAAAAAACTGTTTGAGATTGAAAAAGAGAGCACAACCACAAGAGCAGCACATAAACTTACTCCAGCACATATTGGGCCTAATAATTTTCAAAAAATGTCAGTTTCACTAGCAGCTCAAGTGTTCAGTCACACAACTTCAGCTGCCCTAAAAACTGTGGTTGCAACTGGCCAGTTGAAGACACCAACTGCATTAAACACAGCTGCTTTCATAGCAAAGATCAATTCCTTGTTTGATGCAATGAATAGTAGAGTATTCATCTCAAAGAATCCTGATGCATGTGCATTGAGTCAAAATCATCCACATGTGATCAAGATTTTCAATGAAGCATTAATTTATTTCTCTAATTTGAAAAAAATTAATGCAAGATATCCACGTCCGCCGTGCTTTGATGGATTTCTCATAACAATAAGAGCTTTTCTTGAGCTGTTGGACAATGAGAAATGCTGTTATATATTAACATCCCGTCTCAACCAAGATCCGCTGGAGAATTTGTTTTCCGCTATAAGACAGAGAGGAGGATTTAACCGAAATCCATCAGTAAGAGTTCTCCGGGCTACACTGAAACTTCTTACTATCCAGCAGTTGTTGGAGCCACCGAGGAGCACCAGCTACGACCCGGACTTTGATCAACTGCTGGAGATCACAGAGGAATCAAATGTGGGAAGACCACCTTCTCCACAAGAGAGTGATCTCAGCTCTAGTTCCACTTCATCTTCAAGTGGAGATGTTTTATTAAGGATGTCGGGAATAGGAGACGTTGTCACTTTGGAAGAGTGCTCCCAAGTGTACTTTGTGGGATACTTGGTGACAAAGTATCACAAAAAGTTCAATTGTTCAGAGTGTTTTCAAATCATGTGTGATACTGGATCCACTCTTACAAATCGCAAAGAGCTTTTACTCTTCAACAAAACGTTCACAAATATAAAAGTAGAGCCAGCTAGTGGACTGCTGTCACCTTCTCAGGCAGTATTGCACATTACCGAAGTAGCATTCACTGTCTACAGGAAAAAAATTGAAAAAATTGCCCATAAAAAGAAAATTATTCACAGAATGGTGGAATTAACTGAAAAATTAGTTGATTGCAACACCACAGTCTGTGCAAGCTGCACTAAAAATTCAAAATTCATTTTAAATTTGCTTTTTAAAGTTTTACTGCATAAACAGTGCAAGTGGACTACAAGCAATTTAAAATCATATTCTACTGAAAAGTTGAAAACTTTGAAGCACATCTGAAAAGTAAAATTGATTCCATCAATCTATCTATTGGCTGCGCAAATCTATGCTAAAAGCTCGTAATAAAAAAATACGATAATCATTTCCAAGCCTCTTGTCTACATGCTCGGCTACAAAAAATAAACTTATCCGTTCTGCCTCCCATATTTGAGGAGTGAAATTAAATTATGTTTGGACATTTATCAGTTATTACAAGTTTCTATTTGTCATAACTGATTAGCTGATAGGCCTAAATATACAAAAAAAAAAAACAGTAAATTTTTATCAATATTCAATCAGCCATATCTAACATATTTCTTGTATTATTGCACCACATTGTCACACATATAGACAAGTGACAAGTGACTTAACGGGTTTCGAGTGTAGATTTGTGCAACCTTTCTAATAGAATTATTTACATTTGTCTTTTTTAACGTACCTCCAATGTTTCAAGGCTATACTTTACTTCACTGGGAAAGTTTCATCTACACAGTGTTGCTTCGATTTTCAAGAATTCTCTAACCACAATTTATCGTACATAGAAATATGATTTTAAAAATTAATATTTTTTCTCAATTTGGCGCTATTTATTATTTCAATGCATTATGATTCTATCGAATAGTTTCAATTCAGGCTACATTATTTTAGTTATTCGTAGTTGACTACTACTACTACTAAGTTTCTTTCATAAATTAAAGGAATATTAATAAATAAATTAAATATTGAAAATCAACCATTAAAAATGTACTTTAGTTAGACATCTTTGAAAGGTAAAAAATTACAATCGCTCGATCAGCCATGTAAGCATGTACAGAGTGTTTTGCATAGAGTTACCAATACTTTACTTCGTGGGCATGTTGTACACACCAAAATAATGGAAAAAATTCATATAAACAAAGGTATAGAAATGCTCAGATACTTTCCCAATATATCCATTCTGCATATACAGGCCATTTCAGATAGTGTTAGATTCTTGGGCTTGTTATAATAATCAAGATAATAAGAGAAGTCCTTATAATGATTGGTCCACAATTGCCTCGTTACAGAATTGCAAACGGCCGAAGTTAGCAGCAATCCTCATCGCTTATTCAACATAAACTACTTGTAGTGTTTTCATTTTACTTGTGAATTGATCGGGTTTTATATGAAAAATGCAGAGAAAACCAGTTAAAAGTACTTTTTACAACATAATTATGCAGGAACTATTGAAAAAAACATGTTTTTCTGATTTGAAGTGAATTTACTTGTCAACCTGCAGTTTTTCTGAAAAAACTTACAGAACATTTAATTCTGAATAAAAAGTGGTGAACAGCTCAATAGCAAAAATACGCACATATACCATATATCATAAAAGCTGCTTTTATTGAATCAAAAGACACTAGTTTTTCACAGTAAGCTCTAGCTTGCTACTTTTTTATGATTAGAAATTATATGATAGACAATTATAAAAAATGAGAATGGTTCTGGCCCGCGCAACTTACTGGTGCTTTTATTTTGGCTCGGAGGCTGGAAATTTTGTATACCCCTGGCTGTAATATGCATTAGGCGTACATGTTTACTTTCATAACCATTCTCTAGAAATATTTCAATGTGACTAAACCCATCGAGCATCAATTAATGTGGAAAATTATCGCCTAAAGCCTAAGCATTAAATACCATATAAATCTTCCGAAAATTGAATTATTTACTTGTGTTGTTTTTTCATTTTTATTTTGTTCAAGCACAACACAACTAATGGAAATTCATAATTCGTTGAGATACCGATTTTTTTGTTAGAAATATTTCTCCGCAAAACGTATTCTAAGCTCAAAAATCGAGTGGTTTTTCACCAACTCAAGTAAGACCCTGCAATTTCTACAAAAAAAAGATTCATGCCAGTAGATAGAGGTCATAAGTACGAGTTAAATAAAAATTGTTAGAGCAGTTTTTGAGAAAATCGAGAAAAATCTATCTTTGACATCTTACAGTAAAGTATTGTCATTTTGAATAGCACATCAATGAAACGTTCCGTAACAATTTCAATTTTTTAAATTTAAAGTAATTCATCCATTGGGACTTGAGATATCGTGGTCACAGACATATATACAAAACCATTTTTTTGTACTCAGAGGACCTTGAAACGTGAAAATATCTTGAAATTGGGGTACCTTGATATTTTTTTGAAGTAATGCTTTCCTTGCCTACGATTGTAGGGCTAGCAACGCAATACTGTAATTTTGGGATTCGGTATGAATGGAATAATTCTAATCTCATTTTGATTGATAGTTTTTTAATTGATTTTTAATCTTTATCTTTTTAATGTAATCTTTAAGATATCCTAGTGAAACTGAAGTCCTCCAATGGTGAGAAATGGCTTCCTTGTAAAAAGCCTTGGAAAAATCTATAGCCCTCAAGAGATAAAAAATCGAATTAGAATCAAACCAGTAATCTTGAAGCGACCTCCACGATTCAAACATAGTAACCATCAATAATAATTTTTCAATTCCCTTGGCAAAAATTAATTCACTTATTCCATTAGTCAAATGGACCAGTTGAAATTAATTTTTCACTATTTTACTATTTTAAGTAAATGAAAGCGCTCCATCACAACAACTTTCCACTGAGGTTTTTTAATTCCTATTTTCTGAGTCCCTATTGATTTATATGCTAGTAGTTCTGTGAACAGTTGACCTCATACCCAAGAATAAGGTTGCTAAGGAACATACTCGATGCATTTAATGATAATCTCCACCGCAAAAATTAAACAAAATCATAAGACATATTTAACCCTTGATTCAATTTGCATAGTCTATTTCATGTCCGTCTTTCACAAAAAGTCACTGTATCATATCACCATGGTTGCGTTTCTATTTTCCAGTCAGCTGACTCAGATCACATTTCACATAATTATCTAATGCATAAATTAATATAACAATATTAATTAATTTGCATAACAAACTATGAAGCATGATGCTTAATTGAAATATAAGAAATAATCTGTTTCTCTCAAAGAAATATGTTATTCTTACGAATGATAACGGAGAAAGATGGCCGGATGGCCCATGATGGAGGTCAAGAAAAAAATAACAAGCTCCTCTGACTGCAACTGGATTTTCTTAATTCATGAAAACAAGGTGATTTTATATAAAGCTAGAAAGAGTTGATCTGAAAAAATTCAGAAATCATTTGAACGTTTGTCGATTGTAAAAATCTCGTTATTCATTGAGAGGTAGCATTTTTTAAACTCGCACCTCAGTCTTGTTGAACCTCCAAAAAATAAACAATTGAGTTGTAATTTCAATTATTGTCTTGACCCAATTGAAGCAGGAAGAATCTCTACAGAAAATTGTGCTTTTATCCTTGCTTATCCTATTATGTGTGTTCAATTATGCTGATTTTTTTCTGTACATTCATCTTCTGTATATCAACATATTTTTTAATGTAAAAATATAAATGTTTTTCACTGTACTTGAATCACTTGTTAAATTATTTGAAAATTTACCTATTTCTTTATTGCAAGAATTTGGTTAATTTGAAGGCAAATTATGTTAATTCAACATGGTATGCTCAACGGGAAATCGACCCCTTTAAGAATATCAGGTTTTGCAATACAATATTGTATATTACTTTCCGCTTATCATTTTTTAAATTTCCTTATTGCTTCATTCACTCAGTATTTTATTTGAATTTCAAAATATTGATACATTTTACGAAAAATGGAAAATTTCATGTTTTTACAAGTTTTGATAATTATTTTGTGAATGATCAATCTAATTCATAATTCGAATTCCCAGGAGAAAGAAATCAAAAACTTGCTGGATTGTACATCCAGTAAATATAAGAAATCTGAAATGAATGAATATTAAATCACTTTTTCTCAATATTTAAGCTATCATTTTAATTTTCGGTGTTTTCAACTGTACAAAATAAATGATTGCAGTTTAGGTTGTAAATAAAAATAAATGCAAATAAAAAGCAAATGCAAAACGAAATTATTGAGCTGGGAGAGAGAGAGAGTGAGAGCGATCAAGTGAAAGAGAAGAAGTAGTAGTGAGGTATGGGGAGAAAGAGTTTGAGCGATTGGGGGAGAGAACATAATTATACATACGCACACTAGCAACGGCTGCTTGGGCATCATGGTCATCAATGTTGGAGTGGGGAGCGCAAGAACAAGTTGATTTTTAAAAGCTTGAACTGGGGACTCTTAGTATTTCTGTTAATTATTAATGATGATAAACTTGTGCTTTATTAAAATTAGGAGCTCGGACTGCGAAACTAGAGTTTCTGTTCAATACTATACTCAGCATTTCTATCAATACGATTTAGTGTTTTTGAAATGTGCCATCTGGGGATGATGTACCTTTACTTCATTAAACGCACAACATTAATGCAGACTTTGCGGCAATTTGAATACTCCCGCATTGCAACATGCCCGCTCCCCACGGACAAATCCTGAAGTATTTTCTCGATGCTAGCGCGGTCTGAGAATCAAATCCTAAACTACTTTTTCGATGCCAGCGCGGCAAAGGAATCAAATCCTGAACTAAATAAAGCGTAACCATCGTGAGCGGCCTGTGGTCATGACTTACCAAACACCGACCAACCGGTCTCGTGCGACACATGTCTGAAGCAGGGATGTCGCGTCGCACTGATGTCTCGAGCAGTGTGTAAGTCCCCCATTTAATAACATGGGTTGGTTTTCGATAAAGATGCCTCAGACATGACAGATGTCTTAGACATGATGTCTAAGAAACCAGTGTGTGTGGGCAGCCCTAACTGCCCAATTACCATACTTTTGTTCACAAAGAACAGTAAATAAAGTAGAAGAATTGGACCGACAATGGTAAATCTATATAACCTATATTGGTGATGTAGTGAAGTAGATGGGGCAAGAAGTATTGAATATTGCTAATAGCTGAGCTTTCAACAAAAGAAAATGTGGAAAATATATAAAGTTACATGGAAACTGATAAGTTAAAATACAATACGCATGAATTGATCATTTTTAATCTGTTTAAACGTGCAATGAGTCACTTGAAACAGATCCTTGATTAATTATGTTTTAATAAGTAAATGATAATGAGACGGACAATACAGATCACAATATTGCCCTGTGATACAAAGGCCAGGTAAGGTAAGGCCATGCAATATTTATGGCATTGAAGTAAAATATTGATGAATTTATAAAAATTTGTAACTGTATTAAACAAGCAGTAATCCATTATCTAAGAATTTTCCAAATTTTGTGAAACCTATTTTGATAAGCTCAACAGAACGGTAAATTCGGTTCTTGATAGAAAACTTTTGATCAATTTTGACAATGACCTCAATGTAAACTCTTGTAAACAATAATGAAATGGCAATTCTCATTTTTTCAGCACAAGCTACTACATATTCTACATCAATAAATAACAACATTAAATATGTAGTGATGAATACATCTCATGATAAAAATAGTCATAAAGCTAGAATTGAAAGTATTAAACTATCTCATTGAACATTATAATAATAAAAAGGAACTTGAAGAATATATATGAAAAGAACTATACTATAATATGGAAGGAAATGAATTTAATACAAAGGACTCCACCAATAATTTCAATTCAATACCAAAATAACTATTACTATGACATACAATCATAGCTCGGCCTAAATTGCCAACTTCAATAGAATTTCATTATAATTTAATTGAATTTCCACAAATTAACTATTTCCATCTAACAAAGAAAAGAGCTTCATACACATATAAGCAAAGTGAATTTATATTCATATCTAAAAAAAAAATGGAGCTTCATACACATATAAGCAAAGTGAATTTATATTCATATCTAAAAAAAAAATGGAGCTTCATACACATATAAGCAAGGTGAATTTATATTTCTATCTAACAAAAAAAGGAGCTTCATACATATATAAGCAAGGTGAATTTCAATTCCTTTCTAACAAAAATGTAGCTTCATACACATATAAGCAAGGTGAATTTATATTTCTATCTAACAAAAGAACGAGCTTCATACACTTATAAGCGAAGTGAATTTCTATTCCTCTCTAACAAAAAATGTAGCTTCATACACAAATAAGCAAGGTGAATTCATATTTCTATCTAACAAAAAAAGGAGCTTCATACACATATAAGAAAGGTGAATTTCTATTCCTTTCTAACAAAAATGAAGCTTCATACACATATAAGCAAGGTGAATTCATATTTCTATCTAACAAAAAAAGGAGCTCCATACACATATAAGCAAGGTGAATTCATATTTCTATCTAACAAAAAACGAAGCTCCATACACATATAAGCAAGGTGAATTCATATTTCTATCTGAAAGAAAAGAAGCTTCATACACATATAAGCAAGGTGAATTCATATTTCTATCTCACAAAAAAAGGAGCTTCATACACATATAAGCAAGGTGAATTCCTATTCCATTCTTACAAAAAAAAAACTTCATACACATATCAGCAAGGTGAATTAATATTTCTATCTAAAAAAAAGGAGCTTCATACACATATAAGCAAGGTGAATTTCCATTCCATTCTTACAAGAAAAGGAGCTTCATACACATATGAGCAAAGTGAATTTATATTTCTATCTCACAAAAAAAGGAGCTTCATACACATATAAGCAAGGTGAATTCCTATTCCATTCTTACAAAAAAAGGAGCTTCATACACATATAAGCAAGGTGAATTAATATTTCTATCTAAAAAAAGGAGCTTCATAAACATATAAGCAAGGTGAATTTCCATTCCATTCTTACAAGAAAAGAAGCTTCATACACAAATAAGCAAGGTGAATTTATATTTCTATCTCACAAAAAAGGAGCTTCATACACATATAAGCAAGGTGAATTTCTATTCCATTCTTACAAAAAAAGGAGCTTCATACAAATATAAGCAAGGCGAATTTATATTTCTATCTAACAAAAGAAGGAGCTTCATACACATATAAGCAAGGTGAATTTCTATTCCATTCTTACAAAAAAAGGAGCTTCATACACATATAAGCAAGGTGAATTTCTATTCCTTTCTAACAAAAAAGGAGTTCCATACACGTATAAGCAAGGTGAACTTCTATACTATTCTTACAAAAAAAGGAGCTTCATACACATATAAGCAAGGTGAATTTATATTTCTATCTAACAAAAAAAGGACCTTCATACACATATAAGCCAGGTGAATTTCTATACCATTCTTACAAAAAATGTAGCTTCATACACATATTAGAAAGGTGAATTTATATTTCTATCTCACAAAAAAAGGAGCATCATACACATATAAGCAAGGTGAATTTTTATTTCTATAGAACAAAAAAACGAGCTTCATACACATATAAGCAAGGCGAATTCCTATTCCATTCTAACAAAAAAAGGAGCTCCATACACATATAAGCAAGGTGAATTTATATTCCTATCTAACAAGAAAAGGAGCTTCATACACATATAAGCAAGGTGAATTTTCATTCCTTTCTGACAAAAAATGTAGCTCCATACACAAATAAGCAAGGTGAATTTATATTTCTATCCAACAAAAAAAGGAGCTTCATACACATATAAGCAAGGTGAAATTCTATTCTTTTCTAACAGAAAATGTAGCATCATACACATATGAGCAAGGTGAATTTATATTTCTATCTAACAAAAAAAGAAGCTTCATACACATATAAGCAAGGTAAATTTTCATTTTTATCTAACAAGAAAATAAAGCTTCATACACATTTAAGCAAGGTGAGTTTATATTTCTATCTAACAAGAAAAGGAGCTTCATACACATATAAACAAGGTTAATTTTTATTCCTTTCTAACAAAAAAAGTAGCTCCATACACATATAAGCAAGGTGAATTTATATTTCTATCTAATAAAAGAAGGAGCTGCATACACATATAAGCAAGGTGGATTTCTATTCCTTTCTAACAAAAAATATAGCTTCATACACATTTAAGCAAGGTGAGTTTATATTTCTATCTAACAAGAAAAGGAGCTTCATACACATATAAACAAGGTTAATTTTTATTCCTTTCTAACAAAAAAAGTAGCTCCATACACATATAAGCAAGGTGAATTTATATTTCTATCTAATAAAAGAAGGAGCTGCATACACATATAAGCAAGGTGGATTTCTATTCCTTTCTAACAAAAAATATAGCTTCATACACATTTAAGCAAGGTGAGTTTATATTTCTATCTAACAAAAAAAGGAGCTTCATACACATATAAGCAAGGTGAATTTTTATTCCTTTCTAACAAAAAATATAGCTTCATACACATTTAAGCAAGGTGAGTTTATAGTTCTATCTAACAAAAAAAGGAGCTTCGTACACATATAAGCAAAGTGAATTTTTATTCCTTTCTAACAAAAAATATAGCTTCATACACATTTAAGCAAGGTGAGTTTATATTTCTATCTAACAAAAAAAGGAGCTTCATACACATATAAGCAAGGTGGATTTCTATTCCTTTCTAACAAAAATGTAGCTTCATACACATATAAGCAATGTGAATTTATATTTCTATCTAACAAAAAAAAGAGCTTCATACACATATAAGCAAGGTGAATTTCTATTCCTCCCTAACAAAGAATGTAGCTTCATACACATATAAGCAAGGTGAAATAATATATTTTTAACTTACTAAAAAAGGAGCTTCATACACATATAAGCAAGGTGAATTCCTATTCTTTTCTAATAAAAAATGTAGCTTCATACGCATATAAGAAAGGTGAATTTATATTTCTATCTAACAAGAAAAGGAGCTTCATACACATATAAGCAAGGTGAATTTTTATTCCTTTCTAACAAAAAAAGTAGCTCCATACACATATAAGCAAGGTGAATTTATATTTCTATCTAATAAAAGAAGGAGCTGCATACACATATAAGCAAGGTGGATTTCTATTCCTTTCTAACAAAAAATATAGCTTCATACACATTTAAGCAAGGTGAGTTTATATTTCTATCTAACAAAAAAAGGAGCTTCATACACATATAAGCAAGGTGAATTTTTATTCCTTTCTAACAAAAAATATAGCTTCATACACATTTAAGCAAGGTGAGTTTATATTTCTATCTAACAAAAAAAGGAGCTTCATACACATATAAGCAAGGTGAATTTTTATTCCTTTCTAACAAAAAATATAGCTTCATACACATTTAAGCAAGGTGAGTTTATATTTCTATCTAACAAAAAAAGGAGCTTCATACACATATAAGCAAGGTGGATTTCTATTCCTTTCTAACAAAAATGTAGCTTCATACACATATAAGCAATGTGAATTTATATTTCTATCTAACAAAAAAAAGAGCTTCATACACATATAAGCAAGGTGAATTTCCATTCCTCCCTAACAAAGAATGTAGCTTCATACACATATAAGCAAGGTGAATTTATATTTCTATCTTACTAAAAAAGGAGCTTCATACACATATAAGCAGGTGAATTCCTATTCTTTTCTAATAAAAAATGTAGCTTCATACGCATATAAGAAAGGTGAATCTATATTTCTATCTAACAAAAAACGAGCTTCATAACACATATAAGCAAGGTGAATTTTTATCCTCTCTAACAAAAAATGTAGCTTCATACACATATAAGCATTGTGGATTTATCTTTCCATCTAACAAAAAAAGGAGTTTCATACACATATAAGCAAAGTGAATTTCTATTCCTTTCTAACAAAAAATGTAGCTTCATACACATATAAGCAAGGTGAATTTATATTTCTATCTAACAGAAAAAGGAGCTTCATACACATATAAGCAAGGTGAAATTCTTTTCCTTTCTAACAAAAAATGTATCATCATACACATATAAGCAAGGTGAATTAATATTCCTATCTAACAGAAAAAGGAGCTTCATACACATATAAGCTAGGTGAATTTCTATTCTTTTCTGACAAAAAATGTAGCTTCATACACATATAAGAAAGGTGAATTTATATTTCTATCTAACAAAAAAAGGAGCTTCCCACACATATAAGCAAGGTGAATTCCGTTTCCTTTCTAATAAAATTGTGGCTTCATACACATATAAGCAAGGTGAATTTTTATTTCTATCTAACAAAAAAAATAGCTTCATACTACCTATCTAACAAAAAAGGACCTCCATACACATATAAGCAAGGTGAATTCCTATTCCTTTCTTAAAAATGAGTAGCTCCAAACACATATGAGCAAGGTAAATTTATATTTCTATCTCACAAAAAAAGGAGCTTCATACACATATAAGCAAGGTGAATTCCTATTCCATTCTTACAAAAAAAGGAGCTTCATACACATATAAGCAAGGTGAATTAATATTTCCATCTAAAAAAAGGAGCTTCATAAACATATAAGCAAGGTGAATTTCCATTCTATTCTTACAAGAAAAGAAGCTTCATACACAAATAAGCAAGGTGAATTTATATTTCTATCTCACAAAAAAGGAGCTTCATACACATATAAGCAAGGTGAATTTCTATTCCATTCTTACAAAAAAAGGAGCTTCATACAAATATAAGCAAGGCGAATTTATATTCCTATCTAACAAAAGAAGGAGCTTCATACACATATAAGCAAGGTGAATTTCTATTCCATTCTTACAAAAAAAGGAGCTTCATACACATATAAGCAAGGTGAATTTCTATTCCTTTCTAACAAAAAAGGAGTTCCATACACGTATAAGCAAGGTGAACTTCTATACTATTCTTACAAAAAAAGGAGCTTCATACACATATAAGCAAGGTGAATTTATATTTCTATCTAACAAAAAAAGGACCTTCATACACATATAAGCCAGGTGAATTTCTATACCATTCTTACAAAAAATGTAGCTTCATACACATATTAGAAAGGTGAATTTATATTTCTATCTCACAAAAAAAGGAGCATCATACACATATAAGCAAGGTGAATTTTTATTTCTATAGAACAAAAAAACGAGCTTCATACACATATAAGCAAGGCGAATTCCTATTCCATTCTAACAAAAAAAGGAGCTCCATACACATATAAGCAAGGTGAATTTATATTCCTATCTAACAGAAAAGGAGCTTCATACACATATAAGCAAGGTGAATTTTCATTCCTTTCTGACAAAAAATGTAGCTCCATACACAAATAAGCAAGGTGAATTTATATTTATATCTAACAAAAAATGTAGCTTCATACACATATAAGCAAGGTGAATTTATATTTCTATCCAACAAAAAAAGGAGCTTCATACACATATAAGCAAGGTGAAATTCTATTCTTTTCTAACAGAAAATGTAGCATCATACACATATGAGCAAGGTGAATTTATATTTCTATCTAACAAAAAAAGAAGCTTTATACACATATAAGCAAGGTAAATTTTCATTTTTATCTAACAAGAAAATAAAGCTTCAAACACATATAAGCAAGATGAATTTATATTTCTATCTAACAAGAAAAGGAGCTTCATACACATATAAACAAGGTGAATTTTTATTCCTATCTAACAAAAAAAGTAGCTCCATACACATATAAGCAAGGTGAATTTATATTTCTATCTAATAAAAGAAGGAGCTGCATACACATATAAGCAAGGTGGATTTCTATTCCTTTCTAACAAAAAATATAGCTTCATACACATTTAAGCAAGGTGAGTTTATATTTCTATCTAACAAAAAAAGGAGCTTCATACACATATAAGCAAAGTGAATTTTTATTCCTTTCTAACAAAAAATATAGCTTCATACACATTTAAGCAAGGTGAGTTTATAGTTCTATCTAACAAAAAAAGGAGCTTCTTACACATATAAGCAAAGTGAATTTTTATTCCTTTCTAACAAAAAATATAGCTTCATACACATTTAAGCAAGGTGAGTTTATATTTCTATCTAACAAAAAAAGGAGCTTCATACACATATAAGCAAGGTGGATTTCTATTCCTTTCTAACAAAAATGTAGCTTCATACACATATAAGCAATGTGAATTTATATTTCTATCTAACAAAAAAAAGAGCTTCATACACATATAAGCAAGGTGAATTTCTATTCCTCCCTAACAATGAATGTAGCTTCATACACATATAAGCAAGGTGAAATAATATATTTTTAACTTACTAAAAAAGGAGCTTCATACACATATAAGCAAGGTGAATTCCTATTCTTTTCTAATAAAAAATGTAGCTTCATACGCATATAAGAAAGGTGAATTTATATTTCTATCTAACAAGAAAAGGAGCTTCATACACATATAAGCAAGGTGAATTTTTATTCCTTTCTAACAAAAAAAGTAGCTCCATACACATATAAGCAAGGTGAATTTATATTTCTATCTAATAAAAGAAGGAGCTGCATACACATATAAGCAAGGTGGATTTCTATTCCTTTCTAACAAAAAATATAGCTTCATACACATTTAAGCAAGGTGAGTTTATATTTCTATCTAACAAAAAAAGGAGCTTCATACACATATAAGCAAGGTGAATTTTTATTCCTTTCTAACAAAAAATATAGCTTCATACACATTTAAGCAAGGTGAGTTTATATTTCTATCTAACAAAAAAAGGAGCTTCATACACATATAAGCAAGGTGAATTTTTATTCCTTTCTAACAAAAAATATAGCTTCATACACATTTAAGCAAGGTGAGTTTATATTTCTATCTAACAAAAAAAGGAGCTTCATACACATATAAGCAAGGTGGATTTCTATTCCTTTCTAACAAAAATGTAGCTTCATACACATATAAGCAATGTGAATTTATATTTCTATCTAACAAAAAAAAGAGCTTCATACACATATAAGCAAGGTGAATTTCTATTCCTCCCTAACAAAGAATGTAGCTTCATACACATATAAGCAAGGTGAAATAATATATTTTTAACTTACTAAAAAAGGAGCTTCATACACATATAAGCAAGGTGAATTCCTATTCTTTTCTAATAAAAAATGTAGCTTCATACGCATATAAGAAAGGTGAATTTATATTTCTATCTAACAAGAAAAGGAGCTTCATACACATATAAGCAAGGTGAATTTTTATTCCTTTCTAACAAAAAAAGTAGCTCCATACACATATAAGCAAGGTGAATTTATATTTCTATCTAATAAAAGAAGGAGCTGCATACACATATAAGCAAGGTGGATTTCTATTCCTTTCTAACAAAAAATATAGCTTCATACACATTTAAGCAAGGTGAGTTTATATTTCTATCTAACAAAAAAAGGAGCTTCATACACATATAAGCAAGGTGAATTTTTATTCCTTTCTAACAAAAAATATAGCTTCATACACATTTAAGCAAGGTGAGTTTATATTTCTATCTAACAAAAAAAGGAGCTTCATACACATATAAGCAAGGTGAATTTTTATTCCTTTCTAACAAAAAATATAGCTTCATACACATTTAAGCAAGGTGAGTTTATATTTCTATCTAACAAAAAAAGGAGCTTCATACACATATAAGCAAGGTGGATTTCTATTCCTTTCTAACAAAAATGTAGCTTCATACACATATAAGCAATGTGAATTTATATTTCTATCTAACAAAAAAAAGAGCTTCATACACATATAAGCAAGGTGAATTTCCATTCCTCCCTAACAAAGAATGTAGCTTCATACACATATAAGCAAGGTGAATTTATATTTCTATCTTACTAAAAAAGGAGCTTCATACACATATAAGCAAGGTGAATTCCTATTCTTTTCTAATAAAAAATGTAGCTTCATACGCATATAAGAAAGGTGAATTTATATTTCTATCTAACAAAAAACGAGCTTCATAACACATATAAGCAAGGTGAATTTTTATCCTCTCTAACAAAAAATGTAGCTTCATACACATATAAGCATTGTGGATTTATCTTTCCATCTAACAAAAAAAGGAGTTTCATACACATATAAGCAAAGTGAATTTCTATTCCTTTCTAACAAAAAATGTAGCTTCATACACATATAAGCAAGGTGAAATTCTTTTCCTTTCTAACAAAAAATGTATCATCATACACATATAAGCAAGGTGAATTAATATTCCTATCTAACAGAAAAAGGAGCTTCATACACATATAAGCTAGGTGAATTTCTATTCCTTTCTGACAAAAAATGTAGCTTCATACACATATAAGAAAGGTGAATTTATATTTCTATCTAACAAAAAAAGGAGATACCACACATATAAGCAAGGTGAATTCCGTTTCCTTTCTAATAAAATTGTGGCTTCATACACATATAAGCAAGGTGAATTTTTATTTCTATCTAACAAAAAAAATAGCTTCATACTACCTATCTAACAAAAAAGGACCTCCATACACATATAAGCAAGGTGAATTCCTATTCCTTTCTTAAAAATGAGTAGCTCCAAACACATATGAGCAAGGTAAATTTATATTTCTATCTCACAAAAAAAGGAGCTTCATACACATATAAGCAAGGTGAATTCCTATTCCATTCTTACAAAAAAAGGAGCTTCATACACATATAAGCAAGGTGAATTAATATTTCCATCTAAAAAAAGGAGCTTCATAAACATATAAGCAAGGTGAATTTCCATTCCATTCTTACAAGAAAAGAAGCTTCATACACAAATAAGCAAGGTGAATTTATATTTCTATCTCACAAAAAAGGAGCTTCATACACATATAAGCAAGGTGAATTTCTATTCCATTCTTACAAAAAAAGGAGCTTCATACAAATATAAGCAAGGCGAATTTATATTTCTATCTAACAAAAGAAGGAGCTTCATACACATATAAGCAAGGTGAATTTCTATTCCATTCTTACAAAAAAAGGAGCTTCATACACATATAAGCAAGGTGAATTTCTATTCCTTTCTAACAAAAAAGGAGTTCCATACACGTATAAGCAAGGTGAACTTCTATACTATTCTTACAAAAAAAGGAGCTTCATACACATATAAGCAAGGTGAATTTATATTTCTATCTAACAAAAAAAGGACCTTCATACACATATAAGCCAGGTGAATTTCTATACCATTCTTACAAAAAATGTAGCTTCATACACATATTAGAAAGGTGAATTTATATTTCTATCTCACAAAAAAAGGAGCATCATACACATATAAGCAAGGTGAATTTTTATTTCTATAGAACAAAAAAACGAGCTTCATACACATATAAGCAAGGCGAATTCCTATTCCATTCTAACAAAAAAAGGAGCTCCATACACATATAAGCAAGGTGAATTTATATTCCTATCTAACAAGAAAAGGAGCTTCATACACATATAAGCAAGGTGAATTTTCATTCCTTTCTGACAAAAAATGTAGCTCCATACACAAATAAGCAAGGTGAATTTATATTTCTATCCAACAAAAAAAGGAGCTTCATACACATATAAGCAAGGTGAAATTCTATTCTTTTCTAACAGAAAATGTAGCATCATACACATATGAGCAAGGTGAATTTATATTTCTATCTAACAAAAAAAGAAGCTTCATACACATATAAGCAAGGTAAATTTTCATTTTTATCTAACAAGAAAATAAAGCTTCATACACATTTAAGCAAGGTGAGTTTATATTTCTATCTAACAAGAAAAGGAGCTTCATACACATATAAACAAGGTTAATTTTTATTCCTTTCTAACAAAAAAAGTAGCTCCATACACATATAAGCAAGGTGAATTTATATTTCTATCTAATAAAAGAAGGAGCTGCATACACATATAAGCAAGGTGGATTTCTATTCCTTTCTAACAAAAAATATAGCTTCATACACATTTAAGCAAGGTGAGTTTATATTTCTATCTAACAAGAAAAGGAGCTTCATACACATATAAACAAGGTTAATTTTTATTCCTTTCTAACAAAAAAAGTAGCTCCATACACATATAAGCAAGGTGAATTTATATTTCTATCTAATAAAAGAAGGAGCTGCATACACATATAAGCAAGGTGGATTTCTATTCCTTTCTAACAAAAAATATAGCTTCATACACATTTAAGCAAGGTGAGTTTATATTTCTATCTAAAAAAAAAGGAGCTTCATACACATATAAGCAAGGTGAATTTTTATTCCTTTCTAACAAAAAATATAGCTTCATACACATTTAAGCAAGGTGAGTTTATAGTTCTATCTAACAAAAAAAGGAGCTTCGTACACATATAAGCAAAGTGAATTTTTATTCCTTTCTAACAAAAAATATAGCTTCATACACATTTAAGCAAGGTGAGTTTATATTTCTATCTAACAAAAAAAGGAGCTTCATACACATATAAGCAAGGTGGATTTCTATTCCTTTCTAACAAAAATGTAGCTTCATACACATATAAGCAATGTGAATTTATATTTCTATCTAACAAAAAAAAGAGCTTCATACACATATAAGCAAGGTGAATTTCTATTCCTCCCTAACAAAGAATGTAGCTTCATACACATATAAGCAAGGTGAAATAATATATTTTTAACTTACTAAAAAAGGAGCTTCATACACATATAAGCAAGGTGAATTCCTATTCTTTTCTAATAAAAAATGTAGCTTCATACGCATATAAGAAAGGTGAATTTATATTTCTATCTAACAAGAAAAGGAGCTTCATACACATATAAGCAAGGTGAATTTTTATTCCTTTCTAACAAAAAAAGTAGCTCCATACACATATAAGCAAGGTGAATTTATATTTCTATCTAATAAAAGAAGGAGCTGCATACACATATAAGCAAGGTGGATTTCTATTCCTTTCTAACAAAAAATATAGCTTCATACACATTTAAGCAAGGTGAGTTTATATTTCTATCTAACAAAAAAAGGAGCTTCATACACATATAAGCAAGGTGAATTTTTATTCCTTTCTAACAAAAAATATAGCTTCATACACATTTAAGCAAGGTGAGTTTATATTTCTATCTAACAAAAAAAGGAGCTTCATACACATATAAGCAAGGTGAATTTTTATTCCTTTCTAACAAAAAATATAGCTTCATACACATTTAAGCAAGGTGAGTTTATATTTCTATCTAACAAAAAAAGGAGCTTCATACACATATAAGCAAGGTGGATTTCTATTCCTTTCTAACAAAAATGTAGCTTCATACACATATAAGCAATGTGAATTTATATTTCTATCTAACAAAAAAAAGAGCTTCATACACATATAAGCAAGGTGAATTTCCATTCCTCCCTAACAAAGAATGTAGCTTCATACACATATAAGCAAGGTGAATTTATATTTCTATCTTACTAAAAAAGGAGCTTCATACACATATAAGCAGGTGAATTCCTATTCTTTTCTAATAAAAAATGTAGCTTCATACGCATATAAGAAAGGTGAATCTATATTTCTATCTAACAAAAAACGAGCTTCATAACACATATAAGCAAGGTGAATTTTTATCCTCTCTAACAAAAAATGTAGCTTCATACACATATAAGCATTGTGGATTTATCTTTCCATCTAACAAAAAAAGGAGTTTCATACACATATAAGCAAAGTGAATTTCTATTCCTTTCTAACAAAAAATGTAGCTTCATACACATATAAGCAAGGTGAATTTATATTTCTATCTAACAGAAAAAGGAGCTTCATACACATATAAGCAAGGTGAAATTCTTTTCCTTTCTAACAAAAAATGTATCATCATACACATATAAGCAAGGTGAATTAATATTCCTATCTAACAGAAAAAGGAGCTTCATACACATATAAGCTAGGTGAATTTCTATTCTTTTCTGACAAAAAATGTAGCTTCATACACATATAAGAAAGGTGAATTTATATTTCTATCTAACAAAAAAAGGAGCTTCCCACACATATAAGCAAGGTGAATTCCGTTTCCTTTCTAATAAAATTGTGGCTTCATACACATATAAGCAAGGTGAATTTTTATTTCTATCTAACAAAAAAAATAGCTTCATACTACCTATCTAACAAAAAAGGACCTCCATACACATATAAGCAAGGTGAATTCCTATTCCTTTCTTAAAAATGAGTAGCTCCAAACACATATGAGCAAGGTAAATTTATATTTCTATCTCACAAAAAAAGGAGCTTCATACACATATAAGCAAGGTGAATTCCTATTCCATTCTTACAAAAAAAGGAGCTTCATACACATATAAGCAAGGTGAATTAATATTTCCATCTAAAAAAAGGAGCTTCATAAACATATAAGCAAGGTGAATTTCCATTCTATTCTTACAAGAAAAGAAGCTTCATACACAAATAAGCAAGGTGAATTTATATTTCTATCTCACAAAAAAGGAGCTTCATACACATATAAGCAAGGTGAATTTCTATTCCATTCTTACAAAAAAAGGAGCTTCATACAAATATAAGCAAGGCGAATTTATATTCCTATCTAACAAAAGAAGGAGCTTCATACACATATAAGCAAGGTGAATTTCTATTCCATTCTTACAAAAAAAGGAGCTTCATACACATATAAGCAAGGTGAATTTCTATTCCTTTCTAACAAAAAAGGAGTTCCATACACGTATAAGCAAGGTGAACTTCTATACTATTCTTACAAAAAAAGGAGCTTCATACACATATAAGCAAGGTGAATTTATATTTCTATCTAACAAAAAAAGGACCTTCATACACATATAAGCCAGGTGAATTTCTATACCATTCTTACAAAAAATGTAGCTTCATACACATATTAGAAAGGTGAATTTATATTTCTATCTCACAAAAAAAGGAGCATCATACACATATAAGCAAGGTGAATTTTTATTTCTATAGAACAAAAAAACGAGCTTCATACACATATAAGCAAGGCGAATTCCTATTCCATTCTAACAAAAAAAGGAGCTCCATACACATATAAGCAAGGTGAATTTATATTCCTATCTAACAGAAAAGGAGCTTCATACACATATAAGCAAGGTGAATTTTCATTCCTTTCTGACAAAAAATGTAGCTCCATACACAAATAAGCAAGGTGAATTTATATTTATATCTAACAAAAAATGTAGCTTCATACACATATAAGCAAGGTGAATTTATATTTCTATCCAACAAAAAAAGGAGCTTCATACACATATAAGCAAGGTGAAATTCTATTCTTTTCTAACAGAAAATGTAGCATCATACACATATGAGCAAGGTGAATTTATATTTCTATCTAACAAAAAAAGAAGCTTTATACACATATAAGCAAGGTAAATTTTCATTTTTATCTAACAAGAAAATAAAGCTTCAAACACATATAAGCAAGATGAATTTATATTTCTATCTAACAAGAAAAGGAGCTTCATACACATATAAACAAGGTGAATTTTTATTCCTATCTAACAAAAAAAGTAGCTCCATACACATATAAGCAAGGTGAATTTATATTTCTATCTAATAAAAGAAGGAGCTGCATACACATATAAGCAAGGTGGATTTCTATTCCTTTCTAACAAAAAATATAGCTTCATACACATTTAAGCAAGGTGAGTTTATATTTCTATCTAACAAAAAAAGGAGCTTCATACACATATAAGCAAAGTGAATTTTTATTCCTTTCTAACAAAAAATATAGCTTCATACACATTTAAGCAAGGTGAGTTTATAGTTCTATCTAACAAAAAAAGGAGCTTCTTACACATATAAGCAAAGTGAATTTTTATTCCTTTCTAACAAAAAATATAGCTTCATACACATTTAAGCAAGGTGAGTTTATATTTCTATCTAACAAAAAAAGGAGCTTCATACACATATAAGCAAGGTGGATTTCTATTCCTTTCTAACAAAAATGTAGCTTCATACACATATAAGCAATGTGAATTTATATTTCTATCTAACAAAAAAAAGAGCTTCATACACATATAAGCAAGGTGAATTTCTATTCCTCCCTAACAATGAATGTAGCTTCATACACATATAAGCAAGGTGAAATAATATATTTTTAACTTACTAAAAAAGGAGCTTCATACACATATAAGCAAGGTGAATTCCTATTCTTTTCTAATAAAAAATGTAGCTTCATACGCATATAAGAAAGGTGAATTTATATTTCTATCTAACAAGAAAAGGAGCTTCATACACATATAAGCAAGGTGAATTTTTATTCCTTTCTAACAAAAAAAGTAGCTCCATACACATATAAGCAAGGTGAATTTATATTTCTATCTAATAAAAGAAGGAGCTGCATACACATATAAGCAAGGTGGATTTCTATTCCTTTCTAACAAAAAATATAGCTTCATACACATTTAAGCAAGGTGAGTTTATATTTCTATCTAACAAAAAAAGGAGCTTCATACACATATAAGCAAGGTGAATTTTTATTCCTTTCTAACAAAAAATATAGCTTCATACACATTTAAGCAAGGTGAGTTTATATTTCTATCTAACAAAAAAAGGAGCTTCATACACATATAAGCAAGGTGAATTTTTATTCCTTTCTAACAAAAAATATAGCTTCATACACATTTAAGCAAGGTGAGTTTATATTTCTATCTAACAAAAAAAGGAGCTTCATACACATATAAGCAAGGTGGATTTCTATTCCTTTCTAACAAAAATGTAGCTTCATACACATATAAGCAATGTGAATTTATATTTCTATCTAACAAAAAAAAGAGCTTCATACACATATAAGCAAGGTGAATTTCTATTCCTCCCTAACAAAGAATGTAGCTTCATACACATATAAGCAAGGTGAAATAATATATTTTTAACTTACTAAAAAAGGAGCTTCATACACATATAAGCAAGGTGAATTCCTATTCTTTTCTAATAAAAAATGTAGCTTCATACGCATATAAGAAAGGTGAATTTATATTTCTATCTAACAAGAAAAGGAGCTTCATACACATATAAGCAAGGTGAATTTTTATTCCTTTCTAACAAAAAAAGTAGCTCCATACACATATAAGCAAGGTGAATTTATATTTCTATCTAATAAAAGAAGGAGCTGCATACACATATAAGCAAGGTGGATTTCTATTCCTTTCTAACAAAAAATATAGCTTCATACACATTTAAGCAAGGTGAGTTTATATTTCTATCTAACAAAAAAAGGAGCTTCATACACATATAAGCAAGGTGAATTTTTATTCCTTTCTAACAAAAAATATAGCTTCATACACATTTAAGCAAGGTGAGTTTATATTTCTATCTAACAAAAAAAGGAGCTTCATACACATATAAGCAAGGTGAATTTTTATTCCTTTCTAACAAAAAATATAGCTTCATACACATTTAAGCAAGGTGAGTTTATATTTCTATCTAACAAAAAAAGGAGCTTCATACACATATAAGCAAGGTGGATTTCTATTCCTTTCTAACAAAAATGTAGCTTCATACACATATAAGCAATGTGAATTTATATTTCTATCTAACAAAAAAAAGAGCTTCATACACATATAAGCAAGGTGAATTTCCATTCCTCCCTAACAAAGAATGTAGCTTCATACACATATAAGCAAGGTGAATTTATATTTCTATCTTACTAAAAAAGGAGCTTCATACACATATAAGCAAGGTGAATTCCTATTCTTTTCTAATAAAAAATGTAGCTTCATACGCATATAAGAAAGGTGAATTTATATTTCTATCTAACAAAAAACGAGCTTCATAACACATATAAGCAAGGTGAATTTTTATCCTCTCTAACAAAAAATGTAGCTTCATACACATATAAGCATTGTGGATTTATCTTTCCATCTAACAAAAAAAGGAGTTTCATACACATATAAGCAAAGTGAATTTCTATTCCTTTCTAACAAAAAATGTAGCTTCATACACATATAAGCAAGGTGAAATTCTTTTCCTTTCTAACAAAAAATGTATCATCATACACATATAAGCAAGGTGAATTAATATTCCTATCTAACAGAAAAAGGAGCTTCATACACATATAAGCTAGGTGAATTTCTATTCCTTTCTGACAAAAAATGTAGCTTCATACACATATAAGAAAGGTGAATTTATATTTCTATCTAACAAAAAAAGGAGATACCACACATATAAGCAAGGTGAATTCCGTTTCCTTTCTAATAAAATTGTGGCTTCATACACATATAAGCAAGGTGAATTTTTATTTCTATCTAACAAAAAAAATAGCTTCATACTACCTATCTAACAAAAAAGGACCTCCATACACATATAAGCAAGGTGAATTCCTATTCCTTTCTTAAAAATGAGTAGCTCCAAACACATATGAGCAAGGTAAATTTATATTTCTATCTCACAAAAAAAGGAGCTTCATACACATATAAGCAAGGTGAATTCCTATTCCATTCTTACAAAAAAAGGAGCTTCATACACATATAAGCAAGGTGAATTAATATTTCCATCTAAAAAAAGGAGCTTCATAAACATATAAGCAAGGTGAATTTCCATTCCATTCTTACAAGAAAAGAAGCTTCATACACAAATAAGCAAGGTGAATTTATATTTCTATCTCACAAAAAAGGAGCTTCATACACATATAAGCAAGGTGAATTTCTATTCCATTCTTACAAAAAAAGGAGCTTCATACAAATATAAGCAAGGCGAATTTATATTTCTATCTAACAAAAGAAGGAGCTTCATACACATATAAGCAAGGTGAATTTCTATTCCATTCTTACAAAAAAAGGAGCTTCATACACATATAAGCAAGGTGAATTTCTATTCCTTTCTAACAAAAAAGGAGTTCCATACACGTATAAGCAAGGTGAACTTCTATACTATTCTTACAAAAAAAGGAGCTTCATACACATATAAGCAAGGTGAATTTATATTTCTATCTAACAAAAAAAGGACCTTCATACACATATAAGCCAGGTGAATTTCTATACCATTCTTACAAAAAATGTAGCTTCATACACATATTAGAAAGGTGAATTTATATTTCTATCTCACAAAAAAAGGAGCATCATACACATATAAGCAAGGTGAATTTTTATTTCTATAGAACAAAAAAACGAGCTTCATACACATATAAGCAAGGCGAATTCCTATTCCATTCTAACAAAAAAAGGAGCTCCATACACATATAAGCAAGGTGAATTTATATTCCTATCTAACAAGAAAAGGAGCTTCATACACATATAAGCAAGGTGAATTTTCATTCCTTTCTGACAAAAAATGTAGCTCCATACACAAATAAGCAAGGTGAATTTATATTTATATCTAACAAAAAATGTAGCTTCATACACATATAAGCAAGGTGAATTTATATTTCTATCCAACAAAAAAAGGAGCTTCATACACATATAAGCAAGGTGAAATTCTATTCTTTTCTAACAGAAAATGTAGCATCATACACATATGAGCAAGGTGAATTTATATTTCTATCTAACAAAAAAAGAAGCTTCATACACATATAAGCAAGGTAAATTTTCATTTTTATCTAACAAGAAAATAAAGCTTCAAACACATATAAGCAAGATGAATTTATATTTCTATCTAACAAGAAAAGGAGCTTCATACACATATAAACAAGGTGAATTTTTATTCCTATCTAACAAAAAAAGTAGCTCCATACACATATAAGCAAGGTGAATTTATATTTCTATCTAATAAAAGAAGGAGCTGCATACACATATAAGCAAGGTGGATTTCTATTCCTTTCTAACAAAAAATATAGCTTCATACACATTTAAGCAAGGTGAGTTTATATTTCTATCTAACAAAAAAAGGAGCTTCATACACATATAAGCAAGGTGAATTTTTATTCCTTTCTAACAAAAAATATAGCTTCATACACATTTAAGCAAGGTGAGTTTATAGTTCTATCTAACAAAAAAAGGAGCTTCATACACATATAAGCAAAGTGAATTTTTATTCCTTTCTAACAAAAAATATAGCTTCATACACATTTAAGCAAGGTGAGTTTATATTTCTATCTAACAAAAAAAGGAGCTTCATACACATATAAGCAAGGTGGATTTCTATTCCTTTCTAACAAAAATGTAGCTTCATACACATATAAGCAATGTGAATTTATATTTCTATCTAACAAAAAAAAGAGCTTCATACACATATAAGCAAGGTGAATTTCTATTCCTCCCTAACAATGAATGTAGCTTCATACACATATAAGCAAGGTGAAATAATATATTTTTAACTTACTAAAAAAGGAGCTTCATACACATATAAGCAAGGTGAATTCCTATTCTTTTCTAATAAAAAATGTAGCTTCATACGCATATAAGAAAGGTGAATTTATATTTCTATCTAACAAGAAAAGGAGCTTCATACACATATAAGCAAGGTGAATTTTTATTCCTTTCTAACAAAAAAAGTAGCTCCATACACATATAAGCAAGGTGAATTTATATTTCTATCTAATAAAAGAAGGAGCTGCATACACATATAAGCAAGGTGGATTTCTATTCCTTTCTAACAAAAAATATAGCTTCATACACATTTAAGCAAGGTGAGTTTATATTTCTATCTAACAAAAAAAGGAGCTTCATACACATATAAGCAAGGTGAATTTTTATTCCTTTCTAACAAAAAATATAGATTCATACACATTTAAGCAAGGTGAGTTTATATTTCTATCTAACAAAAAAAGGAGCTTCATACACATATAAGCAAGGTGAATTTTTATTCCTTTCTAACAAAAAATATAGCTTCATACACATTTAAGCAAGGTGAGTTTATATTTCTATCTAACAAAAAAAGGAGCTTCATACACATATAAGCAAGGTGGATTTCTATTCCTTTCTAACAAAAATGTAGCTTCATACACATATAAGCAATGTGAATTTATATTTCTATCTAACAAAAAAAAGAGCTTCATACACATATAAGCAAGGTGAATTTCTATTCCTCCCTAACAAAGAATGTAGCTTCATACACATATAAGCAAGGTGAATTTATATTTCTATCTTACTAAAAAAGGAGCTTCATACACATATAAGCAAGGTGAATTCCTATTCTTTTCTAATAAAAAATGTAGCTTCATACGCATATAAGAAAGGTGAATTTATATTTCTATCTAACAAAAAACGAGCTTCATAACACATATAAGCAAGGTGAATTTTTATCCTCTCTAACAAAAAATGTAGCTTCATACACATATAAGCATTGTGGATTTATCTTTCCATCTAACAAAAAAAGGAGTTTCATACACATATAAGCAAAGTGAATTTCTATTCCTTTCTAACAAAAAATGTAGCTTCATACACATATAAGCAAGGTGAAATTCTTTTCCTTTCTAACAAAAAATGTATCATCATACACATATAAGCAAGGTGAATTAATATTCCTATCTAACAGAAAAAGGAGCTTCATACACATATAAGCTAGGTGAATTTCTATTCCTATCTAACAGAAAAAGGAGCTTCATACACATATAAGCTAGGTGAATTTCTATTCCTTTCTGACAAAAAATGTAGCTTCATACACATATAAGCAAGGTGAATTTATATTTCTATCTAACAAAAAAAGAGCTTCCCACACATATAAGCAAGGTGAATTCCGTTTCCTTTCTAATAAAATTGTGGCTTCATACACATATAAGCAAGGTGAATTTTTATTTCTATCTAACAAAAAAAATAGCTTCATACTACCTATCTAACAAAAAAGGACCTCCATACACATATAAGCAAGGTGAATTCCTATTCCTTTCTCAAAAATGAGTAGCTCCAAACACATATGAGCAAGGTAAATTTATAATTCTATCTAACAAGAAAAGGAGCTCCATACACATATAAGCAATGTGAATTTCTATTCCTTTCTAACAAAAAATGTAGCTTCATACACATATAAGCAAGGTGAATTTATATTTCTATCTAACAAAAAAAGGAGCTTCATACACATATAAGCAAGGTGAATTCCTATTCCTTTCTCAAAAATGAGTAGCTCCAAACACATATGAGCAAGGTAAATTTATAATTCTATCTAACAAGAAAAGGAGCTCCATACACATATAAGCAATGTGAATTTCTATTCCTCTCTAACAAAAAATGTAGCTTCATACACAAATAAGCAAGGTGAATTCATATTTCTATCTAACAAAAAAAGGAGCTTCATACACATATAAGAAAGGTGAATTTCTATTCCTTTCTAACAAAAATGAAGCTTCATACACATATAAGCAAGGTGAATTCATATTTCTATCTAACAAAAAAAGGAGCTCCATACACATATAAGCAAGGTGAATTCATATTTCTATCTAACAAAAAACGAAGCTCCATACACATATAAGCAAGGTGAATTCATATTTCTATCTGAAAGAAAAGAAGCTTCATACACATATAAGCAAGGTGAATTCATATTTCTATCTCACAAAAAAAGGAGCTTCATACACATATAAGCAAGGTGAATTCCTATTCCATTCTTACAAAAAAAAAACTTCATACACATATCAGCAAGGTGAATTAATATTTCTATCTAAAAAAAAGGAGCTTCATACACATATAAGCAAGGTGAATTTCCATTCCATTCTTACAAGAAAAGAAGCTTCATACACATATGAGCAAAGTGAATTTATATTTCTATCTCACAAAAAAAGGAGCTTCATACACATATAAGCAAGGTGAATTCCTATTCCATTCTTACAAAAAAGGAGCTTCATACACATATAAGCAAGGTGAATTAATATTTCTATCTAAAAAAAGGAGCTTCATAAACATATAAGCAAGGTGAATTTCCATTCCATTCTTACAAGAAAAGAAGCTTCATACACAAATAAGCAAGGTGAATCTATATTTCTATCTCACAAAAAAGGAGCTTCATACACATATAAGCAAGGTGAATTTCTATTCCATTCTTACAAAAAAAGGAGCTTCATACAAATATAAGCAAGGCGAATTTATATTTCTATCTAACAAAAGAAGGAGCTTCATACACATATAAGCAAGGTGAATTTCTATTCCATTCTTACAAAAAAAGGAGCTTCATACACATATAAGCAAGGTGAATTTCTATTCCTTTCTAACAAAAAAGGAGTTCCATACACGTATAAGCAAGGTGAACTTCTATACTATTCTTACAAAAAAAGGAGCTTCATACACATATAAGCAAGGTGAATTTATATTTCTATCTAACAAAAAAAGGACCTTCATACACATATAAGCCAGGTGAATTTCTATACCATTCTTACAAAAAATGTAGCTTCATACACATATTAGAAAGGTGAATTTATATTTCTATCTCACAAAAAAAGGAGCATCATACACATATAAGCAAGGTGAATTTTTATTTCTATAGAACAAAAAAACGAGCTTCATACACATATAAGCAAGGCGAATTCCTATTCCATTCTAACAAAAAAAGGAGCTCCATACACATATAAGCAAGGTGAATTTATATTCCTATCTAACAAGAAAAGGAGCTTCATACACATATAAGCAAGGTGAATTTTCATTCCTTTCTGACAAAAAATGTAGCTCCATACACAAATAAGCAAGGTGAATTTATATTTCTATCCAACAAAAAAAGGAGCTTCATACACATATAAGCAAGGTGAAATTCTATTCTTTTCTAACAGAAAATGTAGCATCATACACATATGAGCAAGGTGAATTTATATTTCTATCTAACAAAAAAAGAAGCTTCATACACATATAAGCAAGGTAAATTTTCATTTTTATCTAACAAGAAAATAAAGCTTCAAACACATATAAGCAAGATGAATTTATATTTCTATCTAACAAGAAAAGGAGCTTCATACACATATAAACAAAGTGAATTTTTATTCCTTTCTAACAAAAAAAGTAGCTCCATACACATATAAGCAAGGTGAATTTATATTTCTATCTAATAAAAGAAGGAGCTGCATACACATATAAGCAAGGTGGATTTCTATTCCTTTCTAACAAAAAATATAGCTTCATACACATTTAAGCAAGGTGAGTTTATATTTCTATCTAACAAAAAAAGGAGCTTCATACACATATAAGCAAGGTGAATTTTTATTCCTTTCTAACAAAAAATATAGCTTCATACACATTTAAGCAAGGTGAGTTTATAGTTCTATCTAACAAAAAAAGGAGCTTCGTACACATATAAGCAAAGTGAATTTTTATTCCTTTCTAACAAAAAATATAGCTTCATACACATTTAAGCAAGGTGAGTTTATATTTCTATCTAACAAAAAAAGGAGCTTCATACACATATAAGCAAGGTGGATTTCTATTCCTTTCTAACAAAAATGTAGCTTCATACACATATAAGCAATGTGAATTTATATTTCTATCTAACAAAAAAAAGAGCTTCATACACATATAAGCAAGGTGAATTTCTATTCCTCCCTAACAAAGAATGTAGCTTCATACACATATAAGCAAGGTGAAATAATATATTTTTAACTTACTAAAAAAGGAGCTTCATACACATATAAGCAAGGTGAATTCCTATTCTTTTCTAATAAAAAATGTAGCTTCATACGCATATAAGAAAGGTGAATTTATATTTCTATCTAACAAGAAAAGGAGCTTCATACACATATAAGCAAGGTGAATTTTTATTCCTTTCCAACAAAAAAAGTAGCTCCATACACATATAAGCAAGGTGAATTTATATTTCTATCTAATAAAAGAAGGAGCTGCATACACATATAAGCAAGGTGGATTTCTATTCCTTTCTAACAAAAAATATAGCTTCATACACATTTAAGCAAGGTGAGTTTATATTTCTATCTAACAAAAAAAGGAGCTTCATACACATATAAGCAAGGTGAATTTTTATTCCTTTCTAACAAAAAATATAGCTTCATACACATTTAAGCAAGGTGAGTTTATATTTCTATCTAACAAAAAAAGGAGCTTCATACACATATAAGCAAGGTGAATTTTTATTCCTTTCTAACAAAAAATATAGCTTCATACACATTTAAGCAAGGTGAGTTTATATTTCTATCTAACAAAAAAAGGAGCTTCATACACATATAAGCAAGGTGGATTTCTATTCCTTTCTAACAAAAATGTAGCTTCATACACATATAAGCAATGTGAATTTATATTTCTGTCTAACAAAAAAAAGAGCTTCATACACATATAAGCAAGGTGAATTTCCATTCCTCCCTAACAAAGAATGTAGCTTCATACACATATAAGCAAGGTGAATTTATATTTCTATCTTACTAAAAAAGGAGCTTCATACACATATAAGCAGGTGAATTCCTATTCTTTTCTAATAAAAAATGTAGCTTCATACGCATATAAGAAAGGTGAATCTATATTTCTATCTAACAAAAAACGAGCTTCATAACACATATAAGCAAGGTGAATTTTCATCCTCTCTAACAAAAAATGTAGCTTCATACACATATAAGCATTGTGGATTTATCTTTCCATCTAACAAAAAAAGGAGTTTCATACACATATAAGCAAAGTGAATTTCTATTCCTTTCTAACAAAAAATGTAGCTTCATACACATATAAGCAAGGTGAATTTATATTTCTATCTAACAGAAAAAGGAGCTTCATACACATATAAGCAAGGTGAAATTCTTTTCCTTTCTAACAAAAAATGTATCATCATACACATATAAGCAAGGTGAATTAATATTCCTATCTAACAGAAAAAGGAGCTTCATACACATATAAGCTAGGTGAATTTCTATTCCTTTCTGACAAAAAATGTAGCTTCATACACATATAGGAAAGGTGAATTTATATTTCTATCTAACAAAAAAAGGAGCTTCCCACACATATAAGCAAGGTGAATTCCGTTTCCTTTCTAATAAAATTGTGGCTTCATACACATATAAGCAAGGTGAATTTTTATTTCTATCTAACAAAAAAAATAGCTTCATACTACCTATCTAACAAAAAAGGACCTCCATACACATATAAGCAAGGTGAATTCCTATTCCTTTCTTAAAAATGAGTAGCTCCAAACACATATGAGCAAGGTAAATTTATATTTCTATCTCACAAAAAAAGGAGCTTCATACACATATAAGCAAGGTGAATTCCTATTCCATTCTTACAAAAAAAGGAGCTTCATACACATATAAGCAAGGTGAATCAATATTTCCATCTAAAAAAAGGAGCTTCATAAACATATAAGCAAGGTGAATTTCCATTCCATTCTTACAAGAAAAGAAGCTTCATACACAAATAAGCAAGGTGAATTTATATTTCTATCTCACAAAAAAGGAGCTTCATACACATATAAGCAAGGTGAATTTCTATTCCATTCTTACAAAAAAAGGAGCTTCATACAAATATAAGCAAGGCGAATTTATATTTCTATCTAACAAAAGAAGGAGCTTCATACACATATAAGCAAGGTGAATTTCTATTCCATTCTTACAAAAAAAGGAGCTTCATACACATATAAGCAAGGTGAATTTCTATTCCTTTCTAACAAAAAAGGAGTTCCATACACGTATAAGCAAGGTGAACTTCTATACTATTCTTACAAAAAAAGGAGCTTCATACACATATAAGCAAGGTGAATTTATATTTCTATCTAACAAAAAAAGGACCTTCATACACATATAAGCCAGGTGAATTTCTATACCATTCTTACAAAAAATGTAGCTTCATACACATATTAGAAAGGTGAATTTATATTTCTATCTCACAAAAAAAGGAGCATCATACACATATAAGCAAGGTGAATTTTTATTTCTATAGAACAAAAAAACGAGCTTCATACACATATAAGCAAGGCGAATTCCTATTCCATTCTAACAAAAAAAGGAGCTCCATACACATATAAGCAAGGTGAATTTATATTCCTATCTAACAAGAAAAGGAGCTTCATACACATATAAGCAAGGTGAATTTTCATTCCTTTCTGACAAAAAATGTAGCTCCATACACAAATAAGCAAGGTGAATTTATATTTATATCTAACAAAAAATGTAGCTTCATACACATATAAGCAAGGTGAATTTATATTTCTATCCAACAAAAAAAGGAGCTTCATACACATATAAGCAAGGTGAAATTCTATTCTTTTCTAACAGAAAATGTAGCATCATACACATATGAGCAAGGTGAATTTATATTTCTATCTAACAAAAAAAGAAGCTTCATACACATATAAGCAAGGTAAATTTTCATTTTTATCTAACAAGAAAATAAAGCTTCAAACACATATAAGCAAGATGAATTTATATTTCTATCTAACAAGAAAAGGAGCTTCATACACATATAAACAAGGTGAATTTTTATTCCTATCTAACAAAAAAGTAGCTCCATACACATATAAGCAAGGTGAATTTATATTTCTATCTAATAAAAGAAGAAGCTGCATACACATATAAGCAAGGTGGATTTCTATTCCTTTCTAACAAAAAATATAGCTTCATACACATTTAAGCAAGGTGAGTTTATATTTCTATCTAACAAAAAAAGGAGCTTCATACACATATAAGCAAGGTGAATTTTTATTCCTTTCTAACAAAAAATATAGCTTCATACACATTTAAGCAAGGTGAGTTTATAGTTCTATCTAACAAAAAAAGGAGCTTCTTACACATATAAGCAAAGTGAATTTTTATTCCTTTCTAACAAAAAATATAGCTTCATACACATTTAAGCAAGGTGAGTTTATATTTCTATCTAACAAAAAAAGGAGCTTCATACACATATAAGCAAGGTGGATTTCTATTCCTTTCTAACAAAAATGTAGCTTCATACACATATAAGCAATGTGAATTTATATTTCTATCTAACAAAAAAAAGAGCTTCATACACATATAAGCAAGGTGAATTTCTATTCCTCCCTAACAATGAATGTAGCTTCATACACATATAAGCAAGGTGAAATAATATATTTTTAACTTACTAAAAAAGGAGCTTCATACACATATAAGCAAGGTGAATTCCTATTCTTTTCTAATAAAAAATGTAGCTTCATACGCATATAAGAAAGGTGAATTTATATTTCTATCTAACAAGAAAAGGAGCTTCATACACATATAAGCAAGGTGAATTTTTATTCCTTTCTAACAAAAAAAGTAGCTCCATACACATATAAGCAAGGTGAATTTATATTTCTATCTAATAAAAGAAGGAGCTGCATACACATATAAGCAAGGTGGATTTCTATTCCTTTCTAACAAAAAATATAGCTTCATACACATTTAAGCAAGGTGAGTTTATATTTCTATCTAACAAAAAAAGGAGCTTCATACACATATAAGCAAGGTGAATTTTTATTCCTTTCAAACAAAAAATATAGCTTCATACACATTTAAGCAAGGTGAGTTTATATTTCTATCTAACAAAAAAAGGAGCTTCATACACATATAAGCAAGGTGAATTTTTATTCCTTTCTAACAAAAAATATAGCTTCATACACATTTAAGCAAGGTGAGTTTATATTTCTATCTAACAAAAAAAGGAGCTTCATACACATATAAGCAAGGTGGATTTCTATTCCTTTCTAACAAAAATGTAGCTTCATACACATATAAGCAATGTGAATTTATATTTCTATCTAACAAAAAAAAGAGCTTCATACACATATAAGCAAGGTGAATTTCTATTCCTCCCTAACAAAGAATGTAGCTTCATACACATATAAGCAAGGTGAAATAATATATTTTTAACTTACTAAAAAAGGAGCTTCATACACATATAAGCAAGGTGAATTCCTATTCTTTTCTAATAAAAAATGTAGCTTCATACGCATATAAGAAAGGTGAATTTATATTTCTATCTAACAAGAAAAGGAGCTTCATACACATATAAGCAAGGTGAATTTCTATTCCTTTCTAACAAAAAAAGTAGCTCCATACACATATAAGCAAGGTGAATTTATATTTCTATCTAATAAAAGAAGGAGCTGCATACACATATAAGCAAGGTGGATTTCTATTCCTTTCTAACAAAAAATATAGCTTCATACACATTTAAGCAAGGTGAGTTTATATTTCTATCTAACAAAAAAAGGAGCTTCATACACATATAAGCAAGGTGAATTTTTATTCCTTTCTAACAAAAAATATAGCTTCATACACATTTAAGCAAGGTGAGTTTATATTTCTATCTAACAAAAAAAGGAGCTTCATACACATATAAGCAAGGTGAATTTTTATTCCTTTCTAACAAAAAATATAGCTTCATACACATTTAAGCAAGGTGAGTTTATATTTCTATCTAACAAAAAAAGGAGCTTCATACACATATAAGCAAGGTGGATTTCTATTCCTTTCTAACAAAAATGTAGCTTCATACACATATAAGCAATGTGAATTTATATTTCTATCTAACAAAAAAAAGAGCTTCATACACATATAAGCAAGGTGAATTTCCATTCCTCCCTAACAAAGAATGTAGCTTCATACACATATAAGCAAGGTGAATTTATATTTCTATCTTACTAAAAAAGGAGCTTCATACACATATAAGCAAGGTGAATTCCTATTCTTTTCTAATAAAAAATGTAGCTTCATACGCATATAAGAAAGGTGAATTTATATTTCTATCTAACAAAAAACGAGCTTCATAACACATATAAGCAAGGTGAATTTTTATCCTCTCTAACAAAAAATGTAGCTTCATACACATATAAGCATTGTGGATTTATCTTTCCATCTAACAAAAAAAGGAGTTTCATACACATATAAGCAAAGTGAATTTCTATTCCTTTCTAACAAAAAATGTAGCTTCATACACATATAAGCAAGGTGAAATTCTTTTCCTTTCTAACAAAAAATGTATCATCATACACATATAAGCAAGGTGAATTAATATTCCTATCTAACAGAAAAAGGAGCTTCATACACATATAAGCTAGGTGAATTTCTATTCCTATCTAACAGAAAAAGGAGCTTCATACACATATAAGCTAGGTGAATTTCTATTCCTTTCTGACAAAAAATGTAGCTTCATACACATATAAGCAAGGTGAATTTATATTTCTATCTAACAAAAAAAGAGCTTCCCACACATATAAGCAAGGTGAATTCCGTTTCCTTTCTAATAAAATTGTGGCTTCATACACATATAAGCAAGGTGAATTTTTATTTCTATCTAACAAAAAAAATAGCTTCATACTACCTATCTAACAAAAAAGGACCTCCATACACATATAAGCAAGGTGAATTCCTATTCCTTTCTCAAAAATGAGTAGCTCCAAACACATATGAGCAAGGTAAATTTATAATTCTATCTAACAAGAAAAGGAGCTCCATACACATATAAGCAATGTGAATTTCTATTCCTTTCTAACAAAAAATGTAGCTTCATACACATATAAGCAAGGTGAATTTATATTTCTATCTAACTAAAAAAGGAGCTTCATACACATATAAGCAAGGTGAATTCCTATTCCTTTCTCAAAAATGAGTAGCTCCAAACACATATGAGCAAGGTAAATTTATAATTCTATCTAACAAGAAAAGGAGCTCCATACACATATAAGCAATGTGAATTTCTATTCCTCTCTAACAAAAAATGTAGCTTCATACACAAATAAGCAAGGTGAATTCATATTTCCATCTAACAAAAAAAGGAGCTTCATACACATATAAGAAAGGTGAATTTCTATTCCTTTCTAACAAAAATGAAGCTTCATACACATATAAGCAAGGTGAATTCATATTTCTATCTAACAAAAAAAGGAGCTCCATACACATATAAGCAAGGTGAATTCATATTTCTATCTAACAAAAAACGAAGCTCCATACACATATAAGCAAGGTGAATTCATATTTCTATCTGAAAGAAAAGAAGCTTCATACACATATAAGCAAGGTGAATTCATATTTCTATCTCACAAAAAAAGGAGCTTCATACACATATAAGCAAGGTGAATTCCTATTCCATTCTTACAAAAAAAAAACTTCATACACATATCAGCAAGGTGAATTAATATTTCTATCTAAAAAAAAGGAGCTTCATACACATATAAGCAAGGTGAATTTCCATTCCATTCTTACAAGAAAAGAAGCTTCATACACATATGAGCAAAGTGAATTTATATTTCTATCTCACAAAAAAAGGAGCTTCATACACATATAAGCAAGGTGAATTCCTATTCCATTCTTACAAAAAAAGGAGCTTCATACACATATAAGCAAGGTGAATTAATATTTCTATCTAAAAAAAGGAGCTTCATAAACATATAAGCAAGGTGAATTTCCATTCCATTCTTACAAGAAAAGAAGCTTCATACACAAATAAGCAAGGTGAATTTATATTTCTATCTCACAAAAAAGGAGCTTCATACACATATAAGCAAGGTGAATTTCTATTCCATTCTTACAAAAAAAGGAGCATCATACAAATATAAGCAAGGCGAATTTATATTTCTATCTAACAAAAGAAGGAGCTTCATACACATATAAGCAAGGTGAATTTCTATTCCATTCTTACAAAAAAAGGAGCTTCATACACATATAAGCAAGGTGAATTTCTATTCCTTTCTAACAAAAAAGGAGTTCCATACACGTATAAGCAAGGTGAACTTCTATACTATTCTTACAAAAAAAGGAGCTTCATACACATATAAGCAAGGTGAATTTATATTTCTATCTAACAAAAAAAGGACCTTCATACACATATAAGCCAGGTGAATTTCTATACCATTCTTACAAAAAATGTAGCTTCATACACATATTAGAAAGGTGAATTTATATTTCTATCTCACAAAAAAAGGAGCATCATACACATATAAGCAAGGTGAATTTTTATTTCTATAGAACAAAAAAACGAGCTTCATACACATATAAGCAAGGCGAATTCCTATTCCATTCTAACAAAAAAAGGAGCTCCATACACATATAAGCAAGGTGAATTTATATTCCTATCTAACAAGAAAAGGAGCTTCATACACATATAAGCAAGGTGAATTTTCATTCCTTTCTGACAAAAAATGTAGCTCCATACACAAATAAGCAAGGTGAATTTATATTTCTATCCAACAAAAAAAGGAGCTTCATACACATATAAGCAAGGTGAAATTCTATTCTTTTCTAACAGAAAATGTAGCATCATACACATATGAGCAAGGTGAATTTATATTTCTATCTAACAAAAAAAGAAGCTTCATACACATATAAGCAAGGTAAATTTTCATTTTTATCTAACAAGAAAATAAAGCTTCAAACACATATAAGCAAGATGAATTTATATTTCTATCTAACAAGAAAAGGAGCTTCATACACATATAAACAAAGTGAATTTTTATTCCTTTCTAACAAAAAAAGTAGCTCCATACACATATAAGCAAGGTGAATTTATATTTCTATCTAATAAAAGAAGGAGCTGCATACACATATAAGCAAGGTGGATTTCTATTCCTTTCTAACAAAAAATATAGCTTCATACACATTTAAGCAAGGTGAGTTTATATTTCTATCTAACAAAAAAAGGAGCTTCATACACATATAAGCAAGGTGAATTTTTATTCCTTTCTAACAAAAAATATAGCTTCATACACATTTAAGCAAGGTGAGTTTATAGTTCTATCTAACAAAAAAAGGAGCTTCGTACACATATAAGCAAAGTGAATTTTTATTCCTTTCTAACAAAAAATATAGCTTCATACACATTTAAGCAAGGTGAGTTTATATTTCTATCTAACAAAAAAAGGAGCTTCATACACATATAAGCAAGGTGGATTTCTATTCCTTTCTAACAAAAATGTAGCTTCATACACATATAAGCAATGTGAATTTATATTTCTATCTAACAAAAAAAAGAGCTTCATACACATATAAGCAAGGTGAATTTCTATTCCTCCCTAACAAAGAATGTAGCTTCATACACATATAAGCAAGGTGAAATAATATATTTTTAACTTACTAAAAAAGGAGCTTCATACACATATAAGCAAGGTGAATTCCTATTCTTTTCTAATAAAAAATGTAGCTTCATACGCATATAAGAAAGGTGAATTTATATTTCTATCTAACAAGAAAAGGAGCTTCATACACATATAAGCAAGGTGAATTTTTATTCCTTTCCAACAAAAAAAGTAGCTCCATACACATATAAGCAAGGTGAATTTATATTTCTATCTAATAAAAGAAGGAGCTGCATACACATATAAGCAAGGTGGATTTCTATTCCTTTCTAACAAAAAATATAGCTTCATACACATTTAAGCAAGGTGAGTTTATATTTCTATCTAACAAAAAAAGGAGCTTCATACACATATAAGCAAGGTGAATTTTTATTCCTTTCTAACAAAAAATATAGCTTCATACACATTTAAGCAAGGTGAGTTTATATTTCTATCTAACAAAAAAAGGAGCTTCATACACATATAAGCAAGGTGAATTTTTATTCCTTTCTAACAAAAAATATAGCTTCATACACATTTAAGCAAGGTGAGTTTATATTTCTATCTAACAAAAAAAGGAGCTTCATACACATATAAGCAAGGTGGATTTCTATTCCTTTCTAACAAAAATGTAGCTTCATACACATATAAGCAATGTGAATTTATATTTCTGTCTAACAAAAAAAAGAGCTTCATACACATATAAGCAAGGTGAATTTCCATTCCTCCCTAACAAAGAATGTAGCTTCATACACATATAAGCAAGGTGAATTTATATTTCTATCTTACTAAAAAAGGAGCTTCATACACATATAAGCAGGTGAATTCCTATTCTTTTCTAATAAAAAATGTAGCTTCATACGCATATAAGAAAGGTGAATCTATATTTCTATCTAACAAAAAACGAGCTTCATAACACATATAAGCAAGGTGAATTTTCATCCTCTCTAACAAAAAATGTAGCTTCATACACATATAAGCATTGTGGATTTATCTTTCCATCTAACAAAAAAAGGAGTTTCATACACATATAAGCAAAGTGAATTTCTATTCCTTTCTAACAAAAAATTTAGCTTCATACACATATAAGCAAGGTGAATTTATATTTCTATCTAACAGAAAAAGGAGCTTCATACACATATAAGCAAGGTGAAATTCTTTTCCTTTCTAACAAAAAATGTATCATCATACACATATAAGCAAGGTGAATTAATATTCCTATCTAACAGAAAAAGGAGCTTCATACACATATAAGCTAGGTGAATTTCTATTCCTTTCTGACAAAAAATGTAGCTTCATACACATATAGGAAAGGTGAATTTATATTTCTATCTAACAAAAAAAGGAGCTTCCCACACATATAAGCAAGGTGAATTCCGTTTCCTTTCTAATAAAATTGTGGCTTCATACACATATAAGCAAGGTGAATTTTTATTTCTATCTAACAAAAAAAATAGCTTCATACTACCTATCTAACAAAAAAGGACCTCCATACACATATAAGCAAGGTGAATTCCTATTCCTTTCTTAAAAATGAGTAGCTCCAAACACATATGAGCAAGGTAAATTTATATTTCTATCTCACAAAAAAAGGAGCTTCATACACATATAAGCAAGGTGAATTCCTATTCCATTCTTACAAAAAAAGGAGCTTCATACACATATAAGCAAGGTGAATCAATATTTCCATCTAAAAAAAGGAGCTTCATAAACATATAAGCAAGGTGAATTTCCATTCCATTCTTACAAGAAAAGAAGCTTCATACACAAATAAGCAAGGTGAATTTATATTTCTATCTCACAAAAAAGGAGCTTCATACACATATAAGCAAGGTGAATTTCTATTCCATTCTTACAAAAAAAGGAGCTTCATACAAATATAAGCAAGGCGAATTTATATTTCTATCTAACAAAAGAAGGAGCTTCATACACATATAAGCAAGGTGAATTTCTATTCCATTCTTACAAAAAAAGGAGCTTCATACACATATAAGCAAGGTGAATTTCTATTCCTTTCTAACAAAAAAGGAGTTCCATACACGTATAAGCAAGGTGAACTTCTATACTATTCTTACAAAAAAAGGAGCTTCATACACATATAAGCAAGGTGAATTTATATTTCTATCTAACAAAAAAAGGACCTTCATACACATATAAGCCAGGTGAATTTCTATACCATTCTTACAAAAAATGTAGCTTCATACACATATTAGAAAGGTGAATTTATATTTCTATCTCACAAAAAAAGGAGCATCATACACATATAAGCAAGGTGAATTTTTATTTCTATAGAACAAAAAAACGAGCTTCATACACATATAAGCAAGGCGAATTCCTATTCCATTCTAACAAAAAAAGGAGCTCCATACACATATAAGCAAGGTGAATTTATATTCCTATCTAACAAGAAAAGGAGCTTCATACACATATAAGCAAGGTGAATTTTCATTCCTTTCTGACAAAAAATGTAGCTCCATACACAAATAAGCAAGGTGAATTTATATTTATATCTAACAAAAAATGTAGCTTCATACACATATAAGCAAGGTGAATTTATATTTCTATCCAACAAAAAAAGGAGCTTCATACACATATAAGCAAGGTGAAATTCTATTCTTTTCTAACAGAAAATGTAGCATCATACACATATGAGCAAGGTGAATTTATATTTCTATCTAACAAAAAAAGAAGCTTCATACACATATAAGCAAGGTAAATTTTCATTTTTATCTAACAAGAAAATAAAGCTTCAAACACATATAAGCAAGATGAATTTATATTTCTATCTAACAAGAAAAGGAGCTTCATACACATATAAACAAGGTGAATTTTTATTCCTATCTAACAAAAAAAGTAGCTCCATACACATATAAGCAAGGTGAATTTATATTTCTATCTAATAAAAGAAGGAGCTGCATACACATATAAGCAAGGTGGATTTCTATTCCTTTCTAACAAAAAATATAGCTTCATACACATTTAAGCAAGGTGAGTTTATATTTCTATCTAACAAAAAAAGGAGCTTCATACACATATAAGCAAGGTGAATTTTTATTCCTTTCTAACAAAAAATATAGCTTCATACACATTTAAGCAAGGTGAGTTTATAGTTCTATCTAACAAAAAAAGGAGCTTCTTACACATATAAGCAAAGTGAATTTTTATTCCTTTCTAACAAAAAATATAGCTTCATACACATTTAAGCAAGGTGAGTTTATATTTCTATCTAACAAAAAAAGGAGCTTCATACACATATAAGCAAGGTGGATTTCTATTCCTTTCTAACAAAAATGTAGCTTCATACACATATAAGCAATGTGAATTTATATTTCTATCTAACAAAAAAAAGAGCTTCATACACATATAAGCAAGGTGAATTTCTATTCCTCCCTAACAATGAATGTAGCTTCATACACATATAAGCAAGGTGAAATAATATATTTTTAACTTACTAAAAAAGGAGCTTCATACACATATAAGCAAGGTGAATTCCTATTCTTTTCTAATAAAAAATGTAGCTTCATACGCATATAAGAAAGGTGAATTTATATTTCTATCTAACAAGAAAAGGAGCTTCATACACATATAAGCAAGGTGAATTTTTATTCCTTTCTAACAAAAAAAGTAGCTCCATACACATATAAGCAAGGTGAATTTATATTTCTATCTAATAAAAGAAGGAGCTGCATACACATATAAGCAAGGTGGATTTCTATTCCTTTCTAACAAAAAATATAGCTTCATACACATTTAAGCAAGGTGAGTTTATATTTCTATCTAACAAAAAAAGGAGCTTCATACACATATAAGCAAGGTGAATTTTTATTCCTTTCTAACAAAAAATATAGCTTCATACACATTTAAGCAAGGTGAGTTTATATTTCTATCTAACAAAAAAAGGAGCTTCATACACATATAAGCAAGGTGAATTTTTATTCCTTTCTAACAAAAAATATAGCTTCATACACATTTAAGCAAGGTGAGTTTATATTTCTATCTAACAAAAAAAGGAGCTTCATACACATATAAGCAAGGTGGATTTCTATTCCTTTCTAACAAAAATGTAGCTTCATACACATATAAGCAATGTGAATTTATATTTCTATCTAACAAAAAAAAGAGCTTCATACACATATAAGCAAGGTGAATTTCTATTCCTCCCTAACAAAGAATGTAGCTTCATACACATATAAGCAAGGTGAAATAATATATTTTTAACTTACTAAAAAAGGAGCTTCATACACATATAAGCAAGGTGAATTCCTATTCTTTTCTAATAAAAAATGTAGCTTCATACGCATATAAGAAAGGTGAATTTATATTTCTATCTAACAAGAAAAGGAGCTTCATACACATATAAGCAAGGTGAATTTCTATTCCTTTCTAACAAAAAAAGTAGCTCCATACACATATAAGCAAGGTGAATTTATATTTCTATCTAATAAAAGAAGGAGCTGCATACACATATAAGCAAGGTGGATTTCTATTCCTTTCTAACAAAAAATATAGCTTCATACACATTTAAGCAAGGTGAGTTTATATTTCTATCTAACAAAAAAAGGAGCTTCATACACATATAAGCAAGGTGAATTTTTATTCCTTTCTAACAAAAAATATAGCTTCATACACATTTAAGCAAGGTGAGTTTATATTTCTATCTAACAAAAAAAGGAGCTTCATACACATATAAGCAAGGTGAATTTTTATTCCTTTCTAACAAAAAATATAGCTTCATACACATTTAAGCAAGGTGAGTTTATATTTCTATCTAACAAAAAAAGGAGCTTCATACACATATAAGCAAGGTGGATTTCTATTCCTTTCTAACAGAAATGTAGCTTCATACACATATAAGCAATGTGAATTTATATTTCTATCTAACAAAAAAAAGAGCTTCATACACATATAAGCAAGGTGAATTTCCATTCCTCCCTAACAAAGAATGTAGCTTCATACACATATAAGCAAGGTGAATTTATATTTCTATCTTACTAAAAAAGGAGCTTCATACACATATAAGCAAGGTGAATTCCTATTCTTTTCTAATAAAAAATGTAGCTTCATACGCATATAAGAAAGGTGAATTTATATTTCTATCTAACAAAAAACGAGCTTCATAACACATATAAGCAAGGTGAATTTTTATCCTCTCTAACAAAAAATGTAGCTTCATACACATATAAGCATTGTGGATTTATCTTTCCATCTAACAAAAAAAGGAGTTTCATACACATATAAGCAAAGTGAATTTCTATTCCTTTCTAACAAAAAATGTAGCTTCATACACATATAAGCAAGGTGAATTTTTATTCCTTTCTAACAAAAAAAGTAGCTCCATACACATATAAGCAAGGTGAATTTATATTTCTATCTAATAAAAGAAGGAGCTGCATACACATATAAGCAAGGTGGATTTCTATTCCTTTCTAACAAAAAATATAGCTCCATACACATTTAAGCAAGGTGAGTTTATATTTCTATCTAACAAAAAAAGGAGCTTCATACACATATAAGCAAGGTGAATTTTTATTCCTTTCTAACAAAAAATATAGCTTCATACACATTTAAGCAAGGTGAGTTTATATTTCTATCTAACAAAAAAAGGAGCTTCATACACATATAAGCAAGGTGAATTTTTATTCCTTTCTAACAAAAAATATAGCTTCATACACATTTAAGCAAGGTGAGTTTATATTTCTATCTAACAAAAAAAGGAGCTTCATACACATATAAGCTAGGTGAATTTCTATTCCTTTCTGACAAAAAATGTAGCTTCATACACATATAAGAAAGGTGAATTTATATTTCTATCTAACAAAAAAAGGAGATACCACACATATAAGCAAGGTGAATTCCGTTTCCTTTCTAATAAAATTGTGGCTTCATACACATATAAGCAAGGTGAATTTTTATTTCTATCTAACAAAAAAAATAGCTTCATACTACCTATCTAACAAAAAAGGACCTCCATACACATATAAGCAAGGTGAATTCCTATTCCTTTCTTAAAAATGAGTAGCTCCAAACACATATGAGCAAGGTAAATTTATATTTCTATCTCACAAAAAAAGGAGCTTCATACACATATAAGCAAGGTGAATTCCTATTCCATTCTTACAAAAAAAGGAGCTTCATACACATATAAGCAAGGTGAATTAATATTTCCATCTAAAAAAAGGAGCTTCATAAACATATAAGCAAGGTGAATTTCCATTCCATTCTTACAAGAAAAGAAGCTTCATACACAAATAAGCAAGGTGAATTTATATTTCTATCTCACAAAAAAGGAGCTTCATACACATATAAGCAAGGTGAATTTCTATTCCATTCTTACAAAAAAAGGAGCTTCATACAAATATAAGCAAGGCGAATTTATATTTCTATCTAACAAAAGAAGGAGCTTCATACACATATAAGCAAGGTGAATTTCTATTCCATTCTTACAAAAAAAGGAGCTTCATACACATATAAGCAAGGTGAATTTCTATTCCTTTCTAACAAAAAAGGAGTTCCATACACGTATAAGCAAGGTGAACTTCTATACTATTCTTACAAAAAAAGGAGCTTCATACACATATAAGCAAGGTGAATTTATATTTCTATCTAACAAAAAAAGGACCTTCATACACATATAAGCCAGGTGAATTTCTATACCATTCTTACAAAAAATGTAGCTTCATACACATATTAGAAAGGTGAATTTATATTTCTATCTCACAAAAAAAGGAGCATCATACACATATAAGCAAGGTGAATTTTTATTTCTATAGAACAAAAAAACGAGCTTCATACACATATAAGCAAGGCGAATTCCTATTCCATTCTAACAAAAAAAGGAGCTCCATACACATATAAGCAAGGTGAATTTATATTCCTATCTAACAAGAAAAGGAGCTTCATACACATATAAGCAAGGTGAATTTTCATTCCTTTCTGACAAAAAATGTAGCTCCATACACAAATAAGCAAGGTGAATTTATATTTATATCTAACAAAAAATGTAGCTTCATACACATATAAGCAAGGTGAATTTATATTTCTATCCAACAAAAAAAGGAGCTTCATACACATATAAGCAAGGTGAAATTCTATTCTTTTCTAACAGAAAATGTAGCATCATACACATATGAGCAAGGTGAATTTATATTTCTATCTAACAAAAAAAGAAGCTTCATACACATATAAGCAAGGTAAATTTTCATTTTTATCTAACAAGAAAATAAAGCTTCAAACACATATAAGCAAGATGAATTTATATTTCTATCTAACAAGAAAAGGAGCTTCATACACATATAAACAAGGTGAATTTTTATTCCTATCTAACAAAAAAAGTAGCTCCATACACATATAAGCAAGGTGAATTTATATTTCTATCTAATAAAAGAAGGAGCTGCATACACATATAAGCAAGGTGGATTTCTATTCCTTTCTAACAAAAAATATAGCTTCATACACATTTAAGCAAGGTGAGTTTATATTTCTATCTAACAAAAAAAGGAGCTTCATACACATATAAGCAAGGTGAATTTTTATTCCTTTCTAACAAAAAATATAGCTTCATACACATTTAAGCAAGGTGAGTTTATAGTTCTATCTAACAAAAAAAGGAGCTTCATACACATATAAGCAAAGTGAATTTTTATTCCTTTCTAACAAAAAATATAGCTTCATACACATTTAAGCAAGGTGAGTTTATATTTCTATCTAACAAAAAAAGGAGCTTCATACACATATAAGCAAGGTGGATTTCTATTCCTTTCTAACAAAAATGTAGCTTCATACACATATAAGCAATGTGAATTTATATTTCTATCTAACAAAAAAAAGAGCTTCATACACATATAAGCAAGGTGAATTTCTATTCCTCCCTAACAATGAATGTAGCTTCATACACATATAAGCAAGGTGAAATAATATATTTTTAACTTAATAAAAAAGGAGCTTCATACACATATAAGCAAGGTGAATTCCTATTCTTTTCTAATAAAAAATGTAGCTTCATACGCATATAAGAAAGGTGAATTTATATTTCTATCTAACAAGAAAAGGAGCTTCATACACATATAAGCAAGGTGAATTTTTATTCCTTTCTAACAAAAAAAGTAGCTCCATACACATATAAGCAAGGTGAATTTATATTTCTATCTAATAAAAGAAGGAGCTGCATACACATATAAGCAAGGTGGATTTCTATTCCTTTCTAACAAAAAATATAGCTTCATACACATTTAAGCAAGGTGAGTTTATATTTCTATCTAACAAAAAAAGGAGCTTCATACACATATAAGCAAGGTGAATTTTTATTCCTTTCTAACAAAAAATATAGATTCATACACATTTAAGCAAGGTGAGTTTATATTTCTATCTAACAAAAAAAGGAGCTTCATACACATATAAGCAAGGTGAATTTTTATTCCTTTCTAACAAAAAATATAGCTTCATACACATTTAAGCAAGGTGAGTTTATATTTCTATCTAACAAAAAAAGGAGCTTCATACACATATAAGCAAGGTGGATTTCTATTCCTTTCTAACAAAAATGTAGCTTCATACACATATAAGCAATGTGAATTTATATTTCTATCTAACAAAAAAAAGAGCTTCATACACATATAAGCAAGGTGAATTTCTATTCCTCCCTAACAAAGAATGTAGCTTCATACACATATAAGCAAGGTGAATTTATATTTCTATCTTACTAAAAAAGGAGCTTCATACACATATAAGCAAGGTGAATTCCTATTCTTTTCTAATAAAAAATGTAGCTTCATACGCATATAAGAAAGGTGAATTTATATTTCTATCTAACAAAAAACGAGCTTCATAACACATATAAGCAAGGTGAATTTTTATCCTCTCTAACAAAAAATGTAGCTTCATACACATATAAGCATTGTGGATTTATCTTTCCATCTAACAAAAAAAGGAGTTTCATACACATATAAGCAAAGTGAATTTCTATTCCTTTCTAACAAAAAATGTAGCTTCATACACATATAAGCAAGGTGAATTTATATTTCTATCTAACAGAAAAAGGAGCTTCATACACATATAAGCAAGGTGAAATTCTTTTCCTTTCTAACAAAAAATGTATCATCATACACATATAAGCAAGGTGAATTAATATTCCTATCTAACAGAAAAAGGAGCTTCATACACATATAAGCTAGGTGAATTTCTATTCCTTTCTGACAAAAAATGTAGCTTCATACACATATAAGCAAGGTGAATTTATATTTCTATCTAACAAAAAAAGGAGCTTCCCACACATATAAGCAAGGTGAATTCCGTTTCCTTTCTAATAAAATTGTGGCTTCATACACATATAAGCAAGGTGAATTTTTATTTCTATCTAACAAAAAAAATAGCTTCATACTACCTATCTAACAAAAAAGGACCTCCATACACATATAAGCAAGGTGAATTCCTATTCCTTTCTCAAAAATGAGTAGCTCCAAACACATATGAGCAAGGTAAATTTATAATTCTATCTAACAAGAAAAGGAGCTCCATACACATATAAGCAATGTGAATTTCTATTCCTTTCTAACAAAAAATGTAGCTTCATACACATATAAGCAAGGTGAATTTATATTTCTATCTAACAAAAAAAGGAGCTTCATACACATATAAGCAAGGTGAATTTTTATTTCTATCTAACAAAAAAAAATAGCTCATACTACCTATCTTACAAAAAAGGAGCTTTATACACATATAAGCATGGTGAATTTCTATTCCTTTCTTAAAAATGAGTAGCTCTAAACACATATGAGCAAGGTAAATTCATAATTCTATCTAACAAGAAAAGGAGCTCCATACACATATAAGCAATGTGAATTTCTATTCCTTTCTAACAAAAAATGTAGCTTCATACACATATAAGCAAGGTGAATTTATATTTCTATCTAACAAAAAAAGGAGCTTCATACACATATAAGCAAGGTGAATTTCTATTCCTTTCCAACAAAAAATGTAGCTTCATACACATATAAGCATGGTGATTTTATATTTCTATCTAACAAAAAAAGGAGCTCCTTACACATATAAACAAGGTGAATTTCTATTCCTTTCCAACAAAAAATGTAGCTTCATACACATATGAGCAAGGTGAATTCATATTTTTTCTAACAAAAAAAGTAGCTTCATACACAAGGTGAATTTCTATTCTTTTTTTTTCTAACTTTTTATTGGCGCCCTTTTATACTTGATAAAATCCAATTAAATCTTCAAAATAATACTTATATCGGGTTAGGTAGCGATTGAATTCTTTGCAAAAATATATAAATGTATGAATTGACCGGGTTCAGCGAGTGTTCCAACATTTTCCCCAAATAATGGCGTATTCCGAGTAAGAAACACGTTTCGAGATCCAAAGGCATTTGAATAGCGCGGCGTGGAATAATGGAGAACGCTAGTAGTTTGTATATTGATCGCTAGATCGCGATAGTAGTTACGTTTGGTGGTTGTTACTTATAAAATCTGCCGCTTTTTTCCGCCACGGTTCGCTTTCGTCTGCTATTTGACTTTCAGTTTCTATTGTAATTTTATTTTCTTTGCAAATTTTATAAAAAAATTTCATTATTTCACGTTTTATTTGGAATATCGACTTGAAATATCTACTGAATATTCTTCACACTATAAAGTCAAATTTAAAATTAATATTTAATTAATATCTTGATTAATTAGCCGGTAAAAAATTATTTTACTGTGGGAAAAAATGGAAAATTTATGTTTGAGGCTTCGGTTTTCTAGACATGATTAATTTTGTCAGTACAATTCAATAGCTATCAGTATTCAGAGTTTAAAATAGGAAAAAAATTTTAATAGTAATTGATATTTGGAAGTTTTAAAATTTTCCTGACTTATTCTTTCTTCTCCTTCTTCTTCTCCTCCTCATTTTTCCTTGTTCTTTTTGTATTTCTTCTTTTTTTCGTGTCTTCTTCTTCTTCTTCCCCTCTTCCTCATATTATCATCATCTTCGCTTTTTCTTCGCCACCTTCTCCTCCACCGCCTATCTTTTTCTTCTCCTCCTCCTCCTACCATCTTCTTCTTTTCCTTATTCCTTTTCACCTTCTACTTCATTTTTCTTTTGCTATCTTTTCCTTCTTTCTCAGTAGTCTTCTTCTTCCCTTGTGGTCATCTTTTTTCCGTTTTCTTCTTCTTCTATTTAATTTTCATGTTTAATTTGAAAATTAGAAAATCATGATTGAGCAATTCATCCCTTTTCCCCTTCTTCTTAGTCTTCTGTCTTCTTCTTCTTCTTGCTTTTCATCTTCTCTTCTACATCTTCCTTCTTATCTTTCTTCTTATCTTCCTTATCCCAATTGTTCTCCTCTTTCTTCTTTTTCTTCTTCTTCTTCTTCTTCTTCTTCTTCTTCTTCTTCTTCTTCCTCTTCTCCTCCTCTTCCTTCTTCTTCTTCTTCTTCTTCGTCTTCTTCTTCGTCTTCTTCTTCTTCTTCCTCTTCTTCTTATTTCTCTACTTCTTATTTTTTTACTAATCCCTCCCCCAGTGGTCTTCTTCTTCTCCTTCTTCCTCTTCTTCTCCTCCTCCTCCTCCTTCTTCTTCTTCTTCTTCTTCGTCTCCTTCTTCTTGTTCATCTTGCTCTTCTTCTTCTACTCTTGTATTTTTCTTTGATTAGCATATTTAATGAATCAATCAAACCCCTGTCAACACTAAATCAAATTTATATATTCTTAAAAAAACAATAAAACAAAACAAAGTAAAATTGCAATCCAACTGTTGTTAGAGCATAAAATTTGCAAACTATGCTAATTCACTTCCTGGCACAAAATTCTTATCGGCCTATTCTATCATTCATATCCGCCGATAATTTTTTGCTCCCTTCGTTTCTTTTTTATTCGTAGACTGCGAAATTTTTCCAGACTTGTTTTTGGTGTTTTTAGGGGGGAGGGGAGGATGGTTAGGGTACCAAGGGGGTGTTAGGGTACCAAGGGGGGGGGGCGAACGCAATAATTAAGTTGCAGCTGTTGTTCTTGTAGGAAATTTTAAATGCATGCAGATGCTTCTTCCTCCAGTTTTGCCTTCTGTGTGTTAGAATTTTGTAGAATTTTTTCTGCTGTTTCTTCTTTTTCTTCTTTTTCTCCTTCATTTTCTTTTTCTCCTTCTTCTTATTTTCCTTCTGCTTCTTCCTCTTCTTCTGCTGTCTTCCTCTTTATCTATTTTTCCTTTTCTTGTTCTTGTTCTTGTTGGTATTATTGTTCTTGTTCTTCTTTTTCTTCTTGTCCTTGTTTTTTTTTTCTTCTCGTTCTTGTTCTGCTTTTTCTTCTTGTTCTTCTTTTGCTTCTCGTTCTTGTTCTGCTTTTTCTTCTTGTTCTTCTTGTTCTTCGTTTTCTTGTTTCAGTTTTGTTCTTTTTCTTGTTGTTATTATTGTTATGTTCTTCTTTTTCTTCTTGTCCTTGTTCTTTTTTATTGTCGTTCTTGTTTTTCTTCTTTTTCTTCTTGTTGTTGTTCTCCTTTTTCTCATTGTTCTTGTTTCAGTTCTTGTTCTTGTTGGTATTATTGTTCTTGTTCTCCTTTTTGTTCTTGTTCTTTTTGGTATTATTGTTCTTGTTCTTGTTCTTCTTTTTCTTTTTGTTCTTGTTGGTATTATTGTTCTTGTTCTTGTTTCAGTTTTTGTTCTTGTTCTTGTTTCAGTTTTTGTTCTTGTTCTTGTTGGTATTATTGTTCTTGTTGTTGTTGTTTCAGTTTTTGTTCTTGTTCTTGTTGGTATTATTGTTCTTGTTCTTCTTTTCCTTCTTGTTCTTGTTTCAGTTCTTGTTCTTGTCGGTAATTATTGTTCTTGTTCTTCTTTTTATTCTTGTCCTTGTTCTTGTTCTTCTTTCTCTTCTTGTTCTTGTTTCAGTTCTTATTCTTGTTCTTGTCGGTATTATTGTTATTGTTCTTATTTTTCTTCTTGTCCTTGTTCTTCTTCTTGTTTCAGTTCTTGTTCTTGTTGGTATAATTGTTCTTGTTCGTGTTCTCGGTCTGTATTACTGAAAACATAATGCTATTATATAGATGAAAACAGTGAAATAAGAATATTATATCACTAATATGAACAAAACAAAAACAAAAATCAAATTTTGTTAAAAACGTAATAAATAGTCAGCTTACAAGAAAAATGAAAAGCCAACTTGACATAAGAAATAAAAGAAGAGAAAAAGAAAATACACTTCATATTTATATTTTCAACCATTGTTGTTTGTATTGTTTTTTAAATTGTACCACACTATAAGCGTCGAAAATATTAATAACTATTCTGACTGATGAAGGCAGGAACGATGCGTCGTTCATTGAAGTTTTGTCAGCCGTAGAATAGGATAAAATGGCTGCCTTTATTTTTATTAATAACTTCTTTTCAAAATTTCACTTGTCTTTCTTGACTGCTTTCCCAATAAAATTTTTCATTTCCAAAAAATGCAATAGAGTTAAACATTGGATAACTCAGGGAATAAGAATTTCGTGTGCTAGGAAAAGAAAGCTATATATAGAGACTAGAACCAATAGGGATCCAAGTTTTCTATAGTATTTTCAATATTACAAGAAGGTTTTGGGAAGAGTAATTTCTTTGGCAAAGCAGCAAAGTAATGAGGCCTTTATCCATGGATCTTCTAATATAAACACTAGTACAGTACCTGGGCAGTTGTCAAGAATGAGCTGGGCCTGGAGAAAAAGACAATCAACAAAATAGAATTGAATAATGGGGACAAACTGGTTTCTGATCCTAGTACAGTGGTTTCTCTGTTTAATGACCATTTTCTGCAAGCTAATTCAGACTTTTCTGAGTCAAGATGTGTGAAAGAGGGTATAAGACTCCTCAAAAATGTTCAAGAACAAAAAAGGCAATTTCATTTCAGGGAACTAAGTGCAAGTGAGGTGCAGAGAATTATTCTGGGATTGAGAAATACTAAATCGACTGGATGGGATGACATTCCAAGCTCAATCATTAAGGCATCATGTCCAATAATTTTAGAGCCTTTAAGACATGCTATAAATTTGTCCTTATTGAGTGGTGAATTCCCACAAAAGCTCAAATTTGCAATTATTAAACCGCTTTACAAGAAAGAAGATAAGAAAAATGTTAAAAATTATTGTCCTGTGGCCCTTTTACCAGTTTTTTTCTAAGATTTATGAGAGAGCCGCATTCAATCAGGTCATAACATTTTTGGAAGGTTATTCCATACTTCACCATAGGCAGTTTGGTTTCCGTAACAACCTTTCAACTAAGTCTGCAATTTTTGAAATGATTACTGGGGTTTTGAAAGCTCTGGATGGAAATCAGAGTAGTCTTGGTCTGTTTTGTGACCTGTCAAGGGCCTTTGACATGGTAGATCATCATTTGTTGTTGAGAAAGTTGGAATTCTATGGGTTTTCTGGGAAATCTTTGAAATTCTTCAACTCTTATCCATCTGATATCAGGCAGTAAAATTAGCAGCATGGCTGTGAGGTAACATCTGAATGGAAAAGGAATTTATGTGGTGTCCCTCAAGGATCAATTCTAGGTCCAGTCCTCTTCAATGTTTTCATTAATGATTTGCATCACAACATTGACTTGGACTTGATCCTGTATGCAGATGATACTTCAGTTCTTATAAAAGACAAAGATGATGCTGAAGTACAATGAAAGGCAGTTCATGTTCTTAATCAGCTGAGTCAATGGTTCAACAGTAATTACCTCAAACTAAATTTGACAAAAACTAACTTTTAACAATTTTTCACAGTTGGGGGTCCCAGAAATTAAAAAAAAACGCTCTGTTCTGGTAATGGCGACGAGTGCCACTCATCTGAGTTGATCCAATTTCTTGGTATGGAGCTGCAGGGTAATATGAAGTGGGACGGTCATTTAAAGAGGCTGGAGGTTAAATTGTCTCAGGCTCTCTTTGCCCTTAGAACCATAGCTAAGGTGGTGAACATAAGGACTTCGCTAGCAGTCTATCATGGTTACTTTTTCACATGTTTCATCACATGTTCGCTACAGTATCATTTTTTGGGGATCATGTGAAACCAGTATTCAGACAGTTTTCCGAAGACAGAAAAAGGCGATTAGATTGATTGAGAAAGTTGACTCAAGAGTTTCGTGTAGACCCATCTTTCTTAGACTACAGCTTCTTACCGTTCCAGCACTTTATTTTCTGCAAATTGCTTGTTTGGTTTTTCGAAACTGACAAAAATTCATGGAAGACAATATATCCCACAAATACAACACAAGACATAAAAGAACGACCATTCAGTACGCTACACATAGACTCACATTGTTAGAAAAAGTGCCACATTATGTTGGGATAAAGGTTTTCAATGAACTGCCAAATGAATTAAAAAATATGACTAGCTATAATTGCTTTGTTAAGACCTTAAAAGAAACCTTGACTAATGCCTGTCCTTACTCTGTAGGAGAATGTTTCAACTTGTTTGCTAGTTGAAATTACATAAATAAGCAGAAGACATAAAACTAAAATTAAATTTAAAACTCATTACAATCTCAAAGCTTGTTCATTAATTTTTCTGTGTAACCCTTTCAAACCTCAACTCAATTGAAAAAAAGAAAATATTGTTATTGTGATTAGTTGTGGATTGCAGCGGGTATTGAAATGTAACTGGTTGTATGTAACTATCTTGGTTCAGTTTTACATAAGTATGAAGACGCAGTGCTCATATTTGATTGGAGCGTTTTGCTGGGTATGATTGTTGAGCTTTGTAAAATATATTATTGTGAATCCAGCAACACGCTTTGGTTCCTTGGCTTTGTCGCGCTTGTCTCGGGCCGGGACGAGATACGTGCGATGAGTGATGGAATGATGTGACACTAAGATACTAAGATAAATATTTGACATTTTTTATGCTTTTAGTTGTTGACAATTTACCTGTTGTGATCTAACAACTGATATGGATTAGGATTAAAAATATATTGACATGTCATACACTGTAAGAGCTGTGCTCATGAAAATAACACAGTTTCACATGACGAAATAAAAAAAAAAATAATAATAATAATAATTATTATTATTATTATTATTATTACCTGTGAGGGCGAAGTTGGGGCGCAGCCGGCCCTCTCCTCTCTTCCACCACTTAACCATCCCCTAAAATTCTGATTATTAATATAAGTAAACATAATAAATTATTAGAATAGAATAACAATAAAACAAACAGAAGAACTAATTAAAATAGGAGTTTGAGAAACGATTATCAAGTATTGAAGAGTGATGTTATGTTTTATATAATCAACAGTAATGTGATTATAAACTGAAGTATTAAATAATGGTAAAAAAAATATTTGCTATGTATTTGTTTCAATTTTTTTTTTCTGGTAAAATTATAAACAATTTTCTGATTTATCACTGCCGCCAGCCAGAGCGACCATTATAATACTAAATTGTGTAAGATCCTTTTTTTCTTTATCTTCTTGTTTTGTTTTTATTCTTCTATTATTTTTCCTTGTCTTTTATTCTATTTTTTTTCTTGCTTATAACTTTCTAGTTTTCTTTTAACTATGTTTTTACTGTAATACTTTATTACTTTCTATACTGTACAATTTCTTATTTTTTAAGTTAATTCTTTTTTTTATGTAATTATTGAAAAATTTATGTTTTTGTTGTACCAATAATTATTTTGTATGGGCACCTACTGAAAAACCTGCCGGTTTAGTGGGACCCGTGATGTATTTTTATTGAATAAAAAAAATTGATTGATTGATTGTATAAAAAATTAAAAGAAAGAATAAAATTTTTTCAAATTATTGAAGCACACACAAACACACACCGAACCATAGCCTAGCCTAGCCGAGTCCCCCACCCATTATTCACTGCAGAGAGAGAGAGAGAGAGAGAGAGAGAGAGTCAGAGTGAAAGAGAGTGACGTGAGTGAGGGAGCGAGAGTATGTGTAGTGATGAGAAGTGGGAGTTAGAAACGACATCAGTTTTCAGTATTATATTAATAATAAAATCAATAAGTACTGGTAGGCCGCTTTGAAACCCCTCCTCCCCTACCCCTACAACCCCTGCCCACCCTACGTTTTAGAGACCCCTCCACTAATGGGGAGGTTTTTGCAACCCCTACTCATAGGGCTGGCTTTTTAGAATCATTATTATTACCATCAACCTCATCATGTGTAGCCATCCTCTGTAGCATCCTCGTTTGCCACATGTCTGACTTCCTACAGGAGTCTAGACCCATATCAGAACTTAGGATCTCTTTAAAACAGTAAAAACGTATGTCAATACAGCTTACTTTATTACATGTTTCATCAAAGTAGTGTAATAATGAAGCTATTTCAACACTACTGTCACTTTCCAGTACCAACCGGAGTCTAGATCCATATCAGAACTCAGGATTTCTTAAAACCTTGAAAACGTATGTCAATGCAGCTTACTTTACTCCATGCTTTATCAAACTAGTGTTATAATGAAGCTATTTAAACACTACTGTCACTTTTCAGTACCTACAGGAGTCTGGACCCATATCAGAACTCAGAATCTCTTTAAAACAGTAAAAGCGTATGTCAATACAGCTTATTTTATCCCATGCTTTATCAAACTAATGTTCTAATGAAGCTATTTTAACACTACTGTCATTTTTCAGTTCCTATAGGAGCCTAGACCCATATCAGAACTCAGGGTTTCTTCAAAACAGTGTCGAAATGATGTTATGCAATAGTCACACTTCAGCTGATTTAAACATTTCAAAATCAAACTGGATTTCAAATTGGAACTGTTGGGTTAGGTTAGGTTATATTTGGGTCAAGTTATCAGATTAATTTGTAAGTTAAATTAAATGTAATTTTTTGGTAGTTGGAGATAAAGTATTGTATGCAATAATCTACTGTATTTCACCTTAAAGCAACTCATGACATGTTTAGAACCCTCATGTCCTAACTTTTTTAATTTTTTATTTATCTCTAATGATGTCCACGTGAGACCGAGACTTGTGCGTGGGCAATGAGGTGAATGATAGATGCCAGACGGAGGAGCGGGATTCGAACCCACGACCGCTGAAACGACAGCAAGTTGAAGTTGCGAGACGCCCCGACCAACTGCGCTAAACGGCGGGCCGGGTAACCTAACCTAACCTAACCTAACCTAACCTAACCTAACTCACATAATCCCACACGTGGCTCAAAGGCAGACACAATACAATCATTGAATAGACTAATAAATAGATATAATAAAAAATAAATAAATAAATATTTTATTTATCTTCTAAAAAAAAGTACAATTTAACTACTAAACTTAGTTCTTCTAAGACAAGAGAAATTAGGTACTCCCAAGATAATTCTTTTTTGGAGTTACGAGCAAGAAAAGTTTTAATTTTATTTCCAAAGCAAAACAATTACAAACTCAAATCATTAAAAAAATATACAAATAATTCATTCAAGGTATTGTCGAATAAAGAAAAAAAAACAAATATACAAATAAAAGATAATTTGATAATAAGTTGGCAAGCAGGAATATAAAGAAAAGAGTAGAATGTTAAATTATAAATTCTAATCATAATATTATTAAAGAAATATATCTAAATATGTCATAATATTTTTAAAGAAATATGTCTAAAATTATTAGCACAAGAGACCCGGAAATCAATGACTTCATATTCAATACGCACTTTCCTCTTAACTCTCTCCCTCACTACCACCCTCTCTCTCCCACCTTGTTCCACCTTTCCTGTTATTGGGAACTCACTCTCTGTCCCCTACCCTCCCCCTCCCACCCTTCGCGACCAGCACCATGTCTATTATTAGCTCAAGCATATCCATCCGTCGTCCTAGCCCCCAGTTTTTCCGGGTGCTGGGAAAATTCTCAGGAAAGCCCACCCCCCCAAAACCCCCCCGAATAAATTTCCACGAAGCGCGCCGGGGTTTCCATGCCTACACAAGAGTGTCCCAACTTCACTCTCTTCCGAGCCGACGTCCCCCCCATCCCCCTCACCCCCTTAACAACGAACAAGGAAAACCTGTAATATTTGGTGAAATCTCTCCATCAAAGCAACGAACTCGCGCGGGGTTTTATGTCTGAGAAAGATTATGATTTACTTTTCTTTTTCTTCCCCTATCTTCTTCTTCTTTTCGTTTTTCTTCTTCGTTTTTCCTCCTCATCTTATCCTACTTCCTTTTCTCCTCCTCCTATTTCTTTAAAAGTGTTCTAAAATTAAAATTAATTCCTCTTTAACCTCCGTTTAATTTATAGTTTTTTCTTCTTCGTCTTCGTCTTTTTCTTTTTCCCTCTTTCTTCTTCTTCCTCTCCTCCTTTTTTTTCTTTTTCTTCTTCGTTTTTCCTTCTCACCTCATCCTTCTTCCTCTTCTCCACCTCCTCCTTCTTCTCTAGAAGTGTTTTAAAATTAAAATTAATTCCTATTTTACCTCCATTTAATTTACTGTTTTTATTCTTCGTCTTCTTCTTTTTTCCTCTTTCTTCTTCTTCTCTTTCACCTTCTTTTTTTCTTCTTCTTCGTTTTTCCTCTCTAACTTATCTTTTTTCACTTTCTCCTCCTTCTTCTTCTTCAAAAGTGTTTTAAAATAAAATTAATTCCCATTTTACCTCCGTTTAATTTACTGTTTTTTCTTCTTTGTCTTGTCATTCTTTTTAATTTTCTCAATCGTACACTTTCACATGTTTACCATTCCCTCCCTCCATTTCTTCTTCCCGTTCTTCTTCTCCTTCTTCTTCCTTTTATCCTTATTTTTCTTCTTTTTCTTCTTCTTGTCCTTCTTCTTCTGCATCTTCATCTTCTCCTCCTCATCTTATTATTATTACTATTTCAAATTTTATTACTATTATTATCACTCTTACTTTTATTATTAATATTATTATTATTATTTTTCTTATTTTATCTTTATTATTACTATTATGAAGGTTATGATTACAATGATACTTGACTATTTCTTCTTCTTCTTCTTCTTTTTCTTTTTCTTCTTCTTCTTCTTTTTCAACTCTTTCTTCTTTTCCTTCTTATAAATGAAATCAGCATTTGTAGGAATATATTATATTCAAGAATAAAAGTTTTCAATGAACTATATTAATTTATTCAATTTTTATGAACAAGTCATTTATGGATGATTTTTTTTTGAGGATGTAGCCCACATAGGTCTGAGTCCTGTGCGTGGGTAATGAATTAGATGATGGTGATTGATGAGTGCAACCTACAGTTTTAGGTGGGTTCCCAACCACCTGCAAGTGATTTTACAGCAGAGAACAGTGTCTTTTTTGCTGGCCAATCCAATCGATCACCCTTACAAAGAGGGCCCAGTAGAGCATTGCTTATCTAATCCGATTGAACAGATACCTGCTACAGCTATGACAATCATGAGATGTCTACCTTGGAAGGTCGTAACCTAATGGTGCTCTCTGACTCATGATGAAGGGGGGGCTTGGATTTGGGGATGGAAAATTATGAAGTAGGGTTAAGGGGCGGTTAAGGAGTAATGGTTCCGGGGTGGCATGTAAAAGGGGGGGGGGGGGCTTGTAAAGTAGCTGAGGAGGAGGAGGAGGAGGAGGTGGTAGAGTTTTAAGAAGCAATTCCTAACTAGCGGTAGATGTAGTTACCATGACAACGCCTATCTACCCTCCTCGCCACCCCTAACCCCTAAACCTCCCCTTACCCCTAAACCACCCCCACACTAAAAAAGACCCTAGAAAACGAAATATCTAAAACGGAACCGCCTATGTAGTGCAAAATATTGTTAAATCTCATGATGACTGATTCCAAACTTTTGCAACTATTTTCTGAAAATCTTCTTTTGATTCTGTCGAGTCAGCAGTTTTGACTTCCGTTTTGGACAAGCATTCTTAGGTATAATCATAGACCAACTTGGTTTCCTTATTCTATGGTATAATGTTCAAGCAAAGGAAGACAGAGAATAGAAACAGTAATTTCAAACAATTCATAGTATCATCTAACACAGAACACATACCCACAAGACATTTACTGATTTACTTAACACTTACTAATCTAACTTATTCGCTCACAAAAATTCAAACCTACTCTAGAACATGGCTTGCCATAGTGGAGTAGGTCAATTTTCCACACAAAAACTTTTGTATTATAACATAAATTTTGATCTTTTACCAACACATTTTTGTATTAATAACTGTAGATGTTTGTAAATTTGTAGTAGTATTAGTTTTTTTTTGAAAAATAAATCAATTATTTATTTATTTATTATTAATGTTCAATTGAGTACTGTACAATTTTAAATTTCAATTCAATGTATTTTATTCCATAAGTAAACAAATTTACATTACGGAAGTGATAGCTGTGAGCCGTAGCAGGTATCTGTTCAATCAGATAAAGATAAGCTATGAACTCCTTGGTCGCTGATTGTAAGGGTGACCGATTGGATTGGCCAGCAAAAAATACTCTGTTCTCCGTTGTAAATTCACTTGCGGGTGGTTCGGAACCAACCTAAAACTTAGATCCAACTCACCAATCACCATCAGGGAGCCGTAGCAGCTATTCAATCAGATAGAGATAAGAAACACTCTCCTGGGCCCTCTTTGTGAGGGTGACCGATTGGATTACCTAGAAAAACGACTCGCTGCTGTAAAATCATTTGCGAGTGGTTCGGAACCCACCTAAAATAGTAGGCTCACCATGTTTCCCATAACATGGCTCGAACGGCGAGGTGGAACTACCTGTAAGGGTCTCTCCACCAATAAAAGCCATTTACTTTTTTTATAAATTTAAACCAATAGTTATAAAAAAATTTCAATTTGAATAATTTATTAAAAAATCTCACCTACACTTCTACTAATGAAGCCTGATGCACGGTGATGAACTTTATTTTCATATTCAGTTAAATGAATAAAAGAAGAAATAAATATTTCAATTTTAAATATTTTTTTTCAAACTGGGGATTAGACCTCCAATGTCCTGCTGTAAACTAACTCCTGATGAATGTTAATAAATAATTGAATTCTTATCATTAATTATTGGAAATATTTCAATTTGAATAATTTATTCAGTAGTTTAGTACCTACACCAGTAATACCCTGATCAATAATAATATATAATTATAATACCTATATATATACCTAATGCCTGCCTGATACGATGCACACGTGTTAGCTTACTGGCGGTGAAGAGAGACTAGAGAGAGTGCGAGAGAGTGTGTGTGGGAGAGAGTGTGAGTGAGGGAGTAAAAGAGAGCTATAATGACGGGACAACGCCAAACTGGGCTGGTGACAAAGGGGGCTGACGACAAGCTGGGCTGGTTTTCCAGCCCACGTTGACGTTGCTTGCACCGCCAACCTGGCACACTTAGGAATTCAGTCCATGGTGACGGCGCGCAACTTTGACGTTAGTCGAGCTTGTCGTCAGCCACCCTTGACGGCAGCCCACTTTGACGTCATCCCATAATGACACGTGGCTGTAGCTAATCACAATAATAATCATAATGAAAAATTGAATGAAAAGCCTCTGTACAAAGAACAAGCCGATAGAAAACATGAAGCCTTTCAAAGTTATGTAATGTGTCATTTCATTTTTAAGTGTGTGTGTGCGTGCGCGTGCATGTGTTAAAGAGAGAGAGTGAGAGAGAGAGAGTGAGAGAGGGAGGAGAGAGATGCATCCCAAATAATGGTGCAGGAATTTACTATGCAGCAATCCTTTATAACTGACACTGCACTGTAAAATTAATGCAGTTGTTGTTAATTATTATTCCCTTCCCTTCATTTTTACTGTCTCTTTCTTCTCCTCTTTCTCACTCTCTCTCGCTCTCTCTCAATCTATGTCTCTCTCTCTCTCTCTCTATTACTGTCTCTGTTTAACATACATACACACACAAAAAGTAGCTCACATGGGTAAAAATAGTCATTCCCTTCATTTTTACTGTCTCTTTCTTTCACTCCCACCCATTCTCTCCCACTCGCTCTCACAGCCTTTCACAACGCTCTATATCTCTCTCTCTCTCTCTATCACTCTTTCCTTCTCTCTATCACTCTCTCTTTCACACACTATCACTCTCTGTCTCTCTCTTTCGCTTTCTCCTCTCTTTATCACTCTCTCTCACTCTCTCTCTATTACTCTCTCTCTCTTTCGCTTTCTCCTCTCTCTATCTTTTTATCTATCTCTATCACTCCTCTCTCCCTCACATTATCACACTCTCACTCTCTCTCTCATTTTCTCTCTCTCTTTATTACTCTCTGTCTCTCTCTCTCTCTCTCTCTATTACTCTCTCTATCACTCTCTCTCTCTCTCACTTACTATCTCTGTCTCTCTCTTACTCACCCTCTCTCTCTCTCAATTACTCTCTCTGTCTCTCTCTCTCTCTCTCTCTCTCTCTCTCTCTCTCTCTCTCTCTCTCTCTCTCTCTCTATTACTCTCTCTTTCTCTCTATTACTCGCTTTTTATCTCTCTTTCTCTCTATCACTCTCTCTCTCTCTCTTTCGCTTTCTCCTCTCTCTCTATCTCTCTCTCACTCTCTATTACTCTCTATATATATCTATCTCTCTCTCTCTCACTCCCTCTCTTTCTGTCTCACACAAACATAAAAACCGAGCACACAGGCTGAAAATAGACTTTTGTATACAGAAGTACACACCGCCAAAAATTTTGTACTAACCCTTTTAACAACACACACACCCACACTCATACATCGTAAAAAGGGTAGTGAGTGACCCCTCCCCAAAACCTCCCTATTTCTATCGAAAAAGGGTGACTTTTAAAAATTCACCCCCTCTTGGACCCACCTCTGCCACCACTTTCCTAATTCAAAATGCAGTGGAATTTTTCCTCCCCCCCTCCCACCAAAAAAAAAACAAGTGACCCCTCCCCACTACCGCTATTTCTGTCAAAAAAGGGTGACTTTTGAAAATTCACCCCCTCTTGGACCCACCTCTGCCACCACTTTCCTAATTTCAAAACGCAGTGGAATTTTTCCTCCCCCCCACACACCAAAAAAAACTAACTTAAAAATTATACACATTGTGTTTGATGTACGCTGTCAAGTGTAGGTGGGTGTGTGTATGTGTGTGCGTGCGTGCATGACAGAATTTGACACGAGCCTGTTTTTCAACCCCTTTAATTTTTGTGGGGGGGGGGTTTAGGGTTGCAGGGGGGGAGGAGAAATTGCAATCATTAAAAACGCATCCCTTTATTAGCTCCCACAATGCATTGCATCAGATCGAGTGTTGTATGTAATAAAGGGGGCTTTGTGTGAGAGTGCAATGTGTCGAACAAGGATAGAATGTAGAGAGGGATTCGAAGAGGATGGATAGAGATGGATTGGTAGAGGATTAGAGAGTAAAAGAGAGTAAGAGAGAGAGAGTGGGAATCAGAGGAAATGTGGGAGGAAAAAGAGGAGGAGAGGGTTATAACATTATTGGGATGTGCAATTTTGCGAGGGTGTTTTTTCCCATTATTTTTCTGATGAGGACATGTCAGTTCATGATATATCAAAATTTTAATTTTATTTTAAATAGCCGTAGCAGGTATCTGTTCAATCGGATAGAGATAAGCTGCGTTCTCGTAGGTCCTGTTTGTAACGGTGACCGATTAGATTGGCCAGCAAAAAAGACACTGTTCTCTGCTGAAAATCACTTCCTGTTGGTTCGGAACCCACCTAAAACTGTAGGTCCAACTCATCAATCGCCATCATCCAACTCATTACCCACGCACAGGTCTCAGACCTATGTGGGCTTCATCCACAAAAAAAAGAAAAAAAAAAATGAAAATTCTAATACTGTTACGGGTTTTATCTCTAAAATAACGCTGACAACACTTGAATTTATCACTCGCACTTTATTTACACAAATAATCACAACACTCACTGATCGGTAATGTCTTACAGAGAAAATAAGCAATTCAAAACAGATAAATCGATATTGTTCAACTGATAAAGAGTTTGCAATATTACTGTACAAAAATCAATCACTAACTGTTAAAAAGGCTGATCTAAAAAGAGAAATTTAACTTACGTTGTAATACAATAATAGCTATGAGTATGAGTATATAAATTTAAATAGAATTCTCACTGAAGGCACAATATACGGTAATTAATTATCACTACAGAATTGTCACTTGTCTTGACAAATTTCAAACAAGACTGAACTGATTTACAAAAGCCTCTCTTTTATTTATACAGAGTGTTTCGGAACTCTCTACCAATACTTCTAGGCATACAGTGTTTCTGGACCACTAACAAAAGTAAATATTGTAATGAAAATTTTCTAAAATCCACAATTACTCACACAGCCGCCTTTTGTTTTTTTCACTCATTATTTTTTTATTCGAACACCTCTGAATGTATAATTTTGAAATTTTGCAAACAGCTTTATAACAATTGAAACAATCTTTAAAAAAATTAATCAAAATTTTCCGACATCAAAAAACAAAATGGCGGCCATTTAAAATCTTTGAACAGGATTAAATTAATAATGGCTAATTATATCAAAATTTAACTGAGATTGAGTGATAGAAAGAGGGAGCGAGAGAGAGATACACGAGAGATAGAGGAAAAAGAGAGAGCTGGGTAGGAAAGAGAGAGTGAGTGAGAGAGATTGATATATAGATAAAGAGAGGAGAATTAGGGTGGGAGAGAGGGGAAAGAGAGAGAGAGATTGATAATGTAAGGAAGAGAGTGAATGAGAGAGAGAGTGAGTGAGATAGATACAAGAGATAGAGAGAGGTGAAAGAGGGAGAAAAAAGAGAGATAGGGGAAAGAGAGAGTGAGTGGGAGAGTTAGATAGATAGAAGAGAAAGATAGCAGGAGAGAGGGGAAAGATAGAGAAGAGTGAAAATGTGAGGGAGAGATTGAGTGAGTGAGAGAGTAATAAATAGATAGAGAGAGGAGAAAGAGAGCGTGTGAGAGAACAAGGAGAGTCAGACATTGTATGAGCGAGAGAGAGTAAGAGAGAGAGGGTGAAAAAGAAAAAAGAAAGATAGAGGGTGAGTGAGAGAGATAGAGAGACAGAGTGAGAGAGATTAAGGGAGATAGAGTGAGAGAGTGAGACAGAGAGGGTGTGAGAGAGAGAGAGTGTGTGTGTGTGTGAGAGAGAGAGATACAGGAAAGAGAGTGAGTAAGAGAGATAGAGATCGATAAAGAGAGTATTTTTGATTGAAAGAGAGAAAGAGATGGAGAGTGTAAGAGAGAGAAAAACAGCTTTGTTACGATTCTCAATAATTATTAGAAACATACAGTACACTGTCAAACAAAGAAGAGAGCATGAGAGAGTGTATATGGGTGGGAGAAAAGAGAGTGATAGAGTGAGAGAGAGAGAGAGAGCGAGAGAGAGTTAGAGAGAGAGTGTGAGAGAGTGGGAGAGACACAGATCTGTTTTAATAAAGCCCTTCAAATTCACGGAAACCAAAAACATATTTAATTATTATCTTCATCATTATAACAGCTAGCAATATGGGAATCATCCACGACTCAATATTTAAATATTAATCACTTTTCCAAAATGTCCGACGTATATTCATCATTCTAGCCCCCACCCCCCCCCCCCCCCCCCCCACCCCACCAAACTCATTCAACCTTTCTCCCCTTCATCACCACTTTTATTCATCACCACCCCCTCCAACTACTCTATCCATCCCTCTTTTCAGCCATTACACCCTCCTCCAAAACTCAGCTCTGCATTATTCGCATAAATTATTATTATTATTATTATTATTATTATTGTTATTTTTGCTGACGTACTGGCTTTTAGAACGTGGAGTTCAGGAATTAGTGAAAATTTTATTGGTTTTCGTCATTCCACTTTTTCTCTTCTTATTCCTCTTCCTTCTCCTTCTTCTCCTATTTTTCCTCCTCCTCCTCCTCCTCCTCATCCTCCTCCACCTCTTCCTACTCCTCTTCCTCATCCTCCTACTCCTACGCCTCCTTCTCCTTCCCCTCCTCTTTCTTCCTCACCACCACAGCCTTCTCTTATATTCCTCTTTCTCGTTTTTTATATAATCTTTCTTTTTCTTCTCATCATCATCGTTTATCACCTCCTCTTTCTTTACCTTCTCTACATCTTTCATATTATTCTCTTTATTTCTATCCTTCTCCTTCTTCTTCATCTTCACCTTCTTCTCCTCTTCTCGATCTTCTCCTTCTTCTTCTCCTTCTCCTTCTTCTCTTTCTTCTCCTTCTTCTCTTCTTATATTTCCCCCTTCTCTACCAACTACTCCTTTTTCTGGTTCTCCTACTCCTCCTCCTTCGCCTCTTTCTTCTAGTTTGCCTCCTTCTTCTCCATCTTCATCTCCTCCTTCTTCTTGTTCTCCTTCACCTCATCCTACTTCCTCTTATTTTCCTTTTTGTTGCCTATTCCTCTTATTTTTCTTGACTTTCTCTTATTTTTCATATTTCCCCCCTACTTTATCTTCTTCCAATCACACACATTAATCATCTTCTTCCTCTTTTTTTAACTTCTCTTTCTTCTTCTTCTTTTACTTCTCTTTCTTCTGATTCTTTTTTCATCCTTCTCTTCCTCCTCCTCCTCCTCCTCCTTCTTCTCCTCCTTATTCTCCTCAACCTCTTCCTGCTCCTTCTCCTATTTGTTTGGCTCAATTTTTTTAGTCTCTGTTACATCCTTCTCTTTTTCTCTTGACTTTCCTTCATCTCCTCCTTCTCCTTCTCCTCCTTCTTCTCCTCCCCCTTCTCCTCCTTCTCCTTCTCCTCCTCCTTCTCCTCCTACTCCTCCTTCTCCTAATTTTCCCCATTCTCCTCCTCCTCATCCTCCTTCTCCTCCTTCTCCTTCTCCTCCTCCTTCTCCTCCTTCTCCTCCTTCTCCTCCTACTCCTCCTTCTCCTGATTTTACTCCTTCTCCTCCTCCTTCTTCTCCTTCTTCTCCTTCTTCTACTTGTTCTTTTTCTTCTCCTCCTACTCCTCCTTCTCCTCATTTTCCTCTTTCTCCTGATTTTCCTCCTTCTCCTCCTTCTCCTCCTTCTCCTCCTTCTCCTCCTTCTCCTCCTTCTCCACCTCCTCCTTCTGTCAATCATCCTCTCTGTAGTCTATTCTTTTACAATTTGTATACTTTCTCTCATTTCTCATCTTCTTCTCTTCCTTGTTTTTCAAAATATAATCGTTGTATACACTATTCTACAACCACAAAACTTAGGTTCAATTTAACTAAATATAAACATATTCAACTTAAAGAATAACATAACCTACAATGCTTGATTGTTCCGATTTGAAACCCAGTTTGATTTTGTTTATGTGTGATCGGAGCTGTTCACATTGTCTTGTAGATATGACATTCTACTACTATACAGAGGGAACAAAAGACAATGTGAACAACTCCGATCATACATAAACAAAATACATAAGAACATTCAATACACAGCTGAATATGAGCAAAACAATTCAATAAACTTCCTAGACCTCTCAATTACAAAGAACACAAACCAACAACACAGCTTCAACATCTACAGAAAACCAACAATGACAGATACCCTAATACACAGCACCTCCAATCATCCAACACAACACAAACACTCAGCATTCAGGTCAATGCTACACAGACTCAACAACACACCGCTATCCACCGACAATTACAACACTAAACTAAATACAATAAAATACCTAGCACAAGAAAACGGCTACAAACACGACCTAATTGAACTCAACCATAAAATAAGAAACAAAAAACAGAACACCAACACCACTGACAAAAAATACATCACAATGACATACATTAACCCACAATCAAACAGACTAGCCAAAATCTTCAAAAAAGCTGGCCACACCATCGCATTCAGAACAAAAAAAAAAAACAAAATAAAAATGCACTTGCACCAAAAACCACAATGAACACGAACAAATACGATCTCCCAGGGATCTACAAACTGAACTGCTCTGACTGTAACAAATTTTGCATAGGACAAACAGGCCATTCATTCAAACAACGTTACAAGGAACATTTTCAAGCTTTACATAAAAAACAGAATCGACTTTTGCAGACCATATCATTCAAACTGGTCACACTTTTACCGACATCACTACCAACTTACACATTCCATATAAAATCTAAAGGACACGAACTCAACACCAATTTGAAATTTACAAACACACCACACACAATAAACAAAACATCCTCAACGAACAGTCAAATTTTAAATCACACAAACTTTTTGACCACATTGTACAGAAACCACAGTTCTTCTAACCAACAAACCAACATCGATATTTAGGATGCCTTGAAGATGGGCTTTAACAACTCGAAAACGTTCGGCCTACAGATTAAGTGAAATACTACTTATTTTAATAATAAAAAAATTTGACTGCAAGTCGTTGAATTCACTTGAAAAGTTAAGAAAGAGATAAGCTGCATTCTCGTAGGTCCTGTTTGTAACGGTGACCGATTAGATTGGCCACCAAAAAAGACACTGTTCTCTGCTGTAAAATCACTTCCCGGTGGTTCGGAACCCACCTTAAACTGTAGGTCCAATCACCATCATCCAACTAATTACCCACGCACAGGTCTCAGACCTATGTGGGGGCTTCATCCGCAGAAAAAAAAACTTACACAGACAAACAAACTCAGTTTGATTGAGATTGATAATGATATAACAACCGAAACTTTTTTTTGGGATGAAGCCCACATGCGTCTGAGACTTGTAATGAGTTGGATGATGATGATGGGGACCTACAGTTTAAGGTGGGTTCCGAACCACCCGCAAGTCTATAATTACTTAATGTAATGTAATATTTTATATTTTAGGTTATATTTATTAGTGTTTGCCATAGGTCTTACTAGACCTGGCAACGTAAGATGTTATAAATAAATATCAAATATCAAATATCAAGTGACTTTACAGCAGAGAACAATGTCTTTTTGCTGGCCAATCTAATCGGCCACCCTTACAAAGAGTGCCCAGGAGAATGCAGCTTATCTCTATCTGATTGAACAGATACCTGCTACGGCTCGCGGCTATCACTTCCCTGATGGTTATTGATGAGTTGAACCTACAGTTTTAGGTGGGATCCGAACAACCCGCAGGTGATTTTACAGCAGAGAACAGTTTAACTAGTTTAATTAGTTTCTCAACACTTTTAAAAAATGTGGCTGTGACAATTTCGTCCAAATATTCATTAAATACAAACCTAACAGACTAAAAACTATTTACAAGCTAAACAAACTAAACAACAAAAGAGAAAAGTAAGCAAAAATTGTATAAAAATTAAAAAAATAACAAAAACTGGACACAAATCTTCAGACAACTTGTTTGTCCGATTAAGTTTGATTGAGATTGATAATCTTGTTACAACCGAATCTAGTTTCTCAAAACTTTTAATAAATGTGGCTGTGACAATTTTGTCTAATTATTATTCATTAAATACAAGCCTAATAACACACAAAAAACTAATCACAAGTCGAACAAACTTAAAAACAGAAGAGAAAAAAGCCAAAAAAATGTATAAAAATAAAAACAATAAAAGAAAACTGGACACAAATGTTCAGACAACAATGAATCTGGAATTGTGGAGGGACAGTGTAGACAAAAAAGGTAAAAAAGTGGGGAAAAAAGAGAAAAAAGGGGAAAAAGGGAAAACTAGAATGGGTGTTTGACCTTTTTCGAGTGTCTAGACTGGACCGAGAGCTAACAGCTGCTTGGAAGCTGGTCATTGCATTGAAAATCACTCTATTCTTCAAAGTCTATTATTTCGTGTAGACGTCAATCTAGCAATCTAGACGGAGATGAAATGGAGGAAGAGGAGGATAGACGAGTAGGAGAGGGAGAAGAAGGAGAAGAAGACGGAGGAGAAGGAGGAGGAGGAGGAGGAGAACAAGAAGGAGATAGAGAAGAGGGAGGAGAAGGAGGAGGAGGAGGTGTATAAGGAGAAAAAAGATGAGGATAAGAAATAGGAAAGGCGGAGGATAAGGAGGATAATGAAGAGAAGAAGAAGCAGGAGTAGGAAGAGAAGGAGGAGGAGAAGGAGGAGGAAGAGGAGAATGAGAAGGAAGAGGAGGAGAAGGAAGAGAAGGAGGAGGAGGAGGAGAAGAAAAAGGAGGAGGAGGAGGAGGAGGAGAAAAAAGTGGAGAAGGAGAAGTACAAGGAGGAGGTGGAGGAGGAGAAGGAGGAGGAGGAGGAGAAGGAGGAGAAGGATGAGGAGGAATAGAAGGAAATGATGATGATGGAGTGGGAGAAGAAGGAGAAGGAGTAGAAGAAGGTGGAGGAAAAGGAGAAGGAGCCGGAGGAGGAGGAGGAGGAGGAGGAGGATGAGCAGAAGGAAGAGGAGGAGGAGGAGGAGGAGGAGAAAGAGGAGGAGGAGGAGAAAGAGGTGGAGGAGAAGACAGAGAAGAAGAAGAAGAAACATAAAAGAAGAACAATTAGAAGTAGGTATTTCTGTTCATTTTTCTAATTCTTTTTCGGCTAGACAGATGAGGGGGGTGGAAGAGCAGCGCAGACGTTTTCCGCGATTTTGCCGCCCAAAAAACTTCCGAAAATCTCTCAACAAACCGGTTTCAACCTCTCTCTATATTATAGTCACTCTCTCGCTCCCACTCACTCTCTCTCCTTTACACACTCTTTCACTAGTTCTCTCTCATACTCTCTCTCTCTCTCACACACACACACATTCTCTCTCACTTTTACACACTCTGACGCGTTCACTCTTTTTTTCCAATTGTAGCAAAATTTTAGTCTAGTGAAACAGCGAGCCTCTTCAACAAAACCTCCTCTTCTACAATCACCTCTTCCTCTTTTTCCTCTTTGCCTGTCACTACTACTTCTTCTTCCACTACTCCTCTTTCTCATCCTCCTCCTTCTTCTTCATCACCACCACGCACGCTCGCCTACACGAGCGACGAAATTTTAATGCATTTTTTTTTCGGCGTATGGCTGCTGAAATTCTCCAATTTGGAAATCACTATATTCTGACCCCTAAACTAACAACAGCTGTATAGTGCCCTATTCTTCTTCTCCTTTTTTCTACTTATTCTCCTCCTCCTCGTTCGTCTTCTTCTCCAGTCGTTGTATTCTCCTGTCTTCTACTTATCCTTGTTCTTCTCCTCCTCAAAGTTACCGTCATCTTTATTCTTATTTTCCTTTCTTTTCCTCATTTTCTTTCTCATCATCTCCTACTTCTTCTTCTTCTTCTTCTTCTCCTTTTCTCCTTATTCTTCTTCCCACTTCCTCTTCTCCATATTTTTCTTCTACTCAATCATCTATTTGTTCTTCTTCACCTATCTTCCTCTTCTCCTCCTTCGTCCTCTTATCTTTCTTCTATCTCCCCTTTTTGTTCGTCTCTTATTCTTCTTCTTCTCCTTTTCTTCTTATTCTTCTTCTCATTTCCTCTTTACGATTTTTTTCATCTTCTTCTTCTACTCAATCCTCAATTTTGTTCTTCTTCTCCTATCTTCCTTTTCCCCTAGTTCTTCTCCTTCTCCTACCTCTTATTTTTCTTCCATCCTCCTTCTTGTACTTTTTCACCTATCTTTATTTTCTTCTCGTTCTTCTCCTCCTTCTTCCTCTTATTTTTCAACATCTTCCTTCCTTGTTCTTCTCTTCCTCTTCTCCTTTTCCTTCTTCCCACAAAATTTTCATCATCTTTTTCTTCTTTTTTCTTCACCACCTAATCATCAATTTTATCCACCTACTTCTACATATTTTTCTCTCTTATAAATTATTGTTTTTCTTATTCCTTCTTCTTCTCCGCCATCTTCTCCTTTCCGACATCTTTCTACATCTTCCACCATCTTTTTCATCATCTCAAAATTATTCGTCTCTACATTTATTTCTTCTCCTCCTCCTACTTCTCCTCCTTCTCCTCCTACTCCTCCTTCTCCCCCTTCTCATCCTTCTCCTCCTCCTCCTCCTTCTCCTTTATCTTCGTTTTCTACTCCCTCATCTCATAGTCTTTTCTAGTCTTCTTTTTCACCAGTCATTGTCTTCTCTTGTCTTGATCTCTTATTCTCTTTTTTCTTATTTTCTTCTCCTTTTTCTTTTCCTCTTCCTTCTTCTTTTTTTCTTTCTCCTCTTCCTCCTTCTTCTCATTCTCCTTCTTTTCCACCTCCTTCATCTCCTTCTCCTCCTATTCCTCCTCTTCCTCCTCCTCCTTCTTCTCCTTCTTCTCCTTTTTCTTCTTCTGTATCGTCTTCTTTCCTTGCCTTATCCTTCATCACCAGTCGTTGACTTCTTCTCTTACTCTTCATCTTCTTTTTCTTCTTCTTCTTCTTTTTCTTCTTCTTCTTCTTCTTCTTCTTCTCCTTCTCCTTCTCCTCCTCCTCCTCCTCCTCCTCCTCCTCCTCCTCCTCTTCCTCCTTTGTATTCTTCCTCTTCTCCTTATACTTCTTCTACCCTCACCGTATTCTTTCCATGTATTTTTTACTTCAATTTGTTGTCTTTTCTAGAGACTTCTTCTTCTTCAGTTGTTTTCTTCTCCTGTCTTTATTTCTTGTTCTTGTTCTTATTTTTCTTTATTCTCGTTTTCCATCGTCATTCTCTCTTCATTTTTCTCACTTCTTCTTCTTCTCCTCCTTCTTCTCACTTATCATTTTCATATACTCCTTATTCCGCCTCATCTTCTTCTCTTCGTCATCATCTTCTTCTTCTTTTTCCGTCCTCTTTTTCTTCCTGTACTTCTTGTTCTTCTCGTCTTTTTTCTTCACCTTTTTCCACCTCTACCCTTTTTCATCCTCTCCTGTTCACTCTTCTTCTTCTTCTCTTTTTCTTCATCTTCTTCTTCTTCTTCTCCATTTCTTATTCTCCTTCCTACTCTTAGTTTCCTTCATGTTCTTCTTCGCCGTCTTTTCCTCCATCTCTTGTCTCTATCATCTTCAAGCGTTGTCTTCTTCTTTCGTTTTCTTCTTCTCCAGTCGTCTTCTACCTTCTTATTCACCACTTTTTGTCTTTTTCTTCTTCTTCTTCTTCTTCTTCTTCTTCCCCCTCTTCTTCTTCTTCTTCATTATCTTCTTGTTCCTCATCTCCTCCACCGTCTTCTTTTCTATCGTCTTCTTTCCTTACATCCTTCTTCTTCTTATGTCCTCTCTTCGTCACCAGTCGTTGTCTTCATCTCCTTTCTCTTTTCCTTCTCTTCCTCCTCCTCCTCCTTCTTCTTCTTCTTCTTCTCCTCCTTCTCCTTCTTCTTCTTTCTTCTCCTTCTTCTTCCTTCTCCTCCTTCTCCTCCTTCTCCACCTTCTCCTCCTTCTCCTTTCTCCTCCTTCTTCTTCCTTCTCCTACTCCTCCTTCTCCTTCTTCTTCTCCTCTTCCTTCATCTTCTTTTCTTTCTCCTCTTTCCCCTTCTTCTTTATCCTCCTTCTTCTCCTCTTCCTTCTTCTTTTTGTCTTTCTCCTCTTTATCCTTCTTCTATCTCCTCCTCCTCCTTCTTCTCATTCTCCTTCTTTTCCACCTCCTTCATCTCCTCCTCCTCCTATTCCTCCTCTTCCTCCTGCTCCTCCTTCTTCTTCTTCATCTTCTTCTTCTTTCTCTATGAAAACATCTCCAGACGAAATATTTTACGAGCAAACGTCTGCCACACTGCGGATGTGCCCCAAAACAACAAATTTATGACTGCAGAAATAATCATAAAAATTCATAAAATAATAATAATAATAATAATAATATTAGTCGTCTGCTGGCTATAACAATAAGCAGGCTTGCGCTCTCTCTCACTCACTCACTGGCACTCTTACCAAGCCCATCTGTCTCACACACTCTTCTCTCTCTCTTACATTGAAAGGAAGTTAACTGGACCATTTTATGACTGACGAAGAAACTCGGCGTAGATTTTATGGTAGAAGAAGAAGAAGAAGAAGATGGAGAAGAAGAAGAGAAAGAACAAGGATAGGATGACGAAGATGAAGAAGACGAAAGAAGAAGAATGGGAAGACGAAGAAGAAGAAGAAGACGAAAGAAGAAGAAAACTCCTGAAGAGGATGAAGACAAGATATGAAGGAGAAGACGGTGCAGAAAAAGAATGAAAGGGAGAAGAAAAAGGAGAAGAAGAAGAAGGAGGAGGAGGAGGAGGAGGAGGAGGAGGAGAAGAACAAGGAGAAGGAAAAGAGAAAGGAGATGGGGACAACGGCTGGTGACGAAGAGAGGACATAATGGAAGGAAGAAGAAGGATGTAAGGAAAGAAGACGATAGAGAAGAAGACGGTGGAGGAGAAGAGGAACAAGAAGATAATGAAGAAGAAGAAGAAGAGGAGGAAGAAACAAAAAGAGAAGAAGACAAAGAGTGGTGAATGAGAAGATAGAAGACGACTGGAGAAGAAGAAAACGAAAGAAAACTCAGAGAAGGTGAAGATGAAAACAAGAGATGAAGGAGAAGACGGCGAAGAAGAACAGAAAGAAAACGAAAAGAAGGAGGAAGAAGAAGAAGAAAAAGAAGGAGGAGAAGGAGAAGAAGAAGGATAGGAAGACAAAGATGAAGAAGACGAAAGAAGAAGAAAACTCCTGAAGAGGATGAAGACAAGATATTATAAAGGAGAAGACGGTGCAGAAGAAGAATGAAAGGAAGAAGAAAAAGGAGAAGAAGAAGAAGGAGGAGGAGGAGGAGAAGAAGAAGAAGAAGAGAATCTTCCATTCTTTTTTTGATGGCCTTGCAATAATTTTTAAACAGCTTTCTAAGCAACAAAATAAATATATTGGGAGAGACAGGGAGAGAGTGAGTAAGTGAGAGAGAGAGTGATAAAGAGAGTGAGTGAGTATGAGAGTGAAGGAAGGGAGTGATGGAGAGGGAATGAGCGAGAGTGAGTGAGAGAGTGGGAGACAATGGAGAGAGAAATTAATGGTGGGTGTTTGAAAATGGTTGTCAGAAAGAGTTGATGGCTAGTAGTTTAGGGGACAGACGAATGTATGAGACGAAGGAAGGGAAAAGAAGAAGAAGAAGAAGGAGAAGAAGAAAGAGAAGAAGAAGGAGAAGGTGGAGGAGAAGGAGAAGGAGAAGGAGGAGGAGAAGAAACATAAGGAGAAGAAGGAGAAGAAGGATTGGTGAAGAAGAAGGAGAAGGGGAGGGAGAAAAAGGAGGAAAAGCAAAAGGAGAAAGAGAAGGAAAAGGAGAAGGAGAAGGAGAAGAAGAAGAAGAAGGGAAAGGAGAAGAAGGAGGTGTAGGAGAAAGAAGAGAAGAAGAAAAAGAAGAAGATAGATACAGATAGATATTTATTATAGGCAATTGCTACAAGGCTTATCGCCTATGGTAACATGTATATCATAAAATTATAAAAACTAAATAATTACATAAAAACCAAGTTCATGTTGATACAGGCAAAAACTGCTAAAAACGGAAATAAATTATACCAAAACAATATAAAGCACAATAAATACTATAAAGGATAACCGCATAATGATTATAAATTAGTGAGATCACGATTCAAGTTATACAAAATGTATGACAGACTATGAGATAGATCAACCCACCAACCATGCCACACAATGACAAGAAAGAACAATGATGAGCATCATTCTCATCAATCCCGCTCATTCAATAAACTGAAGAGCCTTGATTTAAAGGACCCAAAGGAAGGCGAGAATACAATATTCATGGGCAAAGCATTCCAATGTCTTGAGGCTGTAACTGTGAATGAGTGATTATACATGACTTTACGATGATTGGGAATTTGAAGGAAAGATTGATGATGCCGTGTGTCCCTGAAATGAACGTGTGCAAGAAGAGTGAACCTTTCTTTCAAGTACTGTGGACCTCTCCCCTCAACAATAAGATGATATGCAGTGCATAAAACGAAGTACTGTCTTCTACTTTTCAACTTCAACCAGCGCAGTCTCCTATAGGAGGGTGTAATGTGGTCATCCATCCTTGCATCAAAAATGAATCGAACTGCATAATTCAAAGCCTGCTGGAGCTTTATGTTTAACTCTTCTGTTATCTCATTGTAGACAGTGCTGCCATAGTCAATGATAGGCATGATAAGACTAGACACCAAAGTTGTGCGGAGATGAGTTGGGAGAAATCTCTGGAGTCTTTTCAATTGGTGCATTGTTGCAAAAACCCTTTGTGTCATCTTATTAACCTGTGAAGACCAACTCAGTGTTTTATCCAAGTGTATGCCCAGAGCCTTCAAACAGCTCTCATATGGCAGCACATGATCCCCAAGCACAACCCTGGGACAAGCCTCCACATCAATCTGGTTGTACAGCCGTCCATAGCCAATAAATGCTTTTGCATTTATTTACATTGAGGCTCAAACAGAGAGCTTTGGCCCACTCAATCAAGGCTAATACATCCACGTTCACTCCAGCAACAGCCTCAAGAAGATGATAAGGTGAATGATAAGTGATTATAACAAGCAAGATCATCAGCATAAATATGATATGAGGAATGATGAAAAAATTGAGGAAGGTTATTAACATAAATAGAGAAGAGGAGTGCTCCAAGAATTGACCCTGGGGGACACCTGCAACAACAGCCAACCACCCAGAAGTTTTTCCATCCGCCCCCTCACACATTGGTATCTATTTGAAAGGTAGGAATTAAACCAAGCAAGATAAAAAAGAGAATATACATTGAGATGAGAGTTTATGAAGTTATGTTGTATGACAAATGTTATCAAAAGCTTTGATGAAGTCAAATGAAATAAGGAGAGTTAATGAACGATAAATCATGGCTTTACAAATATCATCTGTGATTTTCAAAAGAGCTGTGGAAGTCCTATGAAATGAGCAAAACCTGGACTGATTTTGTTCAAAGAAATTGAGTGAATCCAAATACCTTGTTGCCTGCCCATGGACAGCCCTTCAAAGAGCCTTAGAAATGGTGCACACTATACTAATAGCTCGAAAATCTTGTGGAGAAGAAGGATTATTGTTTTTAGGAATTGGGCATATTAGAGAGTATTTCCAAAAGAAGGGAAATACACCCATTTACAGTGAGAAATTTAAGATATGAGTGATAGCAGGAGGTATGATAGGCAGAATGATTTCATACAAGGTTACAGGTATTTTATCAACACCTTTATTATTCTTTGTTATTGAAAAAATTATGGAGGAAACTTGGTCAGGATAAATGTGGGAGAAAAAGAATTTGTCTTGTAGAATGGTATGATTGATTTGATAAATCAGAATGGAAGTTGACAAATGGTGAGGGAATGAAGAAGGAGGTGATGGGGTAGAAAAATGATTGTTGAGTTCATGCAGCGAAACGTTGATAGCATTTGACTTCAACTTTGGAGGGATAACCTGAACTTTCCATATATTTTTCCAAAGTTCTGATGTAGGCTGCCTTTCCTCAGAGTCTATTGGAGTATTGAATTTCGGCTCATCGGCATTCTGGTCTTAACTTGTTCCTCAGACCTTTATATTGCTCAAAGTCAGCACTACATCCTGTCCTGAGATGATTACACCTAGCTTTGTCTGTCTACCACCGCAGTTGGGATATTTCTCTATTAAACCAGGGCATGGCTTGCGGTATACCTTGACATCACGTACAGGAGCATGCTCATCAAATACATGGAATTTATATTTCGTTCAAATTGAAGGCACTAACCTTGTCATCAATATTATCCATGAGGACGATATCATGCAAAGGCTTTTCAACAGCAGTTGCAGAAAAATGATTCAAATCCATGCTTCTTCTTCTGGTTTCTAGTCCTCGAAGTACACTCAATGTTGCACTTGATGCTATAAATAAGATAAATTAAATCATACAAAACGGTATCTGTCAATTATATATGACAAACTCTAGGTCACTGACAACAGGAAGGTCGAGAAGAGAATGACATGTGTGTCAGTGAGGAATGTAGGCAAACTATCAAGAATTACTAGATTCAGTGATTCAAAAAGCGTTCTAACCTGCCTGCTCTCAAATGTATCCTTCACTTGATCAGCATTAAAATCTCCAAGGATGATTATATGCTGGTATTTGTGCATTATACTGAGCAAGGCATCTTCAAGCAAAGAAAGTCTGCCAGCTTTGGAAGGACGGTATACTGTCACAATCAGTAGCAGCTCAGCAGCAACAGTAACTTCAACAAAAAGAAATTCAGGAGAGCACAAGTACAGTTGAGGTGAGGATGCAATAATTTTGGCAGGAAACTGGGATCGAATATAGACGGCAACACCCCCACCAACTTTACCAGTCCTGTCATTCCTAAACAGAGTATATCCAGGGACATCATAATAGCCAGACAGGAGGCTAGGCTTGAGAAATGTATCACTAACAGAAATTACATCCACAGAGATGAGAAAGAATATTAATTTTCCAACAGTGACCCGAAAAAGTGCCTATTTTTGCACTAATTGTAGCATGCAAAATAGTCTATTCCTGCACCAGTGCGAGAAAGTAAATTTCAGTGCGGGAAAGTACTTTTCAGCACTCCAGATTCGCAACCTAACAACACAAAATAGTAAGCATCTAATACGTAGGTTTCCTATTCTGCATTCAAAAATGGTTTTGGCTGCTCTGCTTCAGCTGCAAAATAGTTGTTGTAGTTGTTGTTGTTGAAATCGATTTGATTCGAAGATAGGTTATGTGAGGAATTGTCAGGTTATGTATGTCCTGTTTTGTTCTGTTTGAATTACTTTATACATTACTGTAGGAAAAATATTATGTGTAATACAAGTGCAAAGTATTGTTTCTGCACTCGAGAAACTTTTTTCACTCGCCTTCGGCTTGTGAAAAAAACTGTTTCTCTCGATGCAGAAAAACGCTATTTTGCACTCTAGTTACACAAATAGCTATTAAACTCCTCAAAGTGCGCCGGCAATGATTGAGCGTTGATATGACCAAATTTGAGATTGTTTGAATGATTACAGAAAGCTGATTTCAACTCATCAATACAGTCTGACATATTGCTATTACATCGTATACGGTTATATCAAATAAAAAACTAATCAAATAATTGTCGTGATATTGCTAGGAGATAGAATGCGAAACATAGATGAAACTGTAAAAGTAAATCAATAAAGTATAAACAATAAAATTTGTAAGAATAAGAGAGTGAGAGAGAGTGAGAGCCGTAGCAGGTATCTGTTCAATCAGATAGAGATAAGCTGCGTTCTCCTAGGCACTCTTTGTCACGGTGACCGATTAGATTGGCCAGCAAAAAGACACTGTTCTCTGCTGTAAAATCACTTGCGGGTGGTTCGGAACCCACCTAAAACTGTAGGTCCAATCACCATCATCCAGCTCATTACCCACGCACAAGTCTCAGACCTTTGTGGGCTTCATAAAAAAAGAAATAAAATAATGTGTGAGCAAAACCGAAATAATTCTTTCTAGAGTTTGTGCTGATTTGAGGAATGAGATAAAAATGAACTACTATACAAACCAAAGATGGCGTTTAAAAATAAATAAAGAGAGAGACAGTCAGGCGAATGTAATGAGACGATAGCAGGAGAAAGAAATAGAAGAAGAAGAAGAAGAAGAAGAAGAAGAGAAAGACCAGAGAGAGAGTGAGTAAACGATTGAGGGAAGTGAGAGAGTGTGCCGTATTTGTTTTTTTTTTGTTGCTCCTCTTCAACACAAAATGATAATTACTGTAAATAATTCCTCTCAACAATAATACTGTATAAGCAAAGCTAGACAGGAAATGCAAATGAAAAAATTATTTCTACTTCTTTTTCTTCTTCTTCATCTTTTTCTTTGTCTTCTTCTCCAACTTAATAAATTTTATTATTCTATGATCTGCATTCCATCATTTAACTTTCAAATTTTCATCAAATAATTATTCATTTATATCGCCATATTATTCCTTCTCCTCCTCCTTCTCCACCTCCAACTGATTCCTTCCATCTTTCTTCTTCTTCTTCTTCTTCTTCTTCTTCTTATTTTTATTTCTATCTAACAAGAAAAGGAGCTTCATACACATATAAGCAAGGTGAATTTCTATTCCTTTCTAACAAGTAATGTAGCTTCAAACACATATAAGCAAGATGAATTTATATTTCTATCTAACAAGAAAAGGAGCTTCATACACATATAAGCAAGGTGAATTTTTATTCCTTTCTAACAAAAAAAGTAGCTCCATACACATATAAGCAAGGTGAATTTATATTTCTATCTAATAAAAGAAGGAGCTGCATACACATATAAGCAAGGTGGATTTCTATTCCTTTCTAACAAAAAATATAGCATCATACACATTTAAGCAAAGTGAGTTTATATTTCTATCTAACCAAAAAAGGAGCTTCATACACATATAAGCAAGGTGAATTTTTATTTCTTTCTAACAAAAAATATAGCTTCATACACATTTAAGCAAGGTGAGTTTATATTTCTATCTAACGAAAAAAGGAGCTTCATACACATATAAGCAAGGTGAATTTTTATTCCTTTCTAACAAAAAAATATAGCTTCATACACATTTAAGCAAGGTGAGTTTATATTTCTATCTAACAAAAAAAGGAGCTTCATACACATATAAGCAAGGTGGATTTCTATTCCTTTCTAACAAAAATGTAGCTTCATACACGTATAAGCAAGGTGAATTTATATTTCTATCTAACAAAAAAAAGAGTTTCATACACATATAAGCAAGGTGAATTTCTATTCCTCCCTAACAAAGAATGTAGCTTCATACACATATAAGCAAGGTGAATTTATATTTCTATCTTACTAAAAAAGGAGCTTCATACACATATAAGCAAGGTGAATTCCTATTCTTTTCTAATAAAAAATGTAGCTTCATACGCATATAAGAAAGGTGAATTTATATTTCTATCTAACAAAAAACGAGCTTCATAACACATATAAGCAAGGTGAATTTTTATCCTCTCTAACAAAAAATGTAGCTTCATACACATATAAGCATTGTGGATTTATCTTTCCATCTAACAAAAAAAGGAGTTTCATACACATATAAGCAAAGTGAATTCCTATTCCTTTCTAACAAAAAATGTAGCTTCATACACATATAAGCAAGGTGAATTTATATTTCTATCTAACAGAAAAAGGAGCTTCATACACATATAAGCAAGGTGAAATTCTATTCCTTTCTAACAAAAAATGTAGCATCATACACATATAAGCAAGGTGAATTAATATTTCTATCTAACAGAAAAAGGAGCTTCATACACATATAAGCAAGGTGAATTTCTATTCCTTTCTGACAAAAAATGTAGCTTCATACACATATAAGCAAGGTGAATTTATATTTCTATCTAACAAAAAAAGGAGCTTCCTACACATATAAGCAAGGTGAATTCCGATTCCTTTCTAACAAAAATGTGGCTTCATACACATATAAGCAAGGTGAATTTTTATTTCTATCTAACAAAAAAAATAGCTTCATACTACCTATCTAACAAAAAAGGACCTCCATACACATATAAGCAAGGTGAATTCCTATTCCTTTCTTAAAAATGAGTAGCTCCAAACACATATGAGCAAGGTAAATTTATAATTCTATCTAACAAGAAAAGGAGCTCCATACACATATAAGCAATGTGAATTTCTATTCCTTTCTAACAAAAAATGTAGCTTCATACACATATAAGCAAGGTGAATTTATATTTCTATCTAACAAAAAAAGGAGCTTCATACACATATAAGCAAGGTGAATTTTTATTTCTATCTATCAAAAAAAATAGCTCCATACACATATAAGCAAGGTGAATTTCTATTCCTTTCTTAAAAATGAGTAGCTCTAAACACATATGAGCAAGGTAAATTTATAATTCTATCTAACAAGAAAAGGAGCTCCATACACATATAAGCAATGTGAATTTCTATTCCTTTCTAACAAAAAATGTAGCATCATACACATTAAAGCAAGGTGAATTTATATTTCTATCTAACAAAAAAAGGAGCTTCTTACACATATAAGCAAGGTGAATTTCTATTCCTTTCCAACAAAAAATGTAGCTTCATACACATATGAGCAAGGTGAATTCATATTTTTTCTAACAAAAAAAGTAGCTTCATACACAAGGTGAATTTCTATTCTTTTCTTTTCTAACTTTTTATTGGCGCCCTTTTATACTTGATAAAATCCAATTAAATCTTCAAAATAATACTTATTTCGGGTTAGGAAGCGATTGAATTCCTTGCAAAAATATATAAATGTATGAATTGACCGGGTTCAGCGAGTGTTCCAACATTTTCCCCAAATAATTGCGTATTTCGAGTAAGTAACACGTTTCGAGATCCAAAGGCATTTGAATAGCGCGGCGTGGAATAATGGAGAACGCTAGTAGTTTGTATATTGATCGCTAGATCGCGATAGTAGTTACGTTTGGTGGTTGTTACTTATAAAATCTGCCGCTTTTTTCCGCCACGGTTCGCTTTCGTCTGCTATTCGACTTTCAGTTTCTATTGTAATTTTATTTTCTTTGCAAATTTTATAAAAAAATTTCATTATTACACGTTTTATTTGGAATATCGACTTGAAATATCTACTGAATATTCTTCACACTATAAACTCAAATTTAAAATTAATATTTAATTAATATCTTGATTAATTAGCCGGTAAAAAATTATTTTACTGTGGGAAAAAATGGAAAATTTATGTTTGAGGCTTCGGTTTTCTAGACATGATTAATTTTGTCAGTACAATTCAATAGCTATCAGTATTCAGAGTTTAAAATAGGAAAAAAATTATAATAGTAATTGATATTTGGAAGTTTTAAAATTTTCCTGACTTATTCTTTCTTCTCCTCCTCATTTTTCCTTGTTCTTTTTGTATTTCTTCTTTTTTTCGTGTCTTCTTCTTCTTCCCCTCTTCCTCATATTATCATCATCTTCGCTTTTTCTTCACCGCCTTCTCCTCCACCGCCTATCTTTTTCTTCTCCTCCTCCTCCTACCATCTTCTTCTTTTCCTTATTCCTTTTCACCTTCTACTTCATTTTTCTTTTGCTATCTTTTCCTTCTTTCTCAGTAGTCTTCTTCTTCCCTTGTGGTCATCTTTTTTCCGTTTTCTTCTTCTTCTATTTAATTTTCATGTTTAATTTGAAAATTAGAAAATCATGATTGAGCAATTCATCCCTTTTCCCCTTCTTCTTTGTCTTCTGTCTTCTTCTTCTTCTTGCTTTTCATCTTCTCTTCTACATCTTCCTTCTTATCTTTCTTCTTATCTTCCTTATCCCAATTGTTCTCCTCTTTCTTCTTTTTCTTCTTCTTCTTCTTCTTCCTCTTCTCCTCCTCTTCCTTCTTCTTCTTCTTCTTCTTCTTCGTCTTCTTCTTCGTCTTCTTCTTCTTCTTCCTCTTCTTCTTATTTTTTTACTAATCCCTCCCCCAGTAGTCTTCTTCTTCTCCTTCTTCCTCTTCTTCTCCTCCTCCTTCTTCTTCTTCTTCTTCTTCTTCTTCTTCGTCTCCTTCTTCTTGTTCATCTTGCTCTTCTTCTTCTACTCTTGTATTTTTCTTTGATTAGCATATTTAATGAATCAATCAAACCCCTGTCAACACTAAATCAAATTTATATATTCTTAAAAAAACAATAAAACAAAACAAAGTAAAATTGCAATCCAACTGTTGTTAGAGCATAAAATTTGCAAACTATGCTAATTCACTTCCTGGCACAAAATTCTTATCGGCCTATTCTATCATTCATATCCGCCGATAATTTTTTGCTCCCTTCGTTTCTTTTTTATTCGTAGACTGCGAAATTTTTCCAGACTTGTTTTTGGTGTTTTTAGGGGGGAGGGGAGGATGGTTAGGGTACCAAGGGGGTGTTAAGGTACCAAGGGGGGGGAGAACGCAATAATTAAGTTGCAGCTGTTGTTCTTGTAGGAAATTTTAAATGCATGCAGATGCTTCTTCCTCCAGTTTTGCCTTCTGTGTGTTGGAATTTTGTAGAATTTTTTCTGCTGTTTCTTCTTTTTCTTCTTTTTCTCCTTCATTTTCTTTTTCTCCTTCTTCTTATTTTCCTTCTGCTTCTTCCTCTTCTTCTGCTGTCTTCCTCATTATCTATTTTTCCTTTTCTTGTTCTTGTTCTTGTTGGTATTATTGTTCTTGTTCTTCTTTTTCTTCTTGTCCTTGTTTTTTTTTTCTTCTCGTTCTTGTTCTGCTTTTTCTTCTTGTTCTTCTTTTGCTTCTCGTTCTTGTTCTGCTTTTTCTTCTTGTTCTTCTTGTTCTTCGTTTTCTTGTTCTTCGTTTTCTTGTTTCAGTTTTGTTCTTTTTCTTGTTGTTATTATTGTTATGTTCTTCTTTTTCTTCTTGTCCTTGTTCTTTTTTATTGTCGTTCTTGTTTTTCTTCTTTTTCTTCTTGTTGTTGTTCTCCTTTTTCTCATTGTTCTTGTTTCAGTTCTTGTTCTTGTTGGTATTATTGTTCTTGTTCTCCTTTTTCTTCTTGTTCTTTTTGGTATTATTGTTCTTGTTCTTGTTCTTCTTTTTCTTTTTGTTCTTGTTGGTATTATTGTTCTTGTTCTTGTTTCAGTTTTTGTTCTTGTTCTTGTTTCAGTTTTTGTTCTTGTTCTTGTTGGTATTATTGTTCTTGTTGTTGTTGTTTCAGTTTTTGTTCTTGTTCTTGTTGGTATTATTGTTCTTGTTCTTCTTTTCCTTCTTGTTCTTGTTTCAGTTCTTGTTCTTGTCGGTAATTATTGTTCTTGTTCTTCTTTTTATTCTTGTCCTTGTTCTTGTTCTTCTTTCTCTTCTTGTTCTTGTTTCAGTTCTTATTCTTGTTCTTGTCGGTATTATTGTTATTGTTCTTATTTTTCTTCTTGTCCTTGTTCTTCTTCTTGTTTCAGTTCTTGTTCTTGTTGGTATAATTGTTCTTGTTCGTGTTCTCGATCTGTATTACTGAAAACATAATGCTATTATATAGATGAAAACAGTGAAATAAGAATATTATATCACTAATATGAACAAAACAAAAACAAAAATCAAATTTTGTTAAAAACGTAATAAATAGTCAGCTTACAAGAAAAATGAAAAGCCAACTTGACATAAGAAATAAAAGAAGAGAAAAAGAAAATACACTTCATATTTATATTTTCAACCATTGTTGTTTGTATTGTTTTTTAAATTGTACCACACTATAAGCGTCGAAAATATTAATAACTATTCTGACTGATGAAGGCAGGAACGATGCGTCGTTCATTGAAGTTTTGTCAGCCGTAGAATAGGATAAAATGGCTGCCTTTATTTTTATTAATAACTTCTTTTCAAAATTTCACTTGTCTTTCTTGACTGGTTTCCCAATAAAATTTTTCATTTCCAAAAAATGCAATAGAGTTAAACATTGGATAACTCAGGGAATAAGAATTTCGTGTGCTAGGAAAAGAAAGCTATATATAGAGACTAGAACCAATAGGGATCCAAGTTTTCTATAGTATTTTCAATATTACAAGAAGGTTTTGGGAAGAGTAATTTCTTTGGCAAAGCAGCAAAGTAATGAGGCCTTTATCCATGGATCTTCTAATATAAACACTAGTACAGTACCTGGGCAGTTGTCAAGAATGAGCTGGGCCTGGAGAAAAAGACAATCAACAAAATAGAATTGAATAATGGGGACAAACTGGTTTCTGATCCTAGTACAGTGGTTTCTCTGTTTAATGACCATTTTCTGCAAGCTAATTCAGACTTTTCTGGGTCAAGATGTGTGAAAGAGGGTATAAGACTCCTCAAAAATGTTCAAGAACAAAAAAGGCAATTTCATTTCAGGGAACTAAGTGCAAGTGAGGTGCAGAGAATTATTCTGGGATTGAGAAATACTAAATCGACTGGATGGGATGACATTCCAAGCTCAATCATTAAGGCATCATGTCCAATAATTTTAGAGCCTTTAAGACATGCTATAAATTTGTCCTTATTGAGTGGTGAATTCCCACAAAAGCTCAAATTTGCAATTATTAAACCACTTTACAAGAAAGAAGATAAGAAAAATGTTAAAAATTATTGTCCTGTGGCCCTTTTACCAGTTTTTTTCTAAGATTTATGAGAGAGCCGCATTCAATCAGGTCATAACATTTTTGGAAGGTTATTCCATACTTCACCATAGGCAGTTTGGTTTCCGTAACAACCTTTCAACTAAGTCTGCAATTTTTGAAATGATTACTGGGGTTTTGAGAGCTCTGGATGGAAATCAGAGTAGTCTTGGTCTGTTTTGTGACCTGTCAAGGGCCTTTGACATGGTCGATCATCATTTGTTGTTGAGAAAGTTGGAATTCTATGGGTTTTCTGGGAAATCTTTGAAATTCTTCAACTCTTATCTATCTGATATCAGGCAGTAAAATTAGCAGCATGGCTGTGAGGTAACATCTGAATGGAAAAGGAATTTATGTGGTGTCCCTCAAGGATCAATTCTAGGTCCAGTCCTTTTCAATGTTTTCATTAATGATTTGCATCACAACATTGACTTGGACTTGATCCTGTATGCAGATGATACTTCAGTTCTTATAAAAGACAAAGATGATGCTGAAGTACAATGAAAGGCAGTTCATGTTCTTAATCAGCTGAGTCAATGGTTCAACAGTGATTACCTCAAACTAAATTTGACAAAAACTAACTTTTAACAATTTTTCACAGTTGGGGGTCCCAGAAATTAAAAAAAAACGCTCTGTTCTGGTAATGGCGACGAGTGCCACTCATCTGAGTTGATCCAATTTCTTGGTATGGAGCTGCAGGGTAATATGAAGTGGGACGGTCATTTAAAGAGGCTGGAGGTTAAATTGTCTCAGGCTCTCTTTGCCCTTAGAACCATAGCTAAGGTGGTGAACATAAGGACTTCGCTAGCAGTCTATCATGGTTACTTTTTCACATGTTTCATCACATGTTCGCTACAGTATCATTTTTTGGGGATCATGTGAAACCAGTATTCAGACAGTTTTCCGAAGACAGAAAAAGGCGATTAGATTGATTGAGAAAGTTGACTCAAGAGTTTCGTGTAGACCCATCTTTCTTAGACTACAGCTTCTTACCGTTCCAGCACTTTATTTTCTGGAAATTGCTTGTTTGGTTTTTCGAAACTGACAAAAATTCATGGAAGACAATATATCCCACAAATACAACACAAGACATAAAAGAACGACCATTCAGTACGCTACACATAGACTCACATTGTTAGAAAAAGTGCCACATTATGTTGGGATAAAGGTTTTCAATGAACTGCCAAATGAATTAAAAAATATGACTAGCTATAATTGTTTTGTTAAGACCTTAAAAGAAACCTTGACTAATGCCTGTCCTTACTCTGTAGGAGAATGTTTCAACTTGTTTGCTAGTTGAAATTACATAAATAAGCAGAAGACATAAAACTAAAATTAAATTTAAAACTCATTACAATCTCAAAGCTTGTTCATTAATTTTTCTGTGTAACCCTTTCAAACCTCAACTCAATTGAAAAAAAGAAAATATTGTTATTGTGATTAGTTGTGGATTGCAGCGGGTATTGAAATGTAACTGGTTGTATGTAACTATCTTGGTTCAGTTTTACATAAGTATGAAGACGCAGTGCTCATATTTGATTGGAGCGTTTTGCTGGGTATGATTGTTGAGCTTTGTAAAATATATTATTGTGAATCCAGCAACACGCTTTGGTTCCTTGGCTTTGTCGCGCTTGTCTCGGGCCGGGACGAGATACGTGCGAAGAGTGATGGAATGATGTGACACTAAGATACTAAGATAAATATTTGACATTTTTTATGCTTTTAGTTGTTGACAATTTACCTGTTGTGATCTAACAACTGATATGGATTAGGATTAAAAATATATTGACATGTCATACACTGTAAGAGCTGTGCTCATGAAAATAACACAGTTTCACATGACGAAATGAAAAAAAAAAATAAAAATAATAATGATAATAATAATAATAATAATAATAATAATAATAATTATTATTATTATTATTACCTGTGAGGGCGAAGTTGGGGCGCAGCCGGCCCTCTCCTCTCTTCCACCACTTAACCATCCCCTAAAATTCTGATTATTAATATAAGTAAACATAATAAATTATTAGAATAGAATAACAATAAAACAAACAGAAGAACTAATTAAAATAGGAGTTTGAGAAACGATTATCAAGTATTGAAGAGTGATGTTATGTTTTATATAATCAACAGTAATGTGATTATAAACTGAAGTATTAAATAATGGTAAAAAAAAATATTTGCTATGTATTTGTTTCAATTTTTTTTTCTGGTAAAATTATAAACAATTTTCTGATTTATCACTGCCGCCAGCCAGAGCGACCATTATAATACTAAATTGTGTAAGATCCTTTTTTTCTTTATCTTCTTGTTTTGTTTTTATTCTTCTATTATTTTTCCTTGTCTTTTATTCTATTTTTTTTCTTGCTTATAACTTTCTAGTTTTCTTTTAACTATTTTTTTACTGTAATACTTTATTACTTTCTATACTGTACAATTTCTTATTTTTTAAGTTAATTCTTTTTTTTATGTAATTATTGAAAAATTTATGTTTTTGTTGTACCAATAATTATTTTGTATGGGCACCTACTGAAAAACCTGCCGGTTTAGTGGGACCCGTGATGTATTTTTATTGAATAAAAAAATTGATTGATTGATTGTATAAAAAATTAAAAGAAAGAATAAAATTTTTTCAAATTATTGAAGCACACACAAACACACACCGAACCATAGCCTAGCCTAGCCGAGTCCCCCACCCATTATTCTCTGCAGAGAGAGAGAGAGAGAGAGAGAGAGAGAGTCAGAGTGAAAGAGAGTGACGTGAGTGAGGGAGCGAGAGTATGTGTAGTGATGAGAAGTGGGAGTTAGAAACGACATCAGTTTTCAGTATTATATTAATAATAAAATCAATAAGTACTGGTAGGCCGCTTTGAAACCCCTCCTCCCCTACCCCTACAACCCCTGCCCACCCTACGTTTTAGAGACCCCTCCACTAATGGGGAGGTTTTTGCAACCCCTACTCATAGGGCTGGCTTTTTAGAATCATTATTATTACCATCAACCTCATCATGTGTAGCCATCCTCTGTAGCATCCTCGTTTGCCACATGTCTGACTTCCTACAGGAGTCTAGACCCATATCAGAACTTAGGATCTCTTTAAAACAGTAAAAACGTATGTCAATACAGCTTACTTTATTACATGTCTCATCAAAGTAGTGTAATAATGAAGCTATTTCAACACTACTGTCACTTTCCAGTACCAACCGGAGTCTAGATCCATATCAGAACTCAGGATTTCTTAAAACCTTGAAAACGTATGTCAATGCAGCTTACTTTACTCCATGCTTTATCAAACTAATGTTCTAATGAAGCTATTTTAACACTACTGTCATTTTTCAGTTCCTATAGGAGTCTAGACCAATATCAGAACTCAGGGTTTCTTCAAAACAGTGTCGAAATGATGTTATGCAATAGTCACACTTCAGCTGATTTAAACATTTCAAAATCAAACTGGATTTCAAATTGGAACTGTTGGGTTAGGTTAGGTTATATTTGGGTCAAGTTATCAGATTAATTTGTAAGTTAAATTAAATGTAATTTTTTGGTAGTTGGAGATAAAGTATTGTATGCAATAATCTACTGTATTTCACCTTAAAGCAACTCATGACATGTTTAGAACCCTCATGTCCTAACTTTTTTAATTTTTTATTTATCTCTAATGATGTCCACGTGAGACCGAGACTTGTGCGTGGGCAATGAGGTGAATGATAGATGCCAGACGGAGGAGCGGGATTCGAACCCACGACCGCTGAAACGACAGCAAGTTGAAGTTGCGAGACGCCCCGACCAACTGCGCTAAACGGCGGGCCGGGTAACCTAACCTAACCTAACCTAACTCACATAATCCCACACGTGGCTCAAAGGCAGACACAATACAATCATTGAATAGACTAATAAATAGATATAATAAAAAATAAATAAATAAATGTTTTATTTATCTTCTAAAAAAAGTACAATTCAACTACTAAACTTAGTTCTTCTAAGACAAGAGAAATTAGGTACTCCCAAGATAATTCTTTTTTGGAGTTACGAGCAAGAAAAGTTTTAATTTTATTTCCAAAGCAAAACAATAATTACAAACTCAAATCATTAAAAAAATATACAAATAATTCATTCAAGGTATTGTCGAATAAAGAAAAAAAACAAATATACAAATAAAAGATAATTTGATAATAAGTTGGCAAGCAGGAATATAAAGAAAAGAGTAGAATGTTAAATTATAAATTCTAATCATAATATTATTAAAGAAATATATCTAAATATGTCATAATATTTTTAAAGAAATATGTCTAAAATTATTAGCACAAGAGACCCGGAAATCAATGACTTCATATTCAATACGCACTTTCCTCTTAACTCTCTCCCTCACTACCACCCTCTCTCTCCCACCTTGTTCCACCTTTCCTGTTATTGGGAACTCACTCTCTGTCCCCTACCCTCCCCCTCCCACCCTTCGCGACCAGCACCATGTCTATTATTAGCTCAAGCATATCCATCCGTCGTCCTAGCCCCCAGTTTTTCCGGGTGCTGGGAAAATTCTCAGGAAAGCCCACCCCCCCAAAACCCCCCCGAATAAATTTCCACGAAGCGCGCCGGGGTTTCCATGCCTACACAAGAGTGTCCCAACTTCACTCTCTTCCGAGCCGACGTCCCCCCCATCCCCCTCACCCCCTTAACAACGAACAAGGAAAACCTGTAATATTTGGTGAAATCTCTCCATCAAAGCAACGAACTCGCGCGGGGTTTTATGTCTGAGAAAGATTATGATTTACTTTTCTTTTTCTTCCCCTATCTTCTTCTTCTTTTCGTTTTTCTTCTTCGTTTTTCCTCCTCATCTTATCCTACTTCCTTTTCTCCTCCTCCTATTTCTTTAAAAGTGTTCTAAAATTAAAATTAATTCCTCTTTAACCTCCGTTTAATTTATAGTTTTTTCTTCTTCGTCTTCGTCTTTTTCTTTTTCCCTCTTTCTTCTTCTTCCTCTCCTCCTTTTTTTTCTTTTTCTTCTTCGTTTTTCCTTCTCACCTCATCCTTCTTCCTCTTCTCCACCTCCTCCTTCTTCTCTAGAAGTGTTTTAAAATTAAAATTAATTCCTATTTTACCTCCATTTAATTTACTGTTTTTATTCTTCGTCTTCTTCTTTTTTCCTCTTTCTTCTTCTTCTCTTTCACCTTCTTTTTTTCTTCTTCTTCGTTTTTCCTCTCTAACTTATCTTTTTTCACTTTCTCCTCCTTCTTCTTCTTCAAAAGTGTTTTAAAATAAAATTAATTCCCATTTTACCTCCGTTTAATTTACTGTTTTTTCTTCTTTGTCTTGTCATTCTTTTTAATTTTCTCAATCGTACACTTTCACATGTTTACCATTCCCTCCCTCCATTTCTTCTTCCCGTTCTTCTTCTCCTTCTTCTTCCTTTTATCCTTATTTTTCTTCTTTTTCTTCTTCTTGTCCTTCTTCTTCTGCATCTTCATCTTCTCCTCCTCATCTTATTATTATTACTATTTCAAATTTTATTACTATTATTATCACTCTTACTTTTATTATTAATATTATTATTATTATTTTTCTTATTTTATCTTTATTATTACTATTATGAAGGTTATGATTACAATGATACTTGACTATTTCTTCTTCTTCTTCTTCTTTTTCTTTTTCTTCTTCTTCTTCTTTTTCAACTCTTTCTTCTTTTCCTTCTTATAAATGAAATCAGCATTTGTAGGAATATATTATATTCAAGAATAAAAGTTTTCAATGAACTATATTAATTTATTCAATTTTTATGAACAAGTCATTTATGGATGATTTTTTTTTGAGGATGTAGCCCACATAGGTCTGAGTCCTGTGCGTGGGTAATGAATTAGATGATGGTGATTGATGAGTGCAACCTACAGTTTTAGGTGGGTTCCCAACCACCTGCAAGTGATTTTACAGCAGAGAACAGTGTCTTTTTTGCTGGCCAATCCAATCGATCACCCTTACAAAGAGGGCCCAGTAGAGCATTGCTTATCTAATCCGATTGAACAGATACCTGCTACAGCTATGACAATCATGAGATGTCTACCTTGGAAGGTCGTAACCTAATGGTGCTCTCTGACTCATGATGAAGGGGGGGCTTGGATTTGGGGATGGAAAATTATGAAGTAGGGTTAAGGGGCGGTTAAGGAGTAATGGTTCCGGGGTGGCATGTAAAAGGGGGGGGGGGGGGCTTGTAAAGTAGCTGAGGAGGAGGAGGAGGAGGAGGTGGTAGAGTTTTAAGAAGCAATTCCTAACTAGCGGTAGATGTAGTTACCATGACAACGCCTATCTACCCTCCTCGCCACCCCTAACCCCTAAACCTCCCCTTACCCCTAAACCACCCCCACACTAAAAAAGACCCTAGAAAACGAAATATCTAAAACGGAACCGCCTATGTAGTGCAAAATATTGTTAAATCTCATGATGACTGATTCCAAACTTTTGCAACTATTTTCTGAAAATCTTCTTTTGATTCTGTCGAGTCAGCAGTTTTGACTTCCGTTTTGGACAAGCATTCTTAGGTATAATCATAGACCAACTTGGTTTCCTTATTCTATGGTATAATGTTCAAGCAAAGGAAGACAGAGAATAGAAACAGTAATTTCAAACAATTCATAGTATCATCTAACACAGAACACATACCCACAAGACATTTACTGATTTACTTAACACTTACTAATCTAACTTATTCGCTCACAAAAATTCAAACCTACTCTAGAACATGGCTTGCCATAGTGGAGTAGGTCAATTTTCCACACAAAAACTTTTGTATTATAACATAAATTTTGATCTTTTACCAACACATTTTTGTATTAATAACTGTAGATGTTTGTAAATTTGTAGTAGTATTAGTTTTTTTTTGAAAAATAAATCAATTATTTATTTATTTATTATTAATGTTCAATTGAGTACTGTACAATTTTAAATTTCAATTCAATGTATTTTATTCCATAAGTAAACAAATTTACATTACGGAAGTGATAGCTGTGAGCCGTAGCAGGTATCTGTTCAATCAGATAAAGATAAGCTATGAACTCCTTGGTCGCTGATTGTAAGGGTGACCGATTGGATTGGCCAGCAAAAAATACTCTGTTCTCCGTTGTAAATTCACTTGCGGGTGGTTCGGAACCAACCTAAAACTTAGATCCAACTCACCAATCACCATCAGGGAGCCGTAGCAGCTATTCAATCAGATAGAGATAAGAAACACTCTCCTGGGCCCTCTTTGTGAGGGTGACCGATTGGATTACCTAGAAAAACGACTCGCTGCTGTAAAATCATTTGCGAGTGGTTCGGAACCCACCTAAAATAGTAGGCTCACCATGTTTCCCATAACATGGCTCGAACGGCGAGGTGGAACTACCTGTAAGGGTCTCTCCACCAATAAAAGCCATTTACTTTTTTTATAAATTTAAACCAATAGTTATAAAAAAATTTCAATTTGAATAATTTATTAAAAAATCTCACCTACACTTCTACTAATGAAGCCTGATGCACGGTGATGAACTTTATTTTCATATTCAGTTAAATGAATAAAAGAAGAAATAAATATTTCAATTTTAAATATTTTTTTTCAAACTGGGGATTAGACCTCCAATGTCCTGCTGTAAACTAACTCCTGATGAATGTTAATAAATAATTGAATTCTTATCATTAATTATTGGAAATATTTCAATTTGAATAATTTATTCAGTAGTTTAGTACCTACACCAGTAATACCCTGATCAATAATAATATATAATTATAATACCTATATATATACCTAATGCCTGCCTGATACGATGCACACGTGTTAGCTTACTGGCGGTGAAGAGAGACTAGAGAGAGTGCGAGAGAGTGTGTGTGGGAGAGAGTGTGAGTGAGGGAGTAAAAGAGAGCTATAATGACGGGACAACGCCAAACTGGGCTGGTGACAAAGGGGGCTGACGACAAGCTGGGCTGGTTTTCCAGCCCACGTTGACGTTGCTTGCACCGCCAACCTGGCACACTTAGGAATTCAGTCCATGGTGACGGCGCGCAACTTTGACGTTAGTCGAGCTTGTCGTCAGCCACCCTTGACGGCAGCCCACTTTGACGTCATCCCATAATGACACGTGGCTGTAGCTAATCACAATAATAATCATAATGAAAAATTGAATGAAAAGCCTCTGTACAAAGAACAAGCCGATAGAAAACATGAAGCCTTTCAAAGTTATGTAATGTGTCATTTCATTTTTAAGTGTGTGTGTGCGTGCGCGTGCATGTGTTAAAGAGAGAGAGTGAGAGAGAGAGAGTGAGAGAGGGAGGAGAGAGATGCATCCCAAATAATGGTGCAGGAATTTACTATGCAGCAATCCTTTATAACTGACACTGCACTGTAAAATTAATGCAGTTGTTGTTAATTATTATTCCCTTCCCTTCATTTTTACTGTCTCTTTCTTCTCCTCTTTCTCACTCTCTCTCGCTCTCTCTCAATCTATGTCTCTCTCTCTCTCTCTCTATTACTGTCTCTGTTTAACATACATACACACACAAAAAGTAGCTCACATGGGTAAAAATAGTCATTCCCTTCATTTTTACTGTCTCTTTCTTTCACTCCCACCCATTCTCTCCCACTCGCTCTCACAGCCTTTCACAACGCTCTATATCTCTCTCTCTCTCTCTATCACTCTTTCCTTCTCTCTATCACTCTCTCTTTCACACACTATCACTCTCTGTCTCTCTCTTTCGCTTTCTCCTCTCTTTATCACTCTCTCTCACTCTCTCTCTATTACTCTCTCTCTCTTTCGCTTTCTCCTCTCTCTATCTTTTTATCTATCTCTATCACTCCTCTCTCCCTCACATTATCACACTCTCACTCTCTCTCTCATTTTCTCTCTCTCTTTATTACTCTCTGTCTCTCTCTCTCTCTCTCTCTATTACTCTCTCTATCACTCTCTCTCTCTCTCACTTACTATCTCTGTCTCTCTCTTACTCACCCTCTCTCTCTCTCAATTACTCTCTCTGTCTCTCTCTCTCTCTCTCTCTCTCTCTCTCTCTCTCTCTCTCTCTCTCTCTCTCTCTCTATTACTCTCTCTTTCTCTCTATTACTCGCTTTTTATCTCTCTTTCTCTCTATCACTCTCTCTCTCTCTCTTTCGCTTTCTCCTCTCTCTCTATCTCTCTCTCACTCTCTATTACTCTCTATATATATCTATCTCTCTCTCTCTCACTCCCTCTCTTTCTGTCTCACACAAACATAAAAACCGAGCACACAGGCTGAAAATAGACTTTTGTATACAGAAGTACACACCGCCAAAAATTTTGTACTAACCCTTTTAACAACACACACACCCACACTCATACATCGTAAAAAGGGTAGTGAGTGACCCCTCCCCAAAACCTCCCTATTTCTATCGAAAAAGGGTGACTTTTAAAAATTCACCCCCTCTTGGACCCACCTCTGCCACCACTTTCCTAATTCAAAATGCAGTGGAATTTTTCCTCCCCCCCTCCCACCAAAAAAAAAACAAGTGACCCCTCCCCACTACCGCTATTTCTGTCAAAAAAGGGTGACTTTTGAAAATTCACCCCCTCTTGGACCCACCTCTGCCACCACTTTCCTAATTTCAAAACGCAGTGGAATTTTTCCTCCCCCCCACACCCCAAAAAAAACTAACTTAAAAATTATACACATTGTGTTTGATGTACGCTGTCAAGTGTAGGTGGGTGTGTGTATGTGTGTGCGTGCGTGCGTGCATGACAGAATTTGACACGAGCCTGTTTTTCAACCCCTTTAATTTTTGTGGGGGGGGGGTTTAGGGTTGCAGGGGGGGAGGAGAAATTGCAATCATTAAAAACGCATCCCTTTATTAGCTCCCACAATGCATTGCATCAGATCGAGTGTTGTATGTAATAAAGGGGGCTTTGTGTGAGAGTGCAATGTGTCGAACAAGGATAGAATGTAGAGAGGGATTCGAAGAGGATGGATAGAGATGGATTGGTAGAGGATTAGAGAGTAAAAGAGAGTAAGAGAGAGAGAGTGGGAATCAGAGGAAATGTGGGAGGAAAAAGAGGAGGAGAGGGTTATAACATTATTGGGATGTGCAATTTTGCGAGGGTGTTTTTTCCCATTATTTTTCTGATGAGGACATGTCAGTTCATGATATATCAAAATTTTAATTTTATTTTAAATAGCCGTAGCAGGTATCTGTTCAATCGGATAGAGATAAGCTGCGTTCTCGTAGGTCCTGTTTGTAACGGTGACCGATTAGATTGGCCAGCAAAAAAGACACTGTTCTCTGCTGAAAATCACTTCCTGTTGGTTCGGAACCCACCTAAAACTGTAGGTCCAACTCATCAATCGCCATCATCCAACTCATTACCCACGCACAGGTCTCAGACCTATGTGGGCTTCATCCACAAAAAAAAGAAAAAAAAAAATGAAAATTCTAATACTGTTACGGGTTTTATCTCTAAAATAACGCTGACAACACTTGAATTTATCACTCGCACTTTATTTACACAAATAATCACAACACTCACTGATCGGTAATGTCTTACAGAGAAAATAAGCAATTCAAAACAGATAAATCGATATTGTTCAACTGATAAAGAGTTTGCAATATTACTGTACAAAAATCAATCACTAACTGTTAAAAAGGCTGATCTAAAAAGAGAAATTTAACTTACGTTGTAATACAATAATAGCTATGAGTATGAGTATATAAATTTAAATAGAATTCTCACTGAAGGCACAATATACGGTAATTAATTATCACTACAGAATTGTCACTTGTCTTGACAAATTTCAAACAAGACTGAACTGATTTACAAAAGCCTCTCTTTTATTTATACAGAGTGTTTCGGAACTCTCTACCAATACTTCTAGGCATACAGTGTTTCTGGACCACTAACAAAAGTAAATATCGTAATAAAAATTCTCTAAAATCCACAATTACTCACACAGCCGCCATTTTGTTTTTTTCACTCATTATTTTTTTATTCGAACACCTCTGAATGTATAATTTTGAAATTTTGCAAACAGCTTTATAACAATTGAAACAATCTTTAAAAAAATTAATCAAAATTTTCCGACATCAAAAAACAAAATGGCGGCCATTTAAAATCTTTGAACAGGATTAAATTAATAATGGCTAATTATATCAAAATTTAACTGAGATTGAGTGATAGAAAGAGGGAGCGAGAGAGAGATATACGAGAGATAGAGGAAAAAGAGAGAGCTGGGTAGGAAAGAGAGAGTAAGTGAGAGAGATTGATATATAGATAAAGAGAGGAGAATTAGGGTGGGAGAGAGGGGAAAGAGAGAGAGAGAGATTGATAATGTAAGGAAGAGAGTGAATGAGAGAGAGAGTGAGTGAGATAGATACAAGAGATAGAGAGAGGTGAAAGAGGGAGAAAAAAGAGAGATAGGGGAAAGAGAGAGTGAGTGGGAGAGTTAGATAGATAGAAGAGAAAGATAGCAGGAGAGAGGGGAAAGAGAGAGAAGAGTGAAAATGTGAGGGAGAGATTGAGTGAGTGAGAGAGTTATAAATAGATAGAGAGAGGAGAAAGAGAGCGTGTGAGAGAAGAAGGGGAGTCAGACATTGTATGAGCGAGAGAGAGTAAGAGAGAGAGGGTGAAAAAGAAAAAAGAAAGATAGAGGGTGAGTGAGAGAGATTGATAATGTAAGGAAGAGAGTGAATGAGAGAGAGAGTGAGTGAGATAGATACAAGAGATAGAGAGACAGAGTGAGAGAGATTGAGGGAGATAGAGTGAGAGAGTGAGACAGAGAGGGTGTGAGAGAGTTGGAAAGTGAGAGAGATAGAATGAGAGTGTGAGAAAGAGAGTGTGTGTGTGTGTGTGAGAGAGAGAGATACAGGAAAGAGAGTGAGTAAGAGAGATAGAGATCGATAAAGAGAGTATTTTTGATTGAAATAGAGAAAGAGATGGAGAGTGTAAGAGAGAGAAAAACAGCTTTGTTACGATTCTCAATAATTATTAGAAACATAAAGTACACTGTCAAACAAAGAAGAGAGCATGAGAGAGTGTATATGGGTGGGAGAAAAGAGAGTGATAGAGTGAGAGAGAGAGAGAGAGCGAGAGAGAGTTAGAGAGAGAGTGTGAGAGAGTGGGAGAGATACAGATCTGTTTTAATAAAGCCCTTCAAATTCACGGAAACCAAAAACATATTTAATTATTATCTTCATCATTATAACAGCTAGCAATATGGGAATCATCCACGACTCAATATTTAAATATTAATCACTTTTCCAAAATGTCCGACGTATATTCATCATTCTAGCCCCCACCCCCCCCACCCCACCAAACTCATTCAACCTTTCTCCCCTTCATCACCACTTTTATTCCTCACCACCCCCTCCAACTACTCTATCCATCCCTCTTTTCAGCCATTACACCCTCCTCCAAAACTCAGCTCTGCATTATTCGCATAAATTATTATTATTATTATTATTATTATTGTTATTTTTGCTGACGTACTGGCTTTTAGAACGTGGAGTTCAGGAATTAGTGAACATTTTATTGGTTTTCGTCATTCCACTTTTTCTCTTCTTATTCCTCTTCCTTCTCCTTCTTCTCCTATTTTTCCTCCTCCTCCTCCTCCTCCTCATCCTCCTCCACCTCTTCCTCATCCTCCTACTCGTACGCCTCCTTCTCCTTCCCCTCCTCTTTCTTCCTCACCACCACAGCCTTCTCTTATATTCCTCTTTCTCGTTTTTTATATAATCTTTCTTTTTCTCCTCATCATCATCGTTTATCACCTCCTCTTTCTTTACCTTCTCTACATCTTTCATATTATTCTCTTTATTTCTATCCTTCTCCTTCTTCTTCATCTTCACCTTCTTCTCCTCTTCTCGTTCTTCTCCTTCTTCTTCTCCTTCTCCTTCTTCTCTTCTTATATTTCCCCCTTCTCTACCAACTACTCCTTTTTCTGGTTCTCCTTCTCCTCCTCCTTCGCCTCTTTCTTCTAGTTTGCCTCCTTCTTCTCCATCTTCATCTCCTCCTTCTTCTTGTTCTCCTTCACCTCATCCTACTTCCTCTTATTTTCCTTTTTGTTGCCTATTCCTCGTATTTTTCTTGACTTTCTCTTATTTTTCATATTTCCCCCCTACTTTATCTTCTTCCAATCACACACATTAATCATCTTCTTCCTCTTTTTTAACTTCTCTTTCTTCTTCTTCTTTTACTTCTCTTTCTTCTGATTCTTTTTTCATCCTTCTCTTCCTCCTCCTCCTCCTCCTCCTCCTCCTTCTTCTCCTCCTTATTCTCCTCAACCTCTTCCTGCTCCTTCTCCTATTTGTTTGGCTCAATTTTTTTAGTCTCTGTTACATCCTTCTCTTTTTCTCTTGACTTTCCTTCATCTCCTCCTTCTCCTTCTCCTCCTTCTTCTCCTCCCCCTTCTCCTCCTTCTCCTTCTCCTCCTCCTTCTCCTCCTACTCCTCCTTCTCCTAATTTTCCTCCTTCTCCTCCTCCTCCTCATCCTCCTTCTCCTCCTTCCCCTTCTCCTCCTCCTCCTCATCCTCCTTCTCCTCCTTCTCCTTCTCCTCCTCCTTCTCCTCCTTCTCCTCCTACTCCTCCTTCTCCTGATTTTACTCCTTCTCCTCCTCCTTCTTCTCCTTCTTCTCCTTCTCCTCGTTCTTTTTCTTCTCCTCCTACTCCTCCTTCTCCTCATTTTCCTCTTTCTCCTGATTTTCCTCCTTCTCCTCCTTCTACTCCTTCTCCAACTCCTCCTTCTGTCAATCATCCTCTCTGTAGTCTAACTCTTTTACAATTTGTATACTTTCTCTCATTTCTCATCTTCTTCTCTTCCTTGTTTTTCAAAATATAATCGTTGTATACACTATTCTACAACCACAAAACTTAGGTTCAATTTACCTAAATATAAACATATTCAACTTAAAGAATAACATAACCTACAATGCTTGATTGTTCCGATTTGAAACCCAGTTTGATTTTGTTTATGTGTGATCGGAGCTGTTTACATTGTCTTGTAGATGACATTCTACTACTATACAGAGGGAACAAAAGACAATGTGAACAACTCCGATCATACATAAACAAAATACATAAGAACATTCAATACACAGCTGAATATGAGCAAAACAATTCAATAAACTTCCTAGACCTCTCAATTACAAAGAACAAAACCAACAATGACAGATACCCTAATACACAGCACCTCCAATCATCCAACACAACACAAACACAGCATTCAGGTCAATGCTACACAGACTCAACAACACACCGCTATCCACCGACAATTACAACACTGAAGTAAATACAATAAAATACCTAGCACAAGAAAACGGCTACAAACACGACCTAATTGAACTCAACCATAAAATAAGAAACAAAAAACAGAACACCAACACCACTGACAAAAAATACATCACAATGACATACATTAACCCACAATCAAACAGACTAGCCAAAATCTTCAAAAAAGCTGGCCACACCATCGCATTCAGAACAAAAAAAAAAAACAAAATAAAAAATGCACTTGCACCAAAAACCACAATGAACACGAACAAATACGATCTCCCAGGGATCTACAAACTGAACTGCTCTGACTGTAACAAATTTTTCGCCACACTAGGACGTAATGAGCTGTTTTTCGTGCCTCATATGGAGGCCGAAAGTGTTTGGTTTCCGTCGAGGTCTGTAAACGTTTACCGCCCTAGGGCGGAAAAGAAAATGACCTTGAATGACAGCTGATTGTGTCTGGATACAGCAGTCATGATTGTAAAAATGAATCCTTCCAACTTTTATGTAAAACAAAAAGATTTAAACCATCAATAAATGTTTATTTTTTATAATTTAATATGTACGTAGTATTTAAAATGTCAAAAATGATCACTTTTTATAACTTAATATGTAATATTTTGTAGTTTTGATATCAAACAATAGATATCAAACCTTTTTATTCAACCTACAGAGCTCTGGGTGGGAATTTTGTGAACTACTACAACTGTTGCTAACCTCTCTTGGTTGGTTAGGTTTTTTATTTTTAGGAATTTTGTCTACTACTGCAACTGTTGGTAAAGGTTACTGTTGGTATAGAAAGGTTAGTTGGTTAGGTTTTTGGTTTTTTATGCAGGTTTTGAATCAGGAACAGGAATAACAACAAAAAACCTAACCAACTAACCTTTTGGCGTACAGTTGTAGTAGTTGACAAAATGCCCACCCAGAGCGCTGTAGGTTGGATAAAGAGGTGATAGCCGTTCCTTGTATTCTTGCAAATACCATAGCCTTAAAATTTCGCTTTCAAAATTTCCAACTTAACATTGTTGTTTTGTTTTTTTTGTGGTGTGGCGAAAAATAGCGTCCGCAACACGGGCAAAAATGTTTTGCCGGCTCTCAAACGCTTCAAGTTCTCGACTTCGTCTCGAACTTGAAAACCGCGATCTCGAGCCGGCAAACACACATTTTCGGCCCTAGGTGCGAAATATACTATTACATAGGACAAACAGGCCGCGCATTCAAACAACGCTACAAGGAACATTTACAAGCTTTACATAAAAACAGAATCGACTTTTGCAGACCATATCATTCAAACTGGTCACACTTTTACCGACATCACTACCATTTTACACATTCCATATAAAATCTAAAGGACACGAACTCAACACCAATTTGAAATTTACAAACACACCACACACAATAAACAAAACATCCTCAACGAACAGTCAAATTTTAAATCACACAAACTTTTTGACCACATTATACAGAAACCACAGTTCTTCTAACCAACAAACCAACATCGATATTTAGGATGCCTTGAAGATGGGTTTTAACAACTCGAAAACGTTCGGCCTACAGATTAAGTGAAATACTACTTATTTTAATAATAAAAAATTTGACTGCAAGTCGTTGAATTCACTTAAAAAGTTAAGAAAGAGATAAGCTGCATTCTCGTAGGTCCTGTTTGTAACGGTGACCGATCAGATTGGCCAGCAAAAAGACACTGTTCTCTGCTGTAAAATCACTTCCCGGTGGTTTGGAACCCACCTAAAACTGTAGGTTGCACTCATCAATCACCATCATCCAACTCATTAACCACGCACAGGTCTCAGACCTCTGTGGGCTTCATCCGCAGAAAAAAAACTTACACAGACAAACAAACTCAGTTTGATTGAGATTGATAATGATATAACAACCAAAACTTTTTTTTGGGATGAAGCCCACATGCGTCTGAGACTTGTAATGAGTTGGATGATGGTGATTGACGAGTTGGACCTACAGTTTTAGGTGGGTTCCGAACCACCCGCAAGTGACTCTACAGCAGAGAGCAGTGTCTTTTTGCTGGCCAATCTAATCGGCCACCCTTACAAAGAGTGCCCAGGAGAATGCAGCTTATCTCTATCTGATTGAACAGATACCTGCTACGGCTCGCGGCTATCACTTCCCTGATGGTTATTGATGAGTTGAACCTACAGTTTTAGGTGGGATCCGAACAACCCGCAGGTGATTTTACAGCAGAGAACAGTGTCTTAACTAGTTTCTCAACACTTTTAAAAAATGTGGCTGTGACAATTTCGTCTAAATATTTATTAAATACAAACCTAACAGACTAAAAACTATTTACAAGCTAAACAAACTAAACAACAAAAGAGAAAAGTGGGCAAAAAATGTATAAAAATTAAAAAAATAACAAAAACTGGACACAAATCTTCAGACAACTTGTTTGTCCGATTAAGTTTGATTGAGATTGATAATGTTGTTACAACCGAATCTACTTTCTCAAAATTTTTAATAAATGTGGCTGTGACAATTTCGTCTAATTATTATTCATTAGATACAAGCCTAATAACACACAAAAAACTAATCACAAGTCAAACAAACTTAAAAACAGAAGAAAAAAATGTATAAAAATAAAAACAATAAAAGAAAACTGGACAAAAATGTTCAGACAACAATGAATCTGGAATTGTGGAGGGACAGTGTAGACAAAAAAGGTAAAAAAGTGGGGAAAAAAGAGAAAAAAGGGGAAAAAGGGAAAACTAGAATGGGTGTTTGACCTTTTTCGAGTGTCTAGACTGGACCGAGAGCTAACAGCTGCTTGGAAGCTGGTCATTGCATTGAAAATCACTCTATTCTTCAAAGTCTATTATTTCGTGTAGACGTCAATCTAGCAATCTAGACGGAGATGAAATGGAGGAAGAGGAGGATAGACGAGTAGGAGAGGGAGAAGAAGGAGAAGAAGACGGAGGAGAAGGAGGAGGAGGAGGAGAAGGAGAACAAGAAGGAGATAGAGAAGAGGGAGGAGAAGGAGGAGGAGGAGGAGGAGGAGGAGGAGGTGTATAAGGAGAAAAAAGATGAGGATAAGAAATAGGAAAGGCGGAGGATAAGGAGGATAATGAAGAGAAGAAGAAGCAGGAGTAGGAAGAGAAGGAGGAGGAGAAGGAGGAGGAAGAGGAGAATGAGAAGGAAGAGGAGGAGAAGGAAGAGAAGGAGGAGGAGGAGGAGAAGAAAAAGGAGGAGGAGGAGGAGGAGGAGAAAAAAGTGGAGAAGGAGAAGTACAAGGAGGAGGTGGAGGAGGAGAAGGAGGAGGAGGAGGAGGAGAAGGAGGAGAAGGATGAGGAGGAATAGAAGGAAATGATGATGATGGAGTGGGAGAAGAAGGAGAAGGAGTAGAAGAAGGAGGAGGAAAAGGAGAAGGAGCCGGAGGAGGAGGAGGAGGAGGAGGAGGATGAGCAGAAGGAAGAGGAGGAGGAGGAGGAGGAGAAAGAGGAGGAGGAGGAGAAAGAGGTGGAGGAGAAGACAGAGAAGAAGAAGAAGAAACATAAAAGAAGAACAATTAGAAGTAGGTATTTCTGTTCATTTTTCTAATTCTTTTTCGGCTAGACAGATGAGGGGGGTGGAAGAGCAGCGCAGACGTTTTCCGCGATTTTGCCGCCCAAAAAACTTCCGAAAATCTCTCAACAAACCGGTTTCAACCTCTCTCTATAATATAGTCACTCTCTCGCTCCCACTCACTCT
>OX418222.1:3425588-3455588 GCA_948455865.1 Conomelus anceps | reverse complement strand
GAGAGTGAGTGAGAGAGTGGGAGACAATGGAGAGAGAAATTAATGGTGGGTGTTTGAAAATGGTTGTCAGAAAGAGTTGATGGCTAGTAGTTTAGGGGACAGACGAATGTATGAGACGAAGGAAGGGAAAAGAAGAAGAAGAAGAAGGAGAAGGTGGAGGAGAAGGAGGAGGAGAAGGAGAAGGAGGAGGAGGAGGAGAAGAAACATAAGGAGAAGAAGGAGAAGAAGGATTGGTGAAGAAGAAGGAGAAGGGGAGGGAGAAAAAGGAGGAAAAGCAAAAGGAGAAAGAGAAGGAAAAGGAGAAGGAGAAGGAGAAGAAGAAGAAGAAGAAGGGAAAGGAGAAGAAGGAGGTGTAGGAGAAAGAAGAGAAGAAGAAAAAGAAGAAGATAGATACAGATAGATATTTATTATAGGTAATTGCTACAAGGCTTATCGCCTATGGTAACATGTATATCATAAAATTATAAAAACTAAATAATTACATAAAAACCAAGTTCATGTTGATACAGGCAAAAACTGCTAAAAACGGAAATAAATTATACCAAAACAATATAAAGCACAATAAATACTATAAAGGATAACCGCATAATGATTATAAATTAGTGAGATCACGATTCAAGTTATACAAAATGTATGACAGACTATGAGATAGATCAACCCACCAACCATGCCACACAATGACAAGAAAGAACAATGATGAGCATCATTCTCATCAATCCCGCTCATTCAATAAACTGAAGAGCCTTGATTTAAAGGACCCAAAGGAAGGCGAGAATACAATATTCACGGGCAAAGCATTCCAATGTCTTGAGGCTGTAACTGTGAATGAGTGATTATACATGACTTTACGATGATTGGGAATTTGAAGGAAAGATTGATGATGCCGTGTGTCCCTGAAATGAACGTGTGCAAGAAGAGTGAACCTTTCTTTCAAGTACTGTGGACCTCTCCCCTCAACAATAAGATGATATGCAGTGCATAAAACGAAGTACTGTCTTCTACTTTTCAACTTCAACCAGCGCAGTCTCCTATAGGAGGGTGTAATGTGGTCATCCATCCTTGCATCAAAAATGAATCGAACTGCATAATTCAAAGCCTGCTGGAGCTTTATGTTTAACTCTTCTGTTATCTCATTGTAGACAGTGCTGCCATAGTCAATGATAGGCATGATAAGACTAGACACCAAAGTTGTGCGGAGATGAGTTGGGAGAAATCTCTGAAGTCTTTTCAATTGGTGCATTGTTGCAAAAACCCTTTGTGTCATCTTATTAACCTGTGAAGACCAACTCAGTGTTTTATCCAAGTGTATGCCCAGAGCCTTCAAACAGCTCTCATATGGCAGCACATGATCCCCAAGCACAACCCTGGGACAAGCCTCCACATCAATCTGGTTGTACAGCCGTCCATTGCCAATAAATGCTTTTGCATTTATTTACATTGAGGCTCAAACAGAGAGCTTTGGCCCACTCAATCAAGGCTAATACATCCACGTTCACTCCAGCAACAGCCTCAAGAAGATGATAAGGTGGATGATAAGTGATTATAACAAGCAAGATCATCAGCATAAATATGATATGAGGAATGATGAAAAATTTGAGGAAGGTTATTAACATAAATAGAGAAGAGGAGTGCTCCAAGAATTGACCCTGGGGGACACCTGCAACAACAGCCAACCACCCAGAAGTTTTTCCATCCGCCCCCTCACACATTGGTATCTATTTGAAAGGTAGGAATTAAACCAAGCAAGATAAAAAAGAGAATATACATTGAGATGAGAGTTTATGAAGTTATGTTGTATGACAAATGTTATCAAAAGCTTTGATGAAGTCAAATGAAATAAGGAGAGTTAATGAACGATAAATCATGGCTTTACAAATATCATCTGTGATTTTCAAAAGAGCTGTGGAAGTCCTATGAAATGAGCAAAACCTGGACTGATTTTGTTCAAAGAAATTGAGTGAATCCAAATACCTTGTTGCCTGCCCATGGACAGCCCTTCAAAGAGCCTTAGAAATGGTGCACACTATACTAATAGCTCGAAAATCTTGTGGAGAAGAAGGATTATTGTTTTTAGGAATTGGGCATATTAGAGAGTATTTCCAAAAGAAGGGAAATACACCCATTTACAGTGAGAAATTTAAGATATGAGTGATAGCAGGAGGTATGATAGGCAGAATGATTTCATACAAGGTTACAGGTATTTTATCAACACCTTTATTATTCTTTGTTATTGAAAAAATTATGGAGGAAACTTGGTCAGGATAAATGTGGGAGAAAAAGAATTTGTCTTGTAGAATGGTATGATTGATTTGATAAATCAGAATGGAAGTTGACAAATGGTGAGGGAATGAAGAAGGAGGTGATGGGGTAGAAAAATGATTGTTGAGTTCATGCAGCGAAACGTTGATAGCATTTGACTTCAACTTTGGAGGGATAACCTGAACTTTCCATATATTTTTCCAAAGTTCTGATGTAGGCTGCCTTTCCTCAGAGTCTATTGGAGTATTGAATTTCGGCTCATCGGCATTCTGGTCTTAACTTGTTCCTCAGACCTTTATATTGCTCAAAGTCAGCACTACATCCTGTCCTGAGATGATTACACCTAGCTTTGTCTGTCTCCCACCGCAGTTGGGATATTTCTCTATTAAACCAGGGCATGGCTTGCGGTATACCTTGACATCACGTACAGGAGCATGCTCATCAAATACATGGAATTTATATTTCGTTCAAATTGAAGGCACTAACCTTGTCATCAATATTATCCATGAGGACGATATCATGCAAAGGCTTTTCAACAGCAGTTGCAGAAAAATGATTCAAATCCATGCTTCTTCTTCTGGTTTCTAGTCCTCGAAGTACACTCAATGTTGCACTTGATGCTATAAATAAGATAAATTAAATCATACAAAACGGTATCTGTCAATTATATATGACAAACTCTAGGTCACTGACAACAGGAAGGTCGAGAAGAGAATGACATGTGTGTCAGTGAGGAATGTAGGCAAACTATCAAGAATTACTAGATTCAGTGATTCAAAAAGCGTTCTAACCTGCCTGCTCTCAAATGTATCCTTCACTTGATCAGCATTAAAATCTCCAAGGATGATTATATGCTGGTATTTGTGCATTATACTGAGCAAGGCATCTTCAAGCAAAGAAAGTCTGCCAGCTTTGGAAGGACGGTATACTGTCACAATCAGTAGCAGCTCAGCAGCAACAGTAACTTCAACAAAAAGAAATTCAGGAGAGCACAAGTACAGTTGAGGTGAGGATGCAATAATTTTGGCAGGAAACTGGGATCGAATATAGACGGCAACACCCCCACCAACTTTACCAGTCCTGTCATTCCTAAACAGAGTATATCCAGGGACATCATAATAGCCAGACAGGAGGCTAGGCTTGAGAAATGTATCACTAACAGAAATTACATCCACAGAGATGAGAAAGAATATTAATTTTCCAACAGTGACCCGAAAAAGTGCCTATTTTTGCACTAACTGTAGCATGCAAAATAGTCTATTCCTGCACCAGTGCGAGAAAGTAAATTTCAGTGCGGGAATAGTATATTACGTTACAAGTGCGGGAAATGGTGTTTAACATACGAGTATGATGAGTTAACGCACGAGACGAAGTCGAGTGCGGTATTATCGTACGAGTATGGTAAACATCTTCACGGACGAGTTACGTACGATATTTTTCGTCATACAAGTCTAAAATAGCAAATAAGTTGAAATAAGAAACTATAAATCATTGTTATACAAACATAACCTCAACACACCAACTCAAGGTGAAATGTGGCAATAATGGTTCTAGATCAGCTGATCTAGCTTTCCACCAAATGGTTTTTCAGTGAAGTGGTAGCCACAACCACCCATAGAGTGCGGTAATAATCATTTGATGATTTTTACCACACAGTGTACGGTAATAATCATCAAATTACATCAGCTGTTTTTGATTTCTGTAAACAGCTGTTTACCACATTGATTGCTTGACTGGTAAACTGTCCATAACCTACAAGTATGACGAAAAGTACTTTTCAGCACTCCAGATTCGCAACCTAACAACACAAAATAGTAAGCATCTAATACGTAGGTTCCCTATTCTGCATTCAAAAATGGTTTTGGCTGCTCTGCTTCAGCTGCAAAATAGTCGTTGTAGTTGTTGTTGAAATCGATTTGATTCAAAGATAGGTTGTGTGAGGAATTGTCAGGTTATGTATGTCCTGTTTTGTTCTGTTTGAATTACTTTATACATTACTGTAGGAAAAATTTAATGTGTAATACAAGTGCAAAGTATTGTTTCTGCACTCGAGAAACTTTTTTCACTCGCCTTCGGCTTGTGAAAAAAACTGTTTCTCTCGATGCAGAAAAACGCTATTTTGCACTCTAGTTACACAAATAGCTATTAAACTCGTCAAAGTGCGCCGGCAATGATTGAGCGTTGATATGACCAAATTTGAGATTGTTTGAATGATTACAGAAAGCTGATTTCAACTCATCAATACAGTCTGACATATTGCTATTACATCGTATACGGTTATATCAAATAAAAAACTAATCAAATAATTGTCGTGATATTACTAGGAGATAGAATGCGAAACATAGATGAAACTGTAAAAGTAAATCAATAAAGTATAAACAATAAAATTTGTAAGAATAAGAGAGTGAGAGAGAGTGAGAGCCGTAGCAGGTATCTGTTCAATCAGATAGAGATAAGCTGCGTTCTCCTAGGCACTCTTTGTCACGGTGACCGATTAGATTGGCCAGCAAAAAGACACTGTTCTCTGCTGTAAAATCACTTGCGGGTGGTTCGGAACCCACCTAAAACTGTAGGTCCAATCACCATCATCCAGCTCATTACCCACGCACAAGTCTCAGACCTTTGTGGGCTTCATAAAAAAAGAAATAAAATAATGTGTGAGCAAAACCGAAATAATTCTTTCTAGAGTTTGTGCTGATTTGAGGAATGAGATAAAAATGAACTACTATACAAACCAAAGATGGCGTTTAAAAATAAATAAAGAGAGAGACAGTCAGGCGAATGTAATGAGACGATAGCAGGAGAAAGAAATAGAAGAAGAAGAAGAAGAAGAAGAAGAAGAAGAAGAGAAAGACCAGAGAGAGAGTGAGTAAACGATTGAGGGAAGTGAGAGAGTGTGCCGTATTTGTTTTTTTTTTGTTGCTCCTCTTCAACACAAAATGATAATTACTGTAAATAATTCCTCTCAACAATAATACTGTATAAGCAAAGCTAGACAGGAAATGCAAATGAAAAAATTATTTCTACTTCTTTTTCTTCTTCTTCATCTTTTTCTTTGTCTTCTTCTCCAACTTAATAAATTTTATTATTCTATGATCTGCATTCCATCATTTAACTTTCAAATTTTCATCAAATAATTATTCATTTATATCGCCATATTATTCCTTCTCCTCCTCCTTCTCCACCTCCAACTGATTCCTTCCATCTTTCTTCTTCTTCTTCTTCTTCTTCTTCTTCTTCTTCTTCTTCTTCTTCTTCTTCTTCTTCTTCTTCTTCTACTCGTTCTTCTTTTTTCAACTTCAGTAATTTTTGTTATACTTTCACTTCAATTACATCATTCAACTTACAAATTTTCGTGAAATTATTAATTTATTTCGCCATATTGGTCCTCCTCCTCCTCCTCAACCATTCCAGTAATCTTTATTTTTTTTCTTCTTCTACATTCCTTCGCCAACTTTCTTCTCTTCTTCTATTTCTCCTCCTCCTCCTCCTCCTTGCCGTCTTCTTACTTGCCGTCTCTTCTTCTTCTTCTCCTTCTTCTTCTTCCTATTTTCCTCCTACTTCGTCTCCTTCTCATTCTCCTTCTCCTTCATCTTCTTCTTCTTCTTCTGTTTCTCCTTCTCCTTCCCCTTCTCTTTCTCCTTCTTCTTATTCTTCTTCTTATTTTTCTCCTTCTCATTCTTTTCTTCTTCTTCCTCTTCTTCTCCTTCTCCTTTTTCTTCTTTCCCCTTCTATTTCTTTCTTATTTTTTACATATATTTTTATAGGCCCTAAACCTTCTTCTCCTTCTCCCTCCTCTTTTTCTTCTTCTTCTACTACTACTACCTCTCTTTCTCTGCCTTCACTATCTTCTCCCTCTTTCACCCCATCTTCTTCTTCTTCTTCCTCTCCTTCTTCTTCTTCTTCCTCTTTCACCCCATCTTCTCCTTCTAAAAAAAGGAAAGAACTTGATTCGGTCACACTAACACTCTTCTTCAACAACTTTTCTCTTTCTCCGAAAATTTTCTCCACACTCTCACTGGCACACCCTTTCTCACTCTGTAATGCCACCCTACTTTCCTCCCACCCTCATTCACTCTCTCCTGCATTTCCCCCCCTTCCTTCACCCTCTTTCTCACTCTCTAAACATAAATATTTGGTCTCTCACACACACACACACACACACAGACAAAAGTGCATCCATTGTTCTGTTTTCTGTTTTTGTTCCACCAAATTATTTTCTGAGAGGTCAACTGCCTCGTTGCAAGAATTTTGACCGGCTGAAACCCTTTTCGTTTTTTTGTCTTTAGTTATATTGTCTTTATTTTGTTTTTTACTTCCTTTTTATTGGCCCTAAACCTTCTCAAGCATGTCCTACGCATTGGTGCGTTCATCTTTGTCTTTGTCTCTCTTATTAGATTTCTATTTTCTTGCTCTTTCTTTTACATCTAATTCTTAAGCTTCTTCTTCTCTTTCTCATTCTTACTCTTTCTCTTCATTTCTTCTTCTTCATATTCTTCTACATCTTCTTCTCTTCTTCTCCTTTATCTTTTTCCACTTCGTCTTCTACTTCTTCTTTTATTCTCCTTCTTTACCTAATTCTCCTCCTTCTCCTCCTTCTCCTCCTTCTCCTCCTTCTCCTCCTTCTTCTCCTTCTTCTTCTCCTCCTTCTCCTCCTTCTTCTCCTTCTTCTTCTCCTCCTTCTCCTCCTTCTCCTCCTTCTACTCCTTCTCCTCCTTCTTCTCCTTCTTCTCCTTCTCCTCCTTCTCCTCCTTCTCCTCCTTCTCCTCCTTCTCCTCCTTCTCCTCCTTCTCCTCCTTCTCCTTCTTCTCCTCCTTCTCCTTCTTCTCCTCCTCCCCCTCCTTTCCCTTCAGCGCTTGCTCCTTTGCTCTTACTCCTTTTCCTGCTTCTGCCCCTTATCTTCCTCCTAATCCTCCAACTCATCACCCTCCTCCTCAAGTGCTTTTCTTTTCTTTTCTTCATCTTCTTCTTCTCCTTCCTTCTTTTCTCCTTCATCATCTTCTTCTCCTTCTTCTCTTCATCCTCTTCTTCTTCTTCACCTTCTACTTCTCCTTCTCAATCGTTTCTCACTCCTTTTCCTCCTCCTTCTCCTTTTCTTCCTCCTTCTCCGCTGTCACCTTCTCTTACTCCTCTTCCTCCTCCTCCGCCTCCTCTTTCTCCTCCTGCTCTTCCTACTTATCCTCATCCTTCTCCTCCACTTCTTCTTCCTCCTCCTCAAGTGCCTTTCTTTTCTGTGTTCATCTTCAACTTATTCTGCTCGTGCATCAACATGTTTTTCTTCTCCTTCTGCCTTCTTCTCAATTTCCTTTTTTTTTTCTTCTTCTTCTTCTTCTTCTTCTTCTTCTTCTTCTTGTACTCATTGTGTCCAGTCAGTCTCTTAGTTAAAGAGAAAGAGAGAGAGAGTGTGTGAGAGTGAGAAAGTGCAGAGGCCTAAATTTTTACGATCATTGTCGGCCATTCGACCCCCAAAAAACCAATTCTGCAACCAAACTTTCGTCTAGACATCATCAACCAGAGGTCGCTGAACTCCGGCTTTAGTTTCTCCAGACATCTCTCCATGAACGAAAACTGGACTCTAGACTGGAGTGCATTGTGTCCATGGTAGCTGTTTTGGAGAACAAAAAATAGAAAATAAAAATAAACCGGACTTTGAGAGAAAACAGTAGAAATAAAACTGGAAACCATTGTCACAAGTCTGGGATTGTGCAATCTGATTTGTATCTTTTATCTCCGGGTTTGTATCTTTATTCTCCGGATTTTTATCTTTATTCTCCGGATTTGTATCTTTATTCTCCGGATTTTTATCTTTATTCTCCGGATTTGTATCTTTATTCTCTGGATTTTTATCTTTATTCTCCGGATTTGTATCTTTATTCTCCGGGTTTGTATCTTTATTCTCCGGATTTGTATCTTTATTCTCCGGATTTGTATCTTTATTCTCCGGGTTTGTATCTTTATTCTCCGGATTTGTATCTTTATTCTCCGGATTTGTATCTTGATTCTCCATGCTAAAGAGGACTTTTTTTGAAGGATGAAGCCCACATAGGTCTGAGACCTGTGCGTGGGTAATGAATTGCTGATTGATGAGTTGGACCTACAGTTTTAGGTGGGTTCCGAACCACCCGCAAGTGATTTCCCAACAGAGAACAGAGCCAATTTTGCTGGCCAATCTAATCGGTCACCGTTACAAACAGGACCCACTAGAACGCAGCTTATCTCTATCTGATTGAACAGATTCCTGCTACGGCTCACGGCTAACACTTCCCATCCCATGATATGTTTCTAGGTATAAAACCCTTATTTATTTATGTTATTAAGTTATTTATGTATTACTAGTGCTTTGCAACGTGATGTTTAAATAAGCATCTATTTCAACCACCAATGTCAATGCAATTACTCCAAAAAGGGAATTAAGAGCTGCAATATTGATACAGAACAAATGTGCTGCTTTGGCTAGTGACAAAACATTTTTGCATCATAGTGACGTATCACACATTTCCTATGAGCTTCCTGCATCTAATTACATTTTGAAACAGTAATAGTGCCCATAAGTAGATTTTGAACATTAATTTTGAAAATTCGGAAAGGAAAATAAGTTCTCTACCTTCTTCTCCTCCTTCTCTTATTGATACAGAGCTAATCTGTTGCTCTGGCTCAAGACATATCAGCGTATCATCTATAATTCTATATTATCACCATAGTGAAGTATCATAGGAGCTGTTCTATGAGCTTCCTGCATCTAAGCACATTTTGAAACAGTAATAATAGTGTCCATAAGTGAAATTGGAACATTAATTTTGAAAACAAAAAAATTGGCTTTGAGGTGCACTAAATTGAGTTTAGGTTTAGAGGAAGCTTTGTGCCAAATTTAGTGTAACAAATCGTTGCCGTTTTTATGTGAAATCCGTAAGACAAAAGTCATAGTGATGTATCATGTATCATGTATCAGCTGTTCTATGAGTTTCCTGCATCTAAATACTGTACATTTAAAAACAGTAATAGTGTTCATAAGTAAATTTTGGACTTTATTTGTAATGATAGGTGATATTGTGGAAGATATCCATTATGAATAATAAGACGAAGTTGTCAAAACCACATTTATTGAAAAAAGTGAGATACTAGTTTCGGTTGTTGCACTATTATCAATCTCAAACGAACTAAAACTAAAGTACAGAGTAGCTTAATTTATAATAAAAACGGAATGATACCATTGGCTGAGGGAGAAAGTGTCTCGAACAGGCTGGTCTTCATTGAAAATCTGAGATTGGCTGAAGGCTGTAACAAGTCACGTCCACTGGGGGAGGAGCGACAAACAAATGAAGTGTCAAAATCAAGAACCAAAGACCGTGAACACATAGAAAGCAACAAACAAGAACAATACACAAGTAGGCTAGAATTAAATAAATTAATTAATGATGTGGCCAAAGAACTCCAATTTTCTGCGTTTAATATCAAGTAGAATTTCAGGCTGACAGTTCATTCTCTGGAGAACTGCCTCATTCGTCACCTTATCTATCCAAGAAATCCAATTAGCCTCCGGAAAATCCACATTTCAAAAGCTTGCACCCTTTTTTCTGTTTGCTTCTGTTAAGGTCCAAGCCTCAACTCCATACAGTAAGACAGTAAGAATTATGATGTTGAAGATCCATCTTGTTTCCACTAATATGTAATATAAACTTAGTAAAACAACTTTTGAATGGAAATTAACTCACGTTATGGCGTGACGGCCGTTTCGCTCTGTTGTCTAGAGCATCGTCAGACTGTGTACTGTGGGTCTTTTTGTTTGAATAAGCTGCATTGTGACTCACCAAGTGATAATCTTCTCGGCTTCTTGTATCATGATCATGTACATCAAGATTTTGGTTAATATCATCATACACATATAAGCAGGGTACAGTTACGAGACCAAGTCTCTTGTACACTAGGGAAGGAAACTTGAAATATTCCTTGTTCATGTCTCTAGGGTCTGTTAGGCTTCTAAGAGGCCTAAGCTAGAGAAAAAAAGGGGCCCTGGAGGCCCCCAGTTGGAATTTTAAAGTGAGATGATAGCTCATTCCTCACATGTTCCCTGATCTAAGAATCCTCAAGTTTCTTAAAATAGAATTTTTTGGGATTGTACATCTCCTTCTTCAGTTTCACCCCAAGTTGACATACAAGTAGTGGATTGCGATCAGACGCAATATCAGATCTAGGATATGTTCTAACAGATGTTCTAACTGATCACCATTCAGGATATGTTCTAACTGATCACCATTCAGGATATGTTCTAACTGATCACCATCATTGAACTCATTACCCACGCACAGGTCTCAGACCTATGTGGGCTTCATCCTCAAAAAAAGGTACACCGTTACAGAAACCTTTGTTGATCAAAATGAAATCTATTTGATTCCTCACTAGATTATCAGAAAAAGAATCTAGGTTGCATCAATCATTCACTCACTCATTCTCATCTCTCTCACTCACACACACACAAACTCTTCTTCTCCTTCTTTTTTTCTTCTTCTTTTTTCTTGGCCATAATTCTGATGACAGCAAAAATTTAAATAAATTGGTTGCTTGCTTGCATCGTCTTGCACCTTTGGCATTTGCTTTTTTCTTAAACGTACTTACAGCTGCACCTAAATTGCAGCCTGCTGTTGTATGTATGTATGTATGCACCTGGCTCTAGAAAAAAAAAAATTAGGAAGATAAGGAGAAAAAGTAGAAAAATAAGAAGAAGAGAGAGGAGGATGAGGAGGAGAAGAAGCAGAAGAAGAAAGAGAAAAATATAAAAGGAGAAGAAGCAGAAGAAGAAAGAGAAAAATATAAAAGGAGAGTTTGAGTTTGGGAGAAAATTATCAAGCGCAAAAGACAGAATTTAACAAGAAAAAAAACGTATGAAAAAGGTATAAGAAGCAGGATGAGCAGAAGAAGGAGAAGAAGGAGGAGGAGGAGGAGAAGTAGGAGAAGAAGAAGAAATAGAATGAGGAAAAGTAGGGAAGAAGGAGTAAGAGAAGAAGAACATTGAGAAGGAGAAGAAGAAGTAGAAGTAAAAAGAGAAGAAGAAAGAAAAGGAGGAGATGAAAAATGAGAAAAAGAAGGACAAGAAGAAGAAAAAGGAAGAGAAGGAGAAGAAGAAGAAGAAAATGATGGAGAAGAAAAGGAGGAGGAAAAGAAGTAAAAAGAGAAGTAGAAGGAGAAAAAGAATAAAAGGAAGCAAGTAGTGTGACATGCAGCGAAGGGATGAAAGCCAAGAGGGCAAAGCCCTCTGCCAGAAATGCAAGAATTAATGGATTCCCGACTGTCTGGCTCTCTTCATCGTCTCCTCCTCCTCCTCCTCCTCCTCCACCACCAGCTCCTTCACCCTTTTCTATTCACGCATTTCTTCTACTTCTACTTCTTCTTCTCCTTCTCCACCTGATCCTCTTCGCCACTTTCTTTCTTCCACGAGACAAATTCTCGCCAAAAAGAAATCCGCAAAAAGGTCAACAACTGGATGATTTCGTTGAAGAAGAAGAAGAAGAACAATGGAGAAGTAGTAGAAGAAGAAGAAGAAGATGAAAAAAAAGAAGTAAGATTAGGAGGAGGAGGAAGAAGAAGAAGAAAGAGAAGAAGAAGAGGAATATGAAAAAGAAGTTAGAGTAGGAGGAGGAGGAAGAAGAAGAAGAGAGCAAAAGAAGAAGTAGAAGAAGAATAGAGAAGATGAAGAAGAAGAAGAAGAAAAAGAAGAGAAGAAGAAGAAGTAGAACAAGAGTTAGAAAGGAGTAGAGAGAGAGTGAGAGAGAGACAACGAAATAAATTTATTGGCACCGTCAATATTTTCGGACTTTCGGACTCTTGAAAGATAGATTTATGATCACCGCTGCTAGATCGGACCAGGACCAGTTGCCACATGCATATTGGCGACATTCTTCTTCTTCTTCTTCTTCTTCTTCTTCATCATCTCCTACTCTATTCTTCTTCATCTTATTTTTCTTCTTCTTCTTCTTCTTCAGGTCCACAAACGACAGCATCCAGTTGTTGACCTTTCTGCGGAATTTTATTGGCGAAAATTATTCGACTGGTGGAGGAGAGAAGACTCTCTTGTTCGAGAACTAGATGAAGAAGAAGAAGAAGAAGAAGAACTATACAAGGGGGGGAGATTGAGGAGGAGGATGAGTAGGAGGAAGAGGTGGTGGTGAAGAAGTGGGTGGAAGAGGTGAAGGGGGAAGAGGAAGAGGAAGAGAAGAAAAAAGATATTGTAAAAGGGAAAGATAATTTGAAATATAGCAATGAGGTTCAAAAGAAAAGAGAAGATGATAAGATGAATAGAAGGAGTAGGAGGAGAAGGAGGAGGCGGAGGAGGAGGCGGAGGACGAGGCGGAGGAGGAGGCGGAGGAGGAGGCGGAGGAGGAGGCGGAGGAGGAGGAGGAGCAGGAGCAAGAGGAGGAGGAGGAGAAGAAAGATGTAGAAAAAGAAAAAGAGAATAAAAAGAAAGCAGTGAGGATAAAAAGGAAAAAAAGATGATAAGATGAGTAGGAGGAGGAGGAACAGGTGGTGAAGACAGGAGAGGAGAAGGAGGAAGAGGAGGAGGAGTAGGAGGAGGTGAAAAAGAAGAATAATAATAAGAAAAAAATTGGTGAGAAATGGGTAGGAGTTGAACAAGTAGAATGAGAAAGATAAAGAAGAAGGAGAAGGGGGCTGAGGTGGAGGAGAAGTTAAAAGAGATAAGAAGTTGAAGAAGAAGAGGGAAGAGAAGTAAAGGATGGAGAAGAAAAGGAAAGGGAAGAAGAGAATAAAAAAGAGGGGGAAGAGAAGCAGTATAAATTATGCTGAAGAAAAATGGTGAAGTGATAGCCGTGAGCCGTAGCAGGCATCTGTTCAATCAGATAGAGATAAGCTACGAACTCCTGAGCCCCTGTTTTTAAGGGTGTCCGATTGGATTGGCCAGTAAAAGAGACTTTGTTCTCTTTTGTAAAATCACTTCCCGGTTGTTCGGAACCCACCTAAAACTGTTGGTCCCGATCATCAACTACCATCATCCAGCTCATCATACCTACGTTCAGGTCTAAGACCTATGTGGGCTTCATCCTAAAAATAAAAAAAAGTCATATAAAATTAATTGAAGAAATTGTAGAAGAATAGTGAGACGAAAAAGAAAAAGTAAAAGCAAAAAGAAGAAAAAAAGAAAAAAAGAAGAAGAGAAAGAAACAGAAAAGAGAAACAGAAAAGAGAAACAAAAAGAAAAAAGCTAAAGCAAAAAAGAAACAGAAACAGAGAAAGAGAGAAACAGAGAAACAGAGAAACAGAGAACCAGAGAAACAGAGAAACAGAGAAACAGAGAAACAGAGAAACAGAGAAACAGAGAAACAGAGAAACAGAAAAACAAAGAAACAGAGAAACAGAAAACAGAAAACAAAAAATAGAAAATAGAAAATAGAAAACAGAAAACAGAAAACAGATACAGAAACACAAAAAAGTGACAACACCAGCTTGCACATAGTCTCTGACTGTGAATGTTGAAACTGCATTTTTGGTCGAAACAGCAATAAAAAACAAGAAGAAAGAAGGAGAAGAAGAAGAAGAAGAAGAAGAAGGAACCAGAAGAAGAAGAAGAAGATTGGAATTATAGGAGTGGTATAATAAGAAGAACGAGCCAAGAGCTTGTTGCATTTTGAGAGCTCTGTGGTACAATTGCAGTTTCGGGCAGGGCGATAAAAATCAACGAAAATTGACGGCGAATGGTGAAGGAGGGGATGAAGAAGAAGAAGAAAAAAAAGATGAGAAGGTGAAGAAGAAGAAGAAGAAGAAGATGGTGAAGAAGAAGAGGGAAAAGAAGAAGGAAACGATTTAGCCAACCAGAGGAGTGTAGGCTGTTTGGACGAGACTGCATTTTAAATATGAAGCAATAAAAATCCACAAAAATTGACGATGAATGGGAAAGAGGGGAAGAAGAAGAAGAAGAAAAGAGAGAGAATGAAGATGAGGAGAGGAAGAATAGAAGGAGAAGGAGGTAGAAAGAGAGGGATAATACAACAGCTTGCATTTCGTGAACCAACCAAGAAGTTCTCTTTACTCTTGTACAGACTGCATTTTCGGACAGGGCAATACAAATACACAAAAAGCTATTCAAAAAAATGAGAAAAAGAAGGAGACGAAAGAAGAAGAAGAAGAAAAAGAATCAAAGAAGAAGAGTAGAGTAGCCGACAGAGTCCAAGGGAGTGTAGGGCAATTTAGAGAGACTGCATTTTCGAATGAAGAAACAATAAAAATCAACAACAATATTAACAGTGGGAAGAGGAGGAGAAGGAGGAGAGGGAGAATAACAAGAACAAAAAAAGAGAGAGAAAATTAAGAGGAGGCGAGGAAGAATAGAAGGAGATAGAAAGAGAGGAAGACAACAGATTGCATTTCGGGGGAACCAAGTGGACTCTGTACTCTTTTACTGACTGCATTTTCGACCCGGGTAATAAAAATTCACAAAAATCTATGCAAAAAGGAGGAGGAAAGGTGATGGAGAAGAAGAAGGAGGTGGAGGAGGAGGAGGAGAAGAAGGAGGAGGAGGAGGAGGAGAAGAAGAAGAAGAAAAAGAAGAAGAAGGTTGGAAGTAGTCGACAGACTCCAGATGATTGTTTAGAGATTAGACGAGAGACTGCATTTTTAAAGTGAAGCGCTTTTTGGCGAATTTAATGTGGAAGAAGAAGGTAAGTTAGGCAGTCTGCAATATACGTCTGGACGTCTGGTCCTTCTTCTTTTTCTTCTTCTTCTTCTTCCTCTTTAGCCATTTTTATCTTCGTCCAAAAATGCATCCTTGGTTTCAGTTGCTCCTCTTCATTTTTCATCTCTTCTATCTTTTTTTTGTAGATTACGTCTTGGAGACTCCTGTTAAGGAGTATAAAACAAACAGATTAACAATTATACAATCTTATATGCACTAGTTACCATAATTACTATATCAATTAGTTGGGGTGAGGCTTAATTTTGATGTGAAAGGAACTCTTGTACATTATAAAAAGCTAAACTAAATATTTTTTAATTGTTTTCTAAATATTTCTATATTATCAAGACTTTTTAAAAACTGCGGTAGCTTGTAGAGTTTCCTACGAGTGTACGTTTCTCGTACCAATACAACTAGGTTTTTGTTTGAATAAGCTAATATTGTGACTCACCAAGTGATAATCTCTTCGGCTTTTTGTATTATAATTGTGCACGTCAAGATGTTGGTTAAGAAAGTGTATCATACTGTGTCTGTTCGATTTTTCCAAAGCTTTTGATACTGTTGACCACCGGATCTTTCTCAACAAATTACTGCTCCTTGGTTTCAGTCACAAAGCTGTAAAATGGTTTCATTGTTATCTTGTAGACAGAAAGCAGTGTGTCACTGATGGTGAATTGCAATCAGAGTGGAAAAATGTAATTTATGGAGTCCCCCAAGGTTTAATTCTTGGCCCCCTTCTATTTACACTGTATGCAAATGAAGCAAGTATGTGAGGTGTCTTTCAGTTACAGAAAATTTATCAAGAGTTTGAAATAACTCGTAGGTTAGAACAATTGCCCCCTCAGAAAAATTTCAACTCTGAAACCCTATATTTCACAAAATAATTGAAGAACAAAATTTTCCTCCCAGCAATAGATAATATTTATTCAGCAAGTATTATATACATTACAAACATCATCATTACATATCACAACAATATATTTACAAATAGTATATAAAACTGCCTGTGAGAGCCCCATAGGTAGTCCTGTTTGGGGTCCTTCCAAATTAATAATTATAAAATATATGAAAGAAAAAGTTCTTACCAACAAAGTTTTTTGCAAAGTAATAATTTAAATCAAAAAAGAAAGATAATATTAATAAATAAATGAAAACAAAAATACAAAAATTAAAAAAAAATAAAATAAATAAATAATTAATAAATAACATGTTGAGCTTTTCTGTGCAGACGGCAATTTTAAATTGAAAATATTTTTTTAATTTTTTCAAGTTTTCTATTGATCATTATATTGGTGTGCTACAAAAAATTCTATGCATAAATATAGGTCCATATTATCGGTCTACTCTTCAACAGACAAAAAAATACAATATAAATATTCAATAGGGTACAGGTCAAAACAACAAATATGTATCACTATCTATTTCAAAAAAATGTTTCAACGTTTTCGATTGAAAAAATAATTTTTTTCAATTTGGCTTTTACTGCCTTACTACATTTAATGCGTCTTATATCTAATGGTAATTTATTGTAAACTTTGAGTCCAATGTAAGTGAAAAATCGTCTATTATGCTCCAATCTTGGCATTGGTAGGCTTACATCATTTTGATTGCGAATATAATATGATATTGGACGATGCTGAATTAAATCATTGCTATTTTTAAACAAATGCATAATTGCCTTAAATAGAAATGAATATCTAACAGGAAGTACATGCAGCAATTTGAAAAGAGGTAGAGAATGTTCGTATCTTGGTCTTTTACATATCAGCCTAAATATATGTTTCTGTCCAACTATTATTGGTTTTAAATTAGTTACATATGCACTACCATAGCAAATCAAACCGTAATTTATTCTAGATTCCACAAGAGCATGGTAAAGTTGGACCAAAAATAATCTAGGACATAAATCTTTTAAAAAATAAAATTTCCCTATCATAATGAACATCTCTTTTTTAATTTTCTGTATGTGCTCGTACCATGTTAATATTTTGTCTATTAATAGACCTAGATATTTGACACAATTTGTTTCTTCAATAACATCACATTGACAAGTTGATTGCTCCTCTCTACAACTGAACTTATGGTACTGAAGCTTAAAACCTGCATCGTTCACTTTACTATTATGTAGCCTAAATCTCATGAAATTCGATTTTTTAGCATTCAGCAATAGCCTATTTTTGCAAAACCACCAATGAATGTGTCTGAGTTCGCTTTACATACTCTCCTGTATAATAATGTTATTTTTGCCTTCATAAAATATGGCAGTGTCATCTGCAAATGACACTATCTCACCTATTGTTTTGCCATTACACAGATCATCAACAAAGACTAGGAAAAGTATTGCAGAAAGAACTGATCCTTGTGGTATACCATATTTGATTAATCCTACATCGCTCAATGTATTATTATGTCTGACCTGTTGATACCTTTCCTCTAGGTAGCTTCTAAACCAATTATTTGTTAATCCTCTAATACCTACCCTATTTAGTTTTTCTAATAGCATATCGTGTTCAATGGAGTCGAAAGCTTTAGATATATCTAGGAATATCGCTGCACATTTCATATTTTTACTGAAGCTTCTATTTATCTTGAACAAGAGAGCTTTCATTGCCTCCTCAGTGCCTTTATTTTTCAAGAATCCATATTGGTTCTTACTGAAAAAGTTTGTGTAGTTCAGGAAATTCAGTAATCGATTTTTCATGGCTCTTTCTAATATTTTGGCAAATGCAGACAACAGTGTAATTGGTATTAGATTATCGATTTGCTTACTGTTCTTACTTTTCGGTAAAGGGATAACTATGGATTTTTTTAGTATAGTGGGGAAAACTCCAGTTTGCAGACTCAGATTACATAATTCTACTAAAACTTCTAGAATGGATTCTTTTATTTGTTTTATTGTTTGGATTGCTATTCCATCCACTCCTGGTGCCGTATTATTTTTTAATTCCTTTATTATACTTATCATTTCTTCCAAAGTAATTGGATAGAGAAATATAGATTCCACTGGGCTATGGATAGGAAAAATTGCTTCATGTGTATCATCATTTTCTCTACATTTTTCTAGTTTGGATTTATTATGTTCTACATATATGTAAGGAAAAACTTATTTATCTCATTGACTATTTGTTTTGTTTCTTTAATAAATTCTCCATTCTGTAGCACTATTTCTCCTATTATCTTTTTTCTTTTGCATTGCCTAGTAGTTTATTAACTGTCTTCCATTTGTCTTTAATACTATTCCTATTTATTTCAAATAAATTCTGAAAATAATTCTGTTTAGCTGTTCGTATTTCTTCTCTTAATCTATTCCTGTATGTCAAATATTCTACTTTCATTTGCATATTATTTGGCTGTCGTCGATGATTTTTAAATAGAAAATTTTTAAACTGAATTTTTCTTATTAATTTCTCTGTAATCCATTCTGATCTTGGTTTTAATTTTTTTCTAAACGGATTATCCTGTATTGTAGTGCATTTCATGATAGATTCTTGTAAATAATTTATGAATTTCTCCCATCTAAAGTTGACATCAAGATTTCCCTCCCTCCCATATAAGTCAACCCAGTCTGTTGCAGAAAGAAGAGAAGTAAGTTTATGAATATCAATTTTTCTTCTAATAATATCATCTCTAGTACTATGTATATTGTCTTCCGTATTAGAAAAATATTTTATATGTAATTTGGACAATGAATGATCAGTTATATCTAAATGGATAACATTAGCCTTAATTTCAATGTTTCTTTGTTCAACTATTTTATTGGAATGCTGTACAAACACATGATCTATACAAGTTCCATTATCATTGACCACTCGCGTGGGCTCATTTATTAGTGATTCAAATCCAAATTTACTCATCGTCATCCTATATTCATCAACATTGTGTTCATTTGATAATATATTTATATTCATATCTCCAATAATGAAGAATGGTTTTGGATAATTCTTAGCCTCACCTAACTCACACAGGTATTCATTTATCTCATTCAAAAATATTTAACATTTCAAAGTCTCAATAATATTCAATACAAGAAACTTCAAAAAATATGACCAAAAACCCTGCACACAGCCTTTTAATGTAATGCAGTTTAATTTCCCTTTTGAATGTACATTCAATCTTTGTTTTCTTATACTTATTCTTTCTCATATAGCATCCTTCTCTTTACCTCCTTCTTGTTCTAGTTCTTGTACTTGTTCTTGTTCTTGTTCTTGTTCTTGTTCTTGTTCTTGTTCTTGTTCTTGTTCTTGTTCTTGTTCTTGTTCTTGTTCTTGTTCTTGTTCTTGTTCTTGTTCTTGTTCTTGTTCTTGTTCTTGTTCTTGTTCTTGTTCTTGTTCTTGTTCTTGTTCTTGTTCTTGTTCTTGTTCTTGTTCTTGTTCTTGTTCTTGTTCTTGTTCTTGTTCTTGTTCTTGTTCTTGTTCTTGTTCTTGTTCTTGTTCTTGTTCTTGTTCTTGTTCTTGTTCTTGTTCTTGTCTTGTTCTTGGCCTTGTTTTGTTCATGTTCTTCATCTTGTTAAGTTATTGTTCTTTGTCTTGTTTTGTTATTGTCCTTGTTCCTCCTTTTGTTTTGACACATTCTATTTTTGTTCTCCATCTGATTCTTGTTCTTCATCTTGCTCTTATTCTTAATCTTGTTTTGTTCTTGTCCTTTGTCAAGTTTTGTTCTTGTTATTTCTCAGGTCATATTCTTGTTCTTTGTCTTATTTTATTGTCATTCACTTTCCTTTTTAATTATTGGTCTTCTTCTCGTTTTGTTCTTGTTCCTAGCCTTGTTTTGCTCTTGTTCATCTGGTTCTTTTTCTCCATTTTCTATTATTTTTCTACTTTGTTCAGTTTTGCTCTTGTTCTCCGTCTAATTTTGTTTGTGTTTTTTTACTTTTATTGTTCTTACTCCCACTCTTGTTTTGTTCCTGCTCTTCTTCTTCTTCTAGATAGAGAGAGAGAGAGTGTGAAAGAGAGAGAGAATAAAAGAGAGAGAAAAAAAGTGAGCGATGGACAGGGAATGATATAGGAAGAGTACCAAATTAACAGCAGAGAAATGTGTCATGGCTACTCAAATTCAACTCATACAGAATTATAATCATCATCTACAACACAATATGCGTCTCTCTCTTCTCCCTCTCACACTCTCTCACTCACTCTCACTCACTCTTACTCACTCTCACTCACTCTCACTCACTCTCACTCCCTCACTCTCACTCACTACCTCCCGCCCACCCCCTCCCCAACCAACAGATAAAACACGCGTTTCTAGGAAGCCTACCTCCCCCTCCAACAGCATCCCCCTCGTCTATTGTATTTATTGATTTTTTCCGCCCTGATAGCAACCTCTTTCTTCCTCCTCCTTCTCCTCCTCCTCCTCTTATAACTCATAATCACAATCATCGTATCTATCCATTCTCTCCTCCTCCCCTCCCTATCATTCCCCTCTCTATCACTCCCTCTCTGTCATTCCCTCCCCCTCAACAATCTAACATTAGCAAGCGCAATATTCTCTAGAGCTTCCTCTCTCCATGTACATAGTGTGAGTATTCCTGTCTGTAACTGAGTTTTCCAGCATTGCGCACACCTTGATATCTGGCTAACAATATTTTCCCTAATTTCTATTGTCCATGACAGTCAAAGATTCAGGTATGGTTCATTGTAAGGCTCCCTTGAAAGTCAAGGAACACTTTTTCTTAAATACTATGTCTGTTTTCTACATTTAAAAAGCATTCATTCGAAGTAAGGTTTACATTGAAAGTTTCTTGAAACTCAAGGGAGAATTGAAAAGCATGGTTCATCTTAAGGTTCCCTTGAAACTTGAGATACACTTTAAACGTATTCATTCAAAGGGACTGTTTACGTTTAGGTGCCATAAAAAATCAAGGGACTCTTGAAAATAATTCATACAAAAGTCTTGCTTGAGGTGAAACAATGTTAAGAATATTTTCTTTCATTTCTCTAAATATTTCCATCAAAGATTTATGGATTGCTCACCTCAAGAGTACCTTGAAACTTGTGTTGTATTCACTCAAAGGGACTGTTTGCTTTGAGGCGTCCTGCAAAATCGAGGGACTCTTGAAAATAGTTCATACTAAAGGGGGCTATCGAGTCTTGGTTAAGGTTAAACAATGTTAACCCTTTAACGCCGAATTTGTTTTTCTTTTTCAATGCTAATAATATTCTCAGAATTTAAAAAAGGTTTAAAAAGAAGGTTTAAAAGAAAATCACGTCATTCCATTCGATGAGTTTCGAGATATGGCCCGTGATCATATGGACATGCTAGGCGCTACCGTAGTCAATGGTTATTGCAAGCACATACAGATCAACAAAATAGCATCAACCATTTCTGAGAACAGTATTGAATGACTCATCGTTTTAAGAGTATGAATGATAAATTCTGTTAATGTATTACTTCTTTATAAGGCTATTGTATAACACCAATCATTAAAAAATATAAAAGTTTCGCATTACAAGCACAAATACAGAGCAGAAATATTGAACTACAGTATAATGATTATGTTTACCATTCCTTTTATGAAAAAACAATGATTATACATAGGCCATGTATACTACAATCTCACTATCTCTCATATAAGTTATAACTAATAACTTTCTTTGTAGTGGCGAAAGTGATATTGTGAAAGATAAGCCTATCCATGATGAATAATAAGTTGAAGTTGTCACAACCATATTTATAAAAAATAGTGAGATACTAGTTTCAGTTGTCACACCATTATCAATCTCAAAAAAACGAGCTTGTGTGAGATTGATAATGGTGTGACAAGCGAAACTAGTATCTCACTATTTTTTTATAAATGTGGTTGTGACAACTTCGTCTTATTATTCATTAGAACTAATAAACCGCGAGTTTTATAAGCCAAATCTATATAGTCTAATGTAGCCTATAATATGAAAGCCAAATACCACTGACTCATTCATCACCAATTCTCGAGAACTACAAGCCCAAAAAATTTGAAATTTGGTACACATACACAACGGGTTTTCAAAAAATACGCCCAATATTGACGTTTTTTGAAAATGAAGCTATAATTTTATTTTTCTGCTTTTCTCAAGTAATACATAACAAAAAACTTCAATACAAAACTTGTTTTGTATGCATGTTTATTTGAGGACCTGGTAAAAAATTCTGGTAAAAGATTCTTAAATTTTGCACAAGACTGACGTTTTTCTGACCTATTTTTGCTAGATTTTTGCCCCCCCCCCCCCACTCCTATCCCATCAAAGAAATTCCAATTTGGGGAGGGGGGATCATAGCCCATGACCGCCCTGGGGCCGCCATTGGGCAGAAAATTCCAACATCAATGGCTTATTGCAGGGACAATTTCCAGAAACAGGTATATTGCTATTGAAAATTGGAGAAAAGGGAATACATCATTGAACCTGCAGGCGCCTAGCATGTCCATATGATCACAGTGACAAACACAGCCATTTTGCAATTATAGTAGTGAGAATATATATTGTCACAAAGTTGTCAGAAACTAAGAATAGCATCATTAGAAGTCAATGACAGCATTATCTAGTTATATGACAGGAATAATATGAAGAAATAATCACTTTTGCCAACCGCATACCATTGAGAATTGATGGGTGATAGAAAGATCAATTGTCTTCACTCATTGTGAAGGAATGCTCACTCAACAGAAGTTGGACTTGGACTCATAGCATAACATTCATCATTATGAACGCCATGGCAGGCATGCCAACCATAAAATTATCAATATCCCTTCATTAAAAATAAATTTCCTTGTCATGAATGCCTGTGGTCATAAATGATCACGCACGACGCTAAAGGGTTAAAGATATTTTCTTTCATTTCTCCAATTGTTTCCGGCAAAGATTTAGGGATGGTTCTCCTTGAGGCTTCCTTGAAACTTGAGTTATACTTGAGTTGTATACACTCAAAAGGACTGTTTGCGTTGAGGCGTCCTTCAAAATCGAGGGAGTCTTGAAAATAGTTCATACTAAAGGAGGCTATCGAGTCTTGGTTAAGGTTAAACAATGTTAAGGATATTTTCTTTCATTTCTCTAATTGTTTCCGGCAAAGATTTAGGGATGGTTCTCCTTGAGGCTTCCTTGAAACTTGAGTTATACTTGAGTTGTATACACTCAAAAGGACTGTTTGCGTTGAGGCGTCCTTCAAAATCGAGGGAGTCTTGAAAATAGTTCATACTAAAGGAGGCTATCGAGTCTTGGTTAAGGTTAAACAATGTTAAGGATATTTTCTTTCATTTCTCTAATTGTTTCCGGCAAAGATTTAGGGATGGTTCTCCTTGAGGCTTCCTTGAAACTTGAGTTATACTTGAGTTGTATACACTCAAAAGGACTGTTTGCGTTGAGGCGTCCTTCAAAATCGAGGGAGTCTTGAAAATAGTTCATACTAAAGGAGGCTATCGAGTCTTGGTTAAGGTTAAACAATGTTAAGGATATTTTCTTTCATTTCTCTAATTGTTTCCGGCAAAGATTTAGTGATTTCTGACCTCAAGATTCCCTTGAAACTCAAGGAACACTTTGAAAGCATTCATTCAAAGGGACAGTTTACTTTGAGGTGACCTCAACAATCAAGATACACTTTTAAAGAGTTTATTCAAAGAAACGGTTCACGTTGAGGCTTTCTTCAAATTCAAGATGACCTTGAAAAACATTCATATTAGTCTCAAGTCTCTGTATAGGTACAAGAATCTCAAGGAAGGTTTTCAAATACAGGCCTTTCACCAAAGTTCTCCGTTTTTTTTTATCCATCCTGAATTGTTTAATCTTTTTTTTCTGCGGATGAAGCCCACATAGGTCTGAGACCTGTGCGTGGGTAATGGATTAGATGATGGTGATTGATGAGTTGGACCTAAAGTTTTAGGTGGCTTCCGAACCACCGGGAGGTAATATATATATTATAAGTATAATTTATATATTAATTTTATATTATAATGTGTCTATGTCTGTTTGTGACAAAAATTTTATTCAGTTTTTCTTTTTCTTTTTTCTTATTTTCCTGAACCTCCTTCTTTCTTCCCTCTTCAGCTTTTTCACCGTTTTTTCCTTTTTCTCATTATTTATATTTTTCTCATCATTATTCTACATTCTCCATCTTCTTCTTCTTCTCTATCTTTTCTTCTTCTTTTTTTATTAATCTTCTTTTTCTTATTCTTCTTCTTTTTCTTAACCTCCTCCTCCTTTTCTTCTTCTTCCCTTTCTTCTTCTTCTTCTCCTCCTTCTTCTTCTCCTTCATCTTCCCTCTTCTTCTTCTTCTTCTTTTTCTTCTTCCTCTTCTTCTTCTTCTTCTTCTTCTTCTTCTTCTTCTTCTTATCCATTCCCTTTATATTTCTTTTTAACTTCTCCACCATCTCTTCCACCACCAATTCTTCTTCGTCTCCTACTTCTTCATTCTTACTCTTATACACCATGTTTTCGTCTCTCTTCCTCTTCTTTTTCCACCTCTACTTTTTAATCGTCTTTTTCACCTTTCCCTCAATTTCTCCACACGTATTTTTCTTCTTCAGCTTCTTTTTCTCCCTCTTATTGTTCTCCTTCCTATTCTTTGTATTGTTCTGCTCCCTTAACTTCTCTCTTCTTCTTCTTTTCCACTTCTTCTTTCCCTACTTCTTTCTCCAATTCTTCTTCTTCTTCTTCTTCTTCTTCTTCTTCTTCTTCTTCTTCTTCTTCTTCTTCTTCTTCTTCTTCTTCTTCTTCTTTTGCATCTTCTTCTTTGTCTCTCTTGAACTCAAAAACGTCTCTGTGTTAACAACTAAAATAATCTACTATCAAAACTGACACTGTATTACTATTTAATATAACATGATTTTCACTCGCTTTTACTGAAGGGATGCATTTCTTTTCTAAAGAGAAGCTTCATCAGCCTATTTTTATAATTAAAATTGTTAAAATATATTATGAAGAGCAGATAAACGGCGAAAGATTAGTAGAAAGGGATGGAGAAGGTGGAGAATGGGTAGAAGAAGGATGATAAGGAGATGAAGAAGGAGAATGAGTGGCAGGAGGGGAAGGGGGGAAGAAGGGGAAGGAGTAGAATGAAGATGAGAAGTAATAAGATAAGGGCTAAGATGTGGATGAGAAAGCGTGAGAAGGAGGAGGAGAATGAGGAAAAGATGAAAGACGAGAAGGAGAAGGAGGATATGATGGAGATGGAGAAGACAAAGGAGAAGGAGGAGGTGGAGAAGAAGGAGGAAAAGGAGGAGAAGAGAAGGAGTTGAATGGAGATGGGAACGAGGAGAAGAAGGTCAAGGATGATGATTATGAGAAGGAGGAGGACAAGGATGAGGAGGAGGTGGAGAAGACGGAGGAGGAGAAGGAGTAGAATGAAGATGAGAAGGAGGAGAAGAAGGACAAGGATGATAATGAGAGGGAGAAGTGAAGGACAAAGATGAGGAGGAGGAGAAGAAGAAGAAGAAGACGAGGTAGAAGAAGAAGAAGTAATGGAGAAAGAAGGAGGAAGATGATGAGGAGGAAGATAAGAAGAACAAAAATAAAATAAAGCCAGAAGCAGTTTGAAATGCAGTCAGCTTGCCCTTTATCGGCTTCATCATTCTGTACTGGTGGCAGAGGTGGGTCCAAATGGGTTCTGTGGTGGTGGGAGGAGGGTTGGTTGAGAAACTGGACTGCAGAGACAAAGAGAGAATGAACGTAAGGGAGAGATAGTAAGAAAGAGGGATTGACAGAGAGAGAGTGAGTGTGTGGTCGCGTGTTGATCGGTGCCTAATATATTTTGTCTTGGTCAAGTAGACTGAAAAGATTTGTGGATTCTATTGCATTTTGGGACTCAACAAGTTCACTTCTTTCTCTCTCACACTATCTCTCTCCTTCTCTCACTCTATCACTCTCTCTCACTCACTCTCTCTCTTCACACTATCTTCCAGTTGGTTGCTGCCCATCCCACTCAGTTAAGCTGCATTTTCTTCTTTCTGTTTTTTTCGACAACACTCATTATCATAATATCTGCTATTTTTGTCTTCGATATTCGTGCAGAAGGCTACTTGTTGATTGAAATTGGGGTGGTGAAGGAGGAGGAGGAGGATGAGGAGGAAGAGGAGGAGGAGGAGGAGGAGGAGGAGGAGGAGAAGAAGTAGAAGTAGAAGGAAGAGGAAGAAGAAAAAGAATGAGAAGAAAGATTAGACCAAGGAGCAATAAAATAAGAACATTACAATAAAAATCGAAGTGATAAGAAGGAGAAGGAGATTATGTTAAAGGATGGTGAAGAAAAAGTGTGTGGAAGAAGAGGAGAAGAGAAGAATAGAAGAAGACGGAGGAGTAGAAGAAGAAGAAGAAGAAGAAGAAGAAGAGAAGAAGATGGAAGAGGAGTAGAAGAAGAAGAGCATTACAATGAAAATCATAAGGATTAGATGGAGGAGGAAGAGAATATGGCGAAGTAATGTAGAAAAAAGTGAGGAGGATAAGAAGAAGAAAAGAAAGAAAAAAGAAGAATAGGATGAAAAGAAGAAGTGACGGAAGAAGGTGAAGACAGAGAATGAGAAGAAGCAGGAGAAGAGAAAGAAGAAAAGGAGGCAAGAAGTACAGGATGAAGAGAAGAAGAGGATGAAGAGAATGAAGAGGCAGAAAATTGGAAGGAAGAAGAAGGGAGGAAGATTAATGAGGACGAGAAAAGTATGAAGAAGAAGGAGATGATAAAGTGAAGAAGAGGCGGAAGAAGGTGACGACGAAGAAGAAGAAGAAGAAGAAAATAAGAAGCAGAAGCATGTACTAGCTGTGACATATATTATGAGTAGAAGGCTAGTTTGGGGAGTTGGAAGTAGTTGGAGAATAACCGATAGTACTATCGATAGTTACGGCTATCGTTAAAAATCGATAGTTTGAAGTCCGCAATCGATAGTTTTCGATAGTATTTTTTTATAACTTTCAGTACCCATTGTGCTTAGGTTATGTTATGATTATTTAGCTTCTTAGTCGTTTTTATTTGCAGGAAAAAATAACAGTATACGAAATATAAAATCACAAAAATTCAGCGTATACAGTATACCATAAAATAAAATAAATCATAACTTTATTATAATACAATTATTAATATAATATTATTACATGTGACTCGCAGGAAGGCCTAAGCGTTAAGCCTGTGTGTGAGAGGGATTTTTTTTGGCCGGTTTTTACAATCTAATAAAGGTTTTTCGATTTATCGAACTTGAAAACTGTGAATAATGGTGAAAAATGGAAAACAGAAAATAATAAATAAAATACAGTTTGCATTTTGTTGTATCAAGGTGAACTATCGATAACTATCGATAGTAAAGGTGTTGACTATCAATAACTATCGATGGGGCTGACTATCGATTATTCTCCACCACTTTAAAGAAGAAGGGCTTGAAACTCTTCTGCATTTAGTTTTGCAGTAGAAGAGTTGGGCGCGAGAGTGGGGAAGTTGCAATTCTCCTCCTCCTCCTCCTCCACCTCCTCCTCCTCCTCCTCCTCCTCCACCTTCTCCTCCTCCTCCTTCTCCTCCTTCTCTTCCTCCTCCTCCAACACCACCTCTTGTTCGTCTTCTCCTCCTCCTCCCCCTCCTCCTCCTTCTCCTCCTCCTCCTCCTCCTCCTCTTTCTTCTCCTTCTTCTTCTTCATTTACATCAGGTTGCTCTATAGGCGACGGCGGCTGGTTTATTGCTGTCCGTCTGTCAGTCCTTCTGGTTTTGCCAAAAAAGCTGAATTTCTAGTTTCGGCTGCCAAATGAACTGAACTGTTAGCTGGCTGCATGTGTCCAGTGTTTTGTTCCAGACATGGGCCCCCTTTTTTTATGTTTTGGTGGTGTGGGGGGGTTGACGGTTATGCTAGTTGTGGTGGGGGGCGACGGTCAAGTAAGGGGGGGTGGAGTGACGGTTAAGTGATGGTGGAGAGGTGCCTTTTAAGTAAGGGGAGGGGGATTAGATTTGACCAGAAAGCGCTCTTCTCTTGGTGATCTTAATGTTCGGGTGTGTGTGTGTGTGTGTTCAAGGGGGGGGGGAAGGGGCGTGTGTGTTGAAGCGGGCGCATTCTACTTATTTTATTCTTCACTCTCTTCCCTTTGAACGACAATCTTTTATGCATTTATTGCTCTCTCCAAAAATTGCAGTCTTTCTTCTCTCTTCTACGTCGTCATCTTCTTTGTCTTCATCTTCTTCTTCTTCTTCCCTCTTCTTCTTCTTCTTCTTCTTCTTCTTCTTCTTCTTCTTCTTCTCTCTTCTTCTTCCTTCTTCTTCCATCTCTTCTTCTTCTTCTTCTTCTTCTTTTTCATTTTTGCGACAAATAAATCTGCTTTTGTGTCATCTCGTTTAGTGCACACAAGCACCGCTTGGAATGTCCAAACTAACCTTTTCTCTTTTCTGCCATTTTGTTTATTTATTTATTATTTTTTTTTATCTTCAAGTTTCGCCGAATTCGTAGAAAAGAGAGTGAGAGGACATGATTAGAAGAGGGAAAGAGAGTTACAGAGAGAAAGAGAGGATGAGCGAGAAATCGCGTGTGGGAGAGAGTGAAAGAGTGGGACAGAATGATGATAGAATCTGTGGTAGGCAGACATTGATGGATAGACTGCGGTAAGGGAGGAAGAAGAAAGAGTTGGAGAAGGAGGAGGAGGGAGGAGGAGAAGAAATAGGAGGTGGCGGTGAAGGAGGAGGAAGAGAAGGAGGAGGAGGGAGGACGAGAAGAGAAAGGAGGTGGTGGTGGAGGAGGAGGAAGAGAAGGAGGAGGAAGAGAAGGAGGAGAAGGAGAAGACGAACAAGAGGTGGTGGTGGATGAGGAGGAAGAGAAGGAGGAGAAGGAGAAGGCGAACAAGAGGTCGTGGTGGAGGAGGATTAGATTAGATTAGATTAGATTTCTTTATTCATGTAAATTTACAAATTATGCATATGAATGGTTATAAACAAAATTGTCAACATTACATAGATATATGCAGTAGTGAATTCAGATAATGCTATTTTTATAGTGCAAGATATTATATACAATGATCTCATTTGTACGATATTAACTATGGTAATGACAATCTGAGTGATGCAATTACATGAAATGGCGAAGTTTGGACAAGGATTCGTCCATTCTTGACACTTAACCAGAGGAGGAAGAGAAGGAGGAGGAGAAGACGAACCAGAGGTGGTGTTGGAGGAGGAGGAAGAGAAGGAGGAGATGGAGGAGAAGGAGGAGAAGGAGAAGACGAACAAGTAGGAGAGAATAAGGAAGAGAAGAGGCAGAAGAAAAAAGGAGGAATATGAAGGAAGAGACGAAGAATAAGAAGAAGGAGAGGATGAAGAGAAAAAAGATTGAAGATAGAGAGAAAGTAGAATAAGAATTGGTATCAGAAGGAAGAGGAGAAAGAGCATCACCATCATCCAATTCATTACCCACGCACAGGTGTCAGACCTACGGGGGCTTCATCCTCCGAAAAATAAACATTCCAATTACATATGAAAGAAAAGCTTATTTTAAAAATCATATGTTCCCTATAGAAGAAGGCCTAAGAGCCTTACTTTTTATTCTTTAAAATATTCTTTAAATGCAAGTAAATTTCGAAAATCTTTACACATACATCGTTGGGTATTCTTAAAAGGAAGATCCATTCAAAATTACATCGAATTTGGTCCACGCGTTTAGCCGAAAATACGATACAAGCAGACAAATTCAAGACGGTCGACTTGAAACAGAGGTCTCTCTTAGTTCTTTTTATTGTAGATTACGTCTTGAAGACTCCAGCTAAGGAGAATAACACAAGTCAAATTAACAATCATACAATCTTATGCACTAGTTACCATAATAATTACTACATCAATTAGTTGAGGTGAGGCTTAATTTTGATGTGAAAGGAACTCTTGTACACTATAAAAAGCTAAACTAAATATTTCTTCAATTGTTTTTTTAATATTTCTATATTTTCAAGACTCTTCAAAAACTGCGGTAGCTTATTGTAGAGTTTCCTACCAATATAACTAGGTTTTTGTTTGAATAAGCTACTATTGTGACTCACCAAGTGATAATCTCTGTTTTATAATCATGGATTTTGGTTAATATCTCTCTTTTTTACAACATATAAAGTAGCTTTATACACATATAAGCAGGGTACAGTTAGGAGACCAAGTCT
>OX418222.1:3410588-3420588 GCA_948455865.1 Conomelus anceps | reverse complement strand
TTATGTATGAGTTCTTGGGACAAAATGTTTTGAGGGACTAAAATTTCTTGAGGGAATTTTATGGAGAAAGGTTTATGAGTGTTTTATGAGGGAATTTTATGTACAATAGTTCATGAGTGTATGAGGAATTTTATCTTGAGGAATTATATATTGAGGAATTGTATGAACAATAGTTTTTGGGACTATTTTGGGGAAATTCGTGAATTTAGTTTCTTGAGGAATTTTATGGGCAAAGTTTACGGAACTATTAAAATTCATGAATTTTGAATTGTGAATATGATAGAGAAAAAGTGTTTGGTGCTATACGAACAATGATTGCCTAAAAACTTTTTGAGACAAATTTTAATAGATATATCTATAAAAGTTTACAAGTTACCTCCGAAAGACCTTTATAGATTGATGAATTTTTTGTAGAATTTATGGGTGAAGTTTTGGAAACTATGATTTCTATGAAATTTATGGACTTTATGATTCTTATGAACTCTATAGACAAAAGTTTATGAGCTACCTCCAAGGGGATTCTATAGACTGAAGATTTTGGGGTAAACTTCTAGGAACTAAAGAGAAACGTTTATGATTCTCCTACCAGAAAACTTTATGGACTAAAGATTGTGTGATAATTTTTTGAGAACTAAAGAGATAAGTTTATGATTCTCCTACCAGAAAACTTTATGGACTGAAGAATTTTGAGAAGATTTTTGGGAACTCTTCAAAAGTTTATGACTGTACTCTACGGGCAATCTATGAACAATGGGTTATAGTTTATGGACAATATTATGTGGGTGAATTCTTATGAACTTAGGAACAAAAAGTCTTATGGTTTGTAATATTGGGAGAAAATTATAGCAATAAAATTATGTGGGAGTCCATTTTGAAAGAAGTTTATTTAAAAAAGTGTTTGGACTTATAATGGAAAAATAACAGTCGAAAAAAAAATATAAATTGTGTAGAACATAGTGGAAAACATCCCTTATCCGATACTTGGGGTGTAAAACCCTGGAAAATATTAAAAGTTTTGGGGAAAACACTCATCTGGTGTACTATCTCAATTTGGGGGACTTTGAAAATTGCGTATCCTGCAGGATATCTCTAAGGACCATTTCAATGACCCTTGAACACTTCAAGGACAACTCAGGACCTAGGTGTCTATCCTTGATGGTATTCGAATGATCTCTGTGGTGTTCCCGCTAAATACTCTGGATCTCAAGTAGGTTGTTTTGTTTTTTATTTTTGTTTTAATTTATTTGATTTTATTCTCTTTAATTTATTTCATATTTTGATTTGTTTCATATATACTATAATTTTATATTCTTTTTGATTTTTTCAATTTTTCAATTTCTTTCATTTTATTTTATTTGTTTTTATGTTATTCTATTCTATTTTATTTTATATTTTAATTTATTTATCTTTTAGAATGATGAATCGTCCCTTTCGCATTGTTGGAGGTCATTTTTTTATCATTGCATTACATGCTAAAATGTGATTAATGATTCAAAAATTTCATATTTGATTTTATTTTAATTTCATATCCTATTAGTATGCTGACTTCTAGTCCCTCTTATAAAGGTTATTTATCATAGAATTACTGCACATGCAATTAATTATTTGCGAATTCGATTTTTGAATTCAGTATTCATTTTGTCGTTTCTAATTTGTTTTAATTTAGGTTGTTTCTTTTTAAAAAAAAAAAACATTTCTATCTTTTTGTTTCTATCTATTTCGCTTTTTATTTCTATTTGTGTGTTTGATTCTTTCTGTTTTCTCTTCTTTTTTGTTATCCAATTCTTTTTAACTCTATTTCTGTTTCATTCCATTTTGTTTCTTATTTAGTTATTTTTATTTCTGTTTCGTTTCCTGATTCTGTTCCATTGTATTTTTCTTCTATTTCTGTTTCATTCCCTTCTGTTCTTCATCTCATTTCATTCTACTTTGTTCTACTATATTTTTCTTTATATTTCTGTTCCATTCTATCTATTGATTATCTATTTCTTTCTAGTTTAATTTTGTTTTATTATATTTTGCTTATTTTGTTTCTTCCTTACTCTGTTCCATTCCATTTTGTTCTCTATTTCTTTGTCATTCTATTTTGTTTTATTACGTTTTGCTTTCCATTTTGATTTCATACTATTTCCTTGCCTAATTCTGTTTCATTGTATTTTGTCCTTATTTTCTTTTATTCCATTTTGTTCTCTATTTTTGTTTTATTCTATTTTGTTTTATTATATTCTGCTTTCTATTTACGTTTCATTATGTTTTGTTTTATTATATATGGCTTTCTTTTTTTAGTTTTCTTTCTATTAAAAGTTATACAATAGCCAAGAACATAGTAGGAATTGTTTGATAATATATTATAGTTTGCATTTTCGTATTTTAGTGTACTGCTAAAAAGCACTTTACCCCGGCAAATAAAATTATATCAGCATGTCAAGCTCATCAAAATAATAACCCAGCTGCATCAGATAATTATTATCGTCATTGCACTACTCATTTTCTAACAAGACTAATTTGAAAAAAGAGGTAGCTATAACTCCAAAATCTAGCAGTTAACTCATTATTTATAAAGAAAAATAATAAATACCATTTAAAAATAATAATTAACATAATAAAAATATAATAATTAACATTATAAAATAAAATAATTATCATTATAAAATATAATAATTATCATTATAAAAGTATCATAATTAAAATTATAAAAAATAATAATTAACATTATAAAAAATAAAATAATCGTTTTGCCAGATAAGGGAAGTGATAGCCGCGAGCCGTAGCAGGTATCTGTTCAATCAGATAGAGATAAGCTGCCTTCTCGTAGGTCCTGTTCATAACGGTGACCGATTAGATTGGCCAGCAAAAAAGACACTGTTCTCTGCTGTAAAATCACTTGCGGGTGGTTTGGAACCCACCTTAAACTGTAGGTCCAACTCATCAATCACCATCATCCAAACCATTACCCACGCACAGGTCTCAGACCTATGTGTGCTTCATCCTCCAAAAAAAAAAGATATTCACTCAGTACGCATGATTTTGTGCTATGTTTCCTTTATTTCAATTAAATTTAATCCCAAATTTTGTAAAACAATTAAATTTCGATAAAGAATTTAGAAAAATAATTGAATTTTTAATCTTTTTTTTAGGAACAGCTAGGATTCCATTAAATATTGTAGAAAAAAAGGAGATAACAATATATTGATAGATTAGAATATTTTTACATGAAATACATTTCTTTAACAGTCATCAACCGAACGAAGCGAGGTCTCTGTTTCAATTCGACAGATTTGCATTTGTCTGTTTGTTTCTTTCCTTGTCTATTGGTCTGTCTGTCTGTTTGTAACACATGTACGGCTAAACGCGTGGACCAAATTCAATGAAATTTTGTTGGGATCTTCCTTCAAGGAATGCCCAGCGATGTAGGTGTAAAGATTTTCAAAATTTTCTTGTATTTCAAGGATATTTAAAAGGAAAATGTAAGGCTCTTAAGGCTTTCTTCTATAGGAACATATTATTTTTTAAATAATCTTCTCCATCAAATGCAATTCATAGACAGCCCTCGGGCACTCTTATTCATCTGGTTGAGCCTTATTCACATAAATTAAGTTTTTTTTTTTTTTTTTTTTTTGAGGATGAAGCCCACATAGGTATGAGACCTGTGCGTGGGTAATGGTTTGGATGATGGTGATTGATGAGTTGGACCTACAGTTTTAGGTGGGTTCCGAACCACCCGCAAGTGATTTTACAGCAGAGAGCAGTGTCTTTTTTGCTGGCCAATCTAATCGGTCACCGTTACAAACAGGACCTACGAGAACGCAGCTATTTAATTAAATATTTGTTTAAGACAAACAGTTCATTTCCAATATTTCAATTGAGTATAATAACAAGAGATTACTAAGTGAAAGATAATTATACAAATTTAGTGACTATTGTTCTACAAATTCATTTATACATGTTATATCTGATCTGATTTAAGCAATCAGCTGTCTGGAGCAACAGACTGGATGAAAAAAAACGTAGCCTTGGTGACGTGATACAGAGTTACTTTTTGTGGAAAACAGACATGAAATAGACTACAAAAATTGAATCACGGGTCAAGGCTGTAGACTGTGTTTAATTTTGCGATGGTGATTATCATTGAGTACATGGAGTATGCTCCTCTGTGCAAGCACCCTTATTCCTGGGGCGTGAGGTCTACTGTTCACACAACTACTAGTTATTACAATTCAAATGATAATTATACTAATTTAAATGATATTATTCAATAAACTCATACATCAGACAGTTAAAATCTGATCTGATTTGATCAATCAGCTGTCTGGAAAATAGAAACGCAGCCTTGTTGAGATGATACAGAGTGCCTTTTTTTGGAAAACAGACTAAGCAAATTGAAGCAAGAGTTAGGTGTGATGATTGCGTTTAATTTTGCTCTGGTGATTATCATTGAGTACATGGAGTATGCTCCTCTGTGCAAGCACCCTTATTCCTGGGGCAACGTGAGGTCTACTGTTCAGACAACTACTAGTAATATGTGACTAGTCTTAACCGGAATCTTAAAGACGTAAGCTTCAAAAAATAAAAGAATAACAATAATATCAAACTCTCCCATGATTTCCATAACACCTACATCGTGATAACAATGCCAGTGAAAAAAATACTTAGAAAAAACATTAAACACAAAAATAATCTAAATAAAAGACACCAGTTACACGCAGCAATAAATGATGAAAAATGGGAATTTTCACACCTTATAAAATAACCGTGGGATTCTATTATTATAATAGCTAGGAAATGCTTCATATCACGAAATGCTGAGCCATTTAATACTAGAATATTTTTCTCTTTTAGTTCGTTTTCTCTGATTTTCTATCTCCAGTTCCCACGAATATATATATATATATATATAAAGAGAGAGAGTGAATGAGAGGAAGAGAGTGGGAGAGAAAAGAAACATTCTTGAAAAGAGCATGGAAAGCTATGAAACAATCAAACCTAAACTTCGCATGTTTAGAATATTCGTATGTTGAATTCAATTTTTAGTTTCTAGATTTTTGTCATTACCTTGTATACGATTTGCATACAGTAAGCTTATCTGTGGAAAAGGAGATCTATTGAAAGCTTTAGATTGTGTTGGAACACGCGAGGTTGCTCAAACGGAGACATTTATTGCTAGAGAGTGGTGTGGACGTGTGTGTAGACTGGTCTAGGAGAGTTAGAATTTGTCTTGTAGCATTAGCATAAAGTAGGCTTTTCAATGGTGTTGAACACGCAATATCGCTTAAAGAGTTGTGCTAGAGTAGTGTGGACGAGTGTGACAGTGTCTAGACTGGTCTAGGAGAGCTAGACTTATTAGCCTAAAGTAGGCTTTTCTGTGAATAAGGTAGATGTATTGAATGCTCTAAATTGTGTTGGAACACGCAGGATTGTTCAAACGGAGAAGTTTGTTGCTAGAGAGTACTCCGAGAGTGGTGTGGACGTGTGTGACAGTATCTAGATTGCTCTAGGTGAGTTAGAATCTTTCTTGAATAGGATTAGCATGAAGTAGGTTTTTTTGTGAAATATTTAGAAAGCTCTAATTGTGTTGAAACACTAAAGATTGCTTCAAAGACTTTTATTGCTAGAGAGTGGTGCTAGAGTAGTGTGGACATGTGTGACAGTGTCTAGACTAGCCTAGGAGAGCTAGAATTTATCTTGTACCCATAGGATTGGCATTGGTTTTCCTGTAAATTAGGTAGAAAGCTCTAAATTTTGTTGCACATCACTCAAACGGGGACATTTGTTGCTAGAGAGCTGTCCTAGAGTAGTGTGGAATATTGTGAGAGATTGAATACGAGCTAGACAGGTTGGGGAGAGTGTAGACTTGTTTGAAAAGATAGAAGCTTGGTCTACAAGAATACTAGCTAGATTTAGAGCCGTGTAAATTCACGTTGCAAGTGTCTAGATTAGTCTAGGAGTGGTTGGATACGATCCAGCTCTAGAGAGTGAGTGAACTAATATGGAAAGTGTCTACATTAGTCTACAAGCGCTAGAATACGAGCTGTACGATTTGAAGATTTTTTTGACGTGTTTTAAAAGATACAAGATTGTCTTACAAGAGCTAGAGTATGATCTAGCTCTAGAGAGTGTGAAGACTAGTTTTTTAAGTGTCTAGATTAGTGTACAAGAGACTGGATACGAGATTTACGAGTTGAAGAGTATTTTGACGTGTTCAAAAATCACTTCCCGGTGGTTCGGAAAACTGTAGTTCCAACTCATCAATCACCATTATCCAACTCATTACCCACGCACAGGTCACAGATGTGGGCTTCATCCTCCAAAAAAAAAGTGTAGACTCATATGACTAGTATCTAGATCAGTCTACGAGAGATTGTATGCAAGCCAGCTCTAGAGAGCGTGTTGACTAGTGTAACAAGTGTTTAGATTGGTCTAGTAGAGCTAGTACACGAGCTCTACGAGTTGCAGAGTGGTTTGACTTGTTTAAAAAGATTCGAAATTGCTTCACTGATTTGATACGAGAAATGCAATTTTGAGATAACTTTGGAGCATTTTTGAGTGTTGCTGACGTGTGTTATTGATTTAATGCAAGAAATGCACTCTTGAGATTTATTTGATGCATTTTGAGTGTTGCAGTCAGGGGTATGATTTGATACAAGAAATGCACTTTTGACATTACTCCAATGCACTTTTATGCACTTTAGTGTTGCAATTTGGGGTATTGATTTGATTCATAAAATAAACTTTTTAGATTAGTTTGATGCATTTCTATGCACTTTGGGTGATGCAGTTAGGGGTATTAAGCTGATGCACTTCAGTGCAATTCTGTGAGTACATTGATGCACTCTGAGTTTTGCTGTTAGGGGTGTTATTGGATTTACCCATTAAATGCATTTTTCAGAGTTTTTCTATGCATGTTCATGCTCTTTAAGTGCTGCTGTTAGGGGTGTTATTGGATTTACACTCTGGATTAAATGCACTCTTCAGAATTTTATGATTCATTTTTGTGCACGTCGAGCGCTACTGTTACCGGTGTTATTAAGTCGATTCACAAAATGCACTTTTACGGACTTTTGAGTGTTAGCCGTATCAAGTAGAGGCTTTTAAATACAATTTCGATATTATTTCCATCAATTTCTGATTTCTACTGTACAGCTAGAGGGTTGAGGGCTTAAATTTGAAGCTTCTAAATGCAATTTTGTTGCCACTCCGATTAATGTACAATTTTTATTGAGTATCTAGAGTGTTGAAAATATAAATTTGAAGCTTTTAAGCGAAATTTTCGAATAATTTTCTTGAAATTCGGTGTTGGGTATACTTCCAATTAATAAATACATTATCAGATTATGACGTAAAATGTTGGAGCAAATCTGACGGATTTATTTGTTGAAAGGTTTTTCAACTAATCATATCGAATCTCTCGTTAATAATTGGATTTAATTTTGCATTTTCATAAATTTAAAATGAGAAATTCAAATATTTACTCGAAACCAACATTTTACGCTGATTCCATAACATGTGCTTTATTTTGTGATATTTTTTTCTTTTTTTTTCTGAGGATGAAGCCCACATAGGTCTGAGACCTGTGCGTGGGTAATGAGTTGGATGATGGTGATTTATGAGTTGGACCTACAGTTTTAGGTGGGTTCCAAACCACCCGCAAGTGATTTTACAGCAGAGAACAGAGTCTTTTTTGCTGGCCAATCTAATCGGTCACCGTTACAAACAGGACCTACGAGAACGCAGCTTATCTCTATCTGATTGACAGATACCTGCTACGGCTCGCGGCTATCACTTCCCTGATTACTGAGTTGGACCTACAGTTTTAGGTGGGTTCCAAACCACGCGCAAGTGATTTTACAGCAGAGAACAGAGTCTTTTTTGCTGGCCAATCTAATCGGTCACCGTTACAAACAGGACCTACGAGAACGCAGCTTATCTCTATCTGATTGAACAGATACCTGCTACGGCTCACAGTTCCCTGATGGTGATTGTTGAGTTGGACCTACAGTTTTAGGTGGGTTCCGAACCACCCGCAAGTTAAAATAACACTTCAATAAGACTAAGTTCTAAGTTCTAAATCCATTTCTAGGAGTTTTGTTGGATAGACGATTGACCTGGGCTCCATACATTGAGAGAATATTTTGTAAAATTTCATCTGGGGTATTTGTCCTGCAACAGCTCGCTAGATTGAATGACAAAAAGTTACTTTTTACAGCTTACAATGGGCTCTGTCACATATTAGGTATGCTGTCTTATTATGGGGTAATTCATCAAAACAAAATCTTGATAGGGTGTTTAAGATCCAAAAGAAAGCGGTTAGGTGTATAGAAAGAGTAAATAGATTAGATTCATGTAGGCCGTTGTTCAAGAGACTTGGTCTCCTAACTGTACCCTGCTTATATGTGTATGAAGCTACTTTATATGTAAAAACGAATGATATTAACCAAAATCTTGATGTACATGATTATAATACAAGAAGCCGAGGAGATTATCACTTGGTGAGTCACAATAGTAGCTTATTCAAACAAAAACCTAGTTATATTGGTAGGAAACTCTACAACAAGCTACCGCCGTTTTTAAAGAGTCTTGAAAATATAGAAATATTAAAAAAACAATTGAAAAAATATTTAGTTTATCTTTTTATAGTGTACAAGAGTTCCTTTCACATCAAAATTAAGCCTCAGCTCAAATAATTGATATAGTAATTATGGTAACTAGTGTATAAGATTGTATAATTGTTGATATGACTTGTAATTTATACTCCTTAACTGGAGTCTCCAAGACGTAATCTACAAAAAAAAAAAAATAACTACTTTTTTGACCGAACGAAGAGAGGTCTCTGTTTTAAATTGACCGTTTTGCATTTATCTGTCTGTCTGTTTGTAACGCATTTACGGCTGAACGCGTGGACCAAATTCTATAAAATTTTGCATGTATTTTCCTTTAAGGAATGCCCAGCGATGTACAAAAAAAAATCGATGTTTAAGGATTTTCGAAATTTGGTTATATTTAAAAGATATTTAAAAGGGAAAGGCATTCAGGCCTTCTTCTATAGGAACATATGTGATTTTTAAAATGAGCTTCTCCATCATATGCGATTAGATTCAGATATGGATTTCAATATGACCCTTACGCCCTCTTATTCATCTGGCTGAGCCTTTATATGAATTAAGTTATCATTTATAAGAATTTTTTTATTTTTGTTATTTTGAGGATGAAGCCCACATAGGTCTGAGACCTGTGCGTGGGTAATGAGTTGGATGATGGTGATCGATGAGTTGGACCTTCAGTTTTAGGTGGGTTCCGAACCACCCGCAAGTGATTTTACAGCAGAGAACAGTGTCTTTTTTGCTGGCCAATCTAATCGGTCACCGTTACAAACAGGACCTACGAGAACGCAGCTATTTAATTAAATATTTGTTTAAGACAAACAGTTCATTTCCAATATTTCAATTGAGTATAATAACAAGAGATTACTAAGTGAAAGATAATTATACAAACTTAGTGACTATTGTTCTACAAATTCATTTATCAGACATGCAAAATCTGATCTGATTTGAGCAATCAACTGCCTGGAACATGGGGCTGGATGAAAAAACATTTTTTTACATTAATTTATTGTGTTGAGTATATTTAAAAAAATCAGTATTTATAAAAGTATTTTATAATTATTGATGTGGATTTTATACTTATTTATAAAAGAATTTTATACTTATTTATATATGTATTTTATACTTATTTATACAAGTATTTTATACCTATTTATATAAGTGTGTTATTTATAAAAAACAAGAAGATTTGGAAACAGATTTTTGTCGACGAAATTTAAGTGCTTCGTAAAAGTAGTAGAGAAGGAAAACAAGTAGAAGAAAAAGAAGAAGAACAAGAACAAGAAAAATAAAAATTAGAATTTGAAGGAGAGGAAGAAGGAATAAAAAGGAAATTGTTTAAGTACGAGACGTTAAAGACGAACACGCAAAAGGGAATTCTATGAACTGTCATAAAATGTTAA
>OX418222.1:3245758-3405758 GCA_948455865.1 Conomelus anceps | reverse complement strand
AGATAGGTTATGTGAGGAATTCTCAGGTTATGTGTGTCCTGTTTTGTTCTCTTTAAATTGCTTTATACATTACTGTAGGAAGAATTGAATGTGTAACTTAAGCACAAAGTATTGTTTCTGCACTCAATAAACGTTTTTTACTCGCCTTTGGCATGTGAAAAAACTGTTTCTCTCAGCGCAGAAAAACCTCACTTTCCGCTCTAGTTACACAAATAGCTATTTTCCACCTGAAATAATTATTTTAAAGACCAGCCAAACAGATCCTCATAGAACTGCAAAAACGTTTCAACTTTCTTGAAGAGGTACACAAAGTTTCCTAAGCTGCTCCTCTAAAACCATCATCTCATTTGCCTATCCCACATTCAACAACCAGTATCATCTTCTCACTCTTACTCTCTCTCTCGCTCTCTCTCTCTCTGAACCCGCCTAGGCTAACTTGTCTAGACCTGGCCTCTCCTCCACTACTATCTGACTGTATATATTATTAATGTCTGGATAGGCACCTTTATATACACACATACTGGTGTGTTTGGTGAGGCATTATATATAGATATATATACAAGTGTGCTAGCCAGAGTAGCCCCGCTATCAAAACTAGTATTGGGAGTGTGGGCCGCCCAATATATATATATGGCCGGTCTATATATAGGTATATAGATGGTGTTATCTGTCTGTGGAGATTGGACTTTCTGCTTATATCGTTGGTAGGTCATTCAACTTAAAAAACAAAACTACTTTTGAGAGTTCGACTTGTGTGTGTATATATATATATATATATATATTGGAACTGGGGTCGTCGCGAATTTTATTCGCAAATTCTATCTAACTACTACTTCTTCTTCTTCTTCTTTTTCTTATTCTTCTGGTTCTCCACCAGTTTTTCCTTCGATTTGACCAAGGCTTTGAATTTTTTGTTCGTGAACGAAACGGTGTTGTTCACGAAGTTTGAGTTTTCTTTAATGTTAAACTTTTTAGAAGGATAATGCTCACATAGGTGTGAGACCTGTGGTAATGAGTAGTACCAACATGTTTAGGTGGGTTCCGAACCACCTAAGTGATTTTACAGCAGAGAACAGTGACGTTTTTGCTGGCCAGTCCAATTGCCACCACTATAAACAGGGCACAGGAATTTGTAGCTTAACTTTATCTGACTGAACAGATACCTGCTACGGCTCACGGCCATCACTTTCCTGATGATGATTGACGAGCTACAGTTTTAGGGGGGTTCCGAACCAATATGAAGTGATTTTATAGCAGAGAACAGAAAAGCAGTCTTTTACAACAGAGCAAAAATTGATTAAACCGTTAAAAATAAATAAAAACCCCAATCCTATTAATTAGATAACAATAATAAATAAATTGAATATTTTATTATATCAATATTTAAGGGTTAATTAATATAAATTAGAAAACTATCTGTGTGTAATAAGTTTAATTAAAATAAAGTAAATATTGGCAATTCATGGTTGAAGATGAGGTGGAAGAAGATGAGGAAAAAGAGGAGGAGGAGAAAGAGGAGGAGAAGAAGAAGAAATGAATAAGAAAAGAAGGAGGAGGAGGAGGAGTGATAAGAGAAGAAGGAGAAGAAGAAGGTGAATTAGTAATAATAATTCCTAAACATAAAAAAGAAAGCATCTCATCGTGGAAGAAGGAGAAAAAATAAGATGTAGAAGATGAAAAAGAAGAAGAAGGCAGAAAAGCAAATGCAGAAGGAGGTTGAGAAAGAGAAGGAGGAGGAGGAGCAGGAGAAGAAGGAGGAGGATAAGGAGGAGAAGGAGGAGCAGGATTAAGACAACAAGGAGAAGAAAAAGAATAATTCTTCAAAAAAAAGGCAAGTATTACATCGTAGAAGAGGAAGAAAAAATAAGAAGAAGGAAGTGGAAGAAGGCGGAAAAGCAGGAGAAGAGGAAGGCAGGGGAAGAAGAAGAAGAAAAAGAAGAAAGGAAAGGGGAGAAGATCAAGAAAGAAGAGGAGGTGAAATTAGAAGGAGAAACAGTAGCAGAAGAGAAACAAGAAGGAAGTCAAGAAGATGAATAATAACAAGAAAGTGGATGAAAGAGAAAAATAAAAGAGGGAGGAAGAGGAACAGAAGAAGAAATAGGATGAGAAGAACGAAAAGAAAGAGACGAAAAGCAGGTGAAGAAAAAATAGGAAAAAATTAAGAAGAAGTAGATATTCAAAATTATAATTTCTAAATTCACCTTATTCTTCTTCTCCTTCTATAAAGAAGATGGAGAAGGATCAGGAGAAAGAGAAAAAGATGATGATGAAGAATAAGGAGAAAGAGAAGAAAATGAAGAAGAAACAGAGGGGGAAGAAATTAAGAGAAAAATTTAGGATATCAAGCATAGATAAAGCTGGTGTACAAGATTTATAATTTATAAATTCACCTTCTTCTCCTTCTTCTTAGGAGAAGAAGGAGAATGAGAAGAAGAAGAAGAATAAGAAAGAGAAGAAGACTGCAGTAAGTGAAGAAGAAGAATTAAACAGGAGAAGAAGAGGAAGAAGAAGTAGGAGAAGAAGAGGAAGAAAAAGTAGGAGAAAGAAGAAGAAGAAGTAGGAGCAAGAAGAAGAAGAAGTAGGAGCAAGAAGAAGAAGAAGAAGAGGAGGAGGAGGAGGAGGAGAAAGAAGAAGAAGAAGAAGAGGAAGAGGAAGAAGAAGAGACAAAGAGGAAGAAGAAGAAGAAGAAGAAGAAGAAGGAGAAGAAGAAGTGGGGAAAAGAAGAAGAAGAGGAGGAGGAAGAAGAAGAAGAAGAGAGCAGAAGAAGAAGAAGGAGGAGAAAGGAGAAGAAGTGGAAGAAAGAAGAAGAAGAATAAGAAGAAGAAGAGGGAGGAAGAAGAAGAAGAAAAAGAAGAGGAGGAGGAAGAAGAAGAGAAGAAGAAGAAGAACGAGAAGAAGAAGAAGAGAGCAGCAGAAGAAGACAAAGAAAAATAAGAAGGTGAAGAAGAAGAAGAAGTGGAGGAGGAAGAAGAAGAGAAGAAGAAGAAGAAGAAGAAAAGGAGGAGGAAGAAGAAGAGAAGAAAAAGAAGAAGAAAAGGAGGAGGAATAAGAAGAAGAGGAGGAGAAAGAAGAAGTAGAAGAAAAAAAGAAAGAGAAAAAATTGGTGAGAACGGGGCCGGCCAATGCCTGATAGATTATTATCTAGTTTCAAGGCTGTCTGGCTCGGCACTGAAAATGTCGATTACGGGTGTCTGATGGTTGCATTTTTTTTTCACATACAATTTTTTCTTCTTTGTTCGTTTCTATTACTAATTTTTTCTCCTTTTTCCCATTTTCTATTACTACTACGTTGTTTAGTCTACGTATAGACAACAGGCATGCACCCAAACTGCGCTACAGGATTTTAAAAGACACTGTTCTCTGCTGTGAAATCACTTCCCGGTGGTTCGGAACCCACCTAAAAATGTAAGTCCAACTCAGTAATCAGGGAAGTGATAGCCGTGAGCCGCAGCAGGTATCTGTTCAATCAGATAAACATAAGCTACGAATTGTGAGGCCCCTCTTTGTAAGGGTGACCGATTGGATTAACAGCAAAAAAGACTCTGTTATCTGCAGTGGAATCACTATGGTTCGGAACCCATCTAAACCTGTAGGTCCTACTCGCCATCATCCAAGTCATTACCCACACACTGGTCTCAGACCTATGTAAGTTTATCCACCAAAATGGATTACATTTGTAATCAATTAATGCTCTAATAGGCTGAACTTCATTGAAGGTCTGTGATTGGCTGGAGGCCATAGCACGTCACGCCCACTGGTGGGAGGAGCAACAAACAAAAATGAATGATAAATCAAGAACCAAAAGCCGGGAACACATAGAAAACAGCAAACAAGATTACAAAATTTTAAAATTAAAAAAATGAAGCTAAATGAAATGCAGTCAAGGTCAACCAAGAAAAACATAAAAGTACCGTGAAAATGTAGGCAAGAATTATGATAAAACCAAGTTAGTTCTAATGAATTTGTTCTAATAATTGTGGCCTACATTTAAATAACAGTACTTTGGTGTATTTCTCAGTTGTCCCTGACTGAATTTCAGCAAACAATTAATTTGTTAATTTAAAATTTATTTAGTTCTAGCCCACTTGTTATTCTAGGTTCTTGTACCTATTGTTCTTGTTTGTTGCTTTCAATGTGTTCACGGTTTTTGGTTCTTAATTTTGACAAGACACGCCCACTGGTGGGAGGAGCAACAAGCAAAAATAAGTGTCAAAATCAGTAACCAAAAACCTTGAAGACATAGAGAGCAACAAATAAGAACAATACATAAGTAGGCTAGAATTTAAAAAAAATTAGAATTAAAAGTTGAAACTAAATGAAATGCAATCAAGGTCAACCAAAAAAAACACAAAAGTACAGTTATTTTATAATGTAGGCCAGAATTATTATGAAACCAAGTTAGTTGTATTGAATTGGTTGAAATAAATTTGATTGTTTAAACTAGTATTCTACTTTTAAAAACGATTACAATACTAGTTTAAATTATCAAATTATATTAAAAACCATTCAATACAACTAACTTAGTTTCATCATAATTTATTTTGGCCTATGTTTTAATAACGGTACTTTCTTGTCTTTCTCGGTTGACCTTGACTGCATTTCAGTGAGCTTCAATTTTATAATTTCTTAATTCTAGTCTACTTGTGCTTTGTTCCCCGCACAGCTTTGTCTCAGGGTTGGCATATCAATTTATTTTTCCAAACCCAATTGTATTTTAATACTGTTTTTATATGTTTGTTTTGAATTTTGATTGGAAAATAGATTATTTAATTATTATTATATTTATTATTCTTGTTTGTTGCTTTCTATGTGTTCACGGTCTTTGGTTCTTGAATTTTACACTTATTTTTGCTTGTTGCTCCTCCCACCAGTGGGCGTGACTTGTTTTGGTCTTTAGCCAATCACAGACCTTCAATGAACGTCAGCCTATCAAAGGAGCTTTCTTCCTCAGCCAATAGTATTATTCTGTGTTTAGTATGCATATTAAGCTACTCTGTACTATAGTTTTAGTTTGTTTGAGATCGATAATGGTGTAACAACCGAAACTAGTATCTCACTGTTTTCAATAAATGTGGCTGTGATAACTTCAAGTCTTATTATTAATCCATTCTTTATTACTTTCATAAAATTACCGCACTATGCAGAGGGTAATAAATAATGAATAATAAGATTGAAGTTGTCACAACCACATTTATTGAAAATAGTGAGAAACTAGTTTCTCTTGTTACACCATTATCAATCCAAATAAAACTGTTTAGCTCGAGTGATAAAATCGTTTTTTAGGCTCATAATACATGAATAACTATTTAATGCATTATGATGTGAGATTTTACATAAAATAAGCGTGTGTTACATGTGTTATTCAATAATTTTTTGTGCATCAATATATATCAACAATATAGCTAATTTGGAATATTTTTTTTAATATTTTTTTGTTTCTTTTGTTGTAGAATATCTAATCGCTGATTACTGCCAGCAGCCAATGAGATGGCTCTAAATTTAGGACTTCCAGACTCTTCCCGTGTCAGACTAAGGAAATCTTTTGCTCTAACATCTAGTCCATCCTCTGGTAAGTTAGTTCATTTTGTAAATATTCTTATCATACAAGTATCTGTTTAATCAGAGATAAGCTACGAAACCCCTGGGCGCTCTTTGTAAGGGTGACCGATTGGATTGGCCAGCAAAAAAGACTCTGTTCTCTGCTGTAAAATCACTTCCCGGTGGTTCGTAGCTCACATAAATCTGTAGGTTGCACTCATCAATCACCATCATCCAATTCATTAACCACGCACAGGTCTCAGACCTATGTGGGCTTCATCCTCCGAAAAAAATCAATTAACAATAAAATTTTTATAATACAGGTGTACTTCAGCATAACAAAATATCCAATAAAAATATGTTTAAATCTCTTTGTAGTGGCGAAGGTGATATTGTGGGAGACATCCATAATAAATAATAATACGAAGTTGTCACAACCACATTGATTGAAAACCGTGAGATACTAGTTTCGATTGTTATACCATTATCAATCTCAAACAAACTAAAACTAAATTACAGAGTAGCTTAATATATACTAAACATGGAATGATACTATTGGCTGAGGGAGAAAGTGCCTATGATAGGCTAACCTTCATTGAAGGTCTGAGATGAGCTGAAGGCCAAAACATGTCACGCCCACTGGTGGGAGGAGCAACAAGTAAAAATAAGTGTAAAATCAAGAACCAAAAAACGGGAACATATAGAAAGCAACAAACAAGAACAATACACAAATAGGCTAAAATTACAGAATATTACAATTGAAAAATTGAAGCTTACTGAAATGCAGTCAAGGTCAACCGAGAAAAACACAAAAGTACCGTTATCAAAATGTAGCCAGAATTATGATGAAACCAAGTTAGTTGTATTAAATTGGTTAAAATAAATTTGGTCATTTAAAATAGTATTGGAATCGATTTTTACCAACCTAGTTGTCCCCAAAGCATTTAAATTGTTCAATTGTCTGCCTTCGCCAATCAAATGCAGAAATTCAAAATTTTCTTCAGCCTTGAAATTGTGTACAGGTCTGTGTTCTCTGCTATAATATCACATCCTGGTAGATCGGAGCCCACCTGAAACTGTAGGTCCATCTCATTAATATTATATCATGATCCAACTTGCACAGGTGTCATACCTATATATGAGCTTCATTCTCTGAAAAAATTTCCAAGGGTAACCATAACAACTCTTATTTTACTTCGTTACTTAGGAATACGTTGAATGGAGGAGTTTAAAATGGAGAAGTTACTAAAAAATTATGAACAATGTTTACTGATAAATTGTACTACTAATAATTTGTCAAATCAGTAAATATGAAAATTTATTGTACCAAGCTGTGCAGAACAATTTTGACATTGTTTCCCCAGTTTCAATTTTTTTTGTGGATTACGTCTTGGAGACTCCAGTTAAGGAGTATAAGACAAGTCAGATCATCAATTATACAATCTTATACACTAGTTACCATAATTACTATATCAATTAGTCGAGGTGAGGCTTAATTTTGATGTGAAAGGAACTCTTGTACACTATAAAAAGCTTTACACTTGATAACGCTGGATAGGTAAATTTTCCCTTACTATGGCTTGAGGTAAATTAAATTTTGTCCATCTCAGATACAAAATAGGCTTTATCAATATTGTGTTGCTTTCCAAACAACGTTTCTGTTGAATTTTGTAGCTCAGAGGTGTGCTAGAGATGTGATAGTAAATATACTGTCACATATTAGGTATGCTATCTTAGTATGGGGTAATTCATCAAAACAAAACCTTGATAGGGTGTTTAAGATCCAAAAGAAAGCGGTTAGGTGTATAGAAAGAGTAAATAGATTTGATTCATGTAGGCCGTTGTTCAACAGACTTGGTCTTTAACTGTAGCCTCACTGCTTATATGTGTATGAAGCTACTTTATATGCAAAAAAGAAGGATACGGTATTAACCAAAATCTTGACATACACGATTATAATACAGAGATTATCACTTGGTGAGTCATAATAGTAGCTTATTCAAACAAAAGCATAGTTATATTGGTAGCATAAGCGTATCCAGAAATGTTTCAAGGGGGGGTCCACTTTACAAGAGTTGTCTCTCACCTACATACAACACTTCTTGACTACCCCCCCCCCCCCCTACCGGCAATCAAATCCTTAAACATTTATTCACTTTGTAACTACAGCAAGTATGACAGCAGCCGTAGTTCACCAATTTAAACCAAATTCAATTATTTTTATTTATTTATCGTTTGGCTGATTTGCAATGTGCAGAGGTTATTTCCGACAAAACAATTTATAATCAGAGAGTCATTTTCAGTAAATAGTCACAAACTATGGGTGGGATCCATCTAATGCTTGAATCAAAGCTTGCCGCAAATCCACTCCAATCTGCCTTGTCAAAATTCCACCTTGGTTTGGGGTATGAGTCTACAAGACCCACCTGAATGCCAATGGTCAGCATGACAGGTCTGTGCTGGCTATGTGGGAATCCTTAAAGTACAATCCAAACAGCATGTACTGGGTTCTCTTTGGAGTCCCTGCTAACAAAGCACAGGTCAGGATTATATTCATTGGTCCATCTGGCTGAGAAAAAAGTGCCTCTGTCTTTAGCTGAAAAGACCAGATATGCATCTGAACCATCAGCCCAATCCACCAGCTTATCTCCATCACTGTTGGATTGATTGTAGCCCCAGAGAGTGTGATGACTGTTGAAGTCCCCCATTACAACAGATGGGTGCTGCAGGTGCTGCAATGCTGGAGTAGGCCAGGTTACATTTGGCGGTTTGTTAAGTTACTTGTCAACAAGGTGAACATGGGAGCTATTCAGCCAGGCTGGTGCACAATATTCTGCTGCTGAATATACTAGTTCAATTTATTAAGTATTATACTGTACTACTTATTACACAATACATATACTTATGTTTTTTTAAGATGTTAAAAAGTTGCTTAACCCATTTTGCAATTTCCAAACTCCATGTTTTTAAAAAGACAACATATTTTTCGACACCCATCCTGTGTGAGATGAAAGGTGACGGGAATAGGTGAAGACAACAATACATTAAAAGGGTGCATTCTATGAGTATGAAATGAAGAAACCAAGTACCCTGATGTGTATCTTATTGAGAGGGTGCTAGAGAAGAAAGGTAACAAATTGTATGTGAAATGGTTGAGCTTTGATTCGAAATACAATTCATGGATTGATGATAATAATAGTGTTGTCTGAAAAAATAATTACATTGTCTCTGTATTGAAAAATGAAGTTTAAACAGCACAGATCAAAACTACCACTGATCAACTTTGATAAGTATTTAAATGAGAAGAACAGAAAGCAACAAATGAGACACAGTGTACTTTTGCCAAATAGTGTAAGATGAATTTATTGTGTGTGGTCCATCCAATGTTGGAAAAACCAATACCCTTTTTTTATTATTTGCAGAAAATTGTGTTAAATCTTTACATTTATATGTACTTACCAAATCTCACCAGCAAGACTAGTATGAACTTCTCAAGGAAATTATGAGTTTAGTCCTTGAGATTGGATTCAATTTGTTCAAACATAATGAAGAAATCCCACGCCTGATTGATTACTGAACTATCACAACTACTGTTTGAGGATGAAGTCGATGTTTCTTTAATTATTAATGTTTCAGCTGTTTTTGCGTAAAAGTAATGGATTACACGCGAATATTTTCTTTTTTCAGCCAAAACAAACTCAAAATGAGAAATCAAAAATCCAATTGAAGAATTAAAAACTAATACTAAACGGCAGTAATTATTTTATTCACTATTAAAACTTGTATAAATGCACGATTGGATAGCATTGTACCAGGACCGAGAACGAAATTATCAATTTTACTTCAACAACGACCATGATCCACGCAGAAACTGAGCTTCTGGATAGTTGAAAAGCTCAAACGGAAGTCTATAAAATCATTTTGTTATTTTATCATGGAAAAAGAATTCACAATGTCATCATTTGCGAGCTATGCTACTTTAATAGGTTTTTTCTAGACTTCCGTAATGACTTCTCCCAGTTTTGTTTTGAAATTCTAACCCATTCTTTCTCGATAATGTACTAAAGTTAAATGTATTAAAGTAACCCACTCTTTCTCGATAATGTACTAAAGTTAAATGAATTAAAGTAACCCACTCTTTCTCGATAATGTACTAAAGTTAAATGTATTAAAGTTATCTCCTCTATCGTATAAAGATAGACTAAACATGCTACAATAACAGCCGCCATGCTCAGTTCTCAACACTCCAATATTGTAATAATATTAATTCCGTCTAGATTAAATTTTGTTCACTAAAATTATTATCACTGGTATAGAATATTATTCTCAAGAACCTTTCCTACAGCAAAAAAACATTCTATCTAGTGCTTAGTCATCTCAAATGAGGGGGGGGGGGGGTCCGGAACCGGGGACCCCCCTTGAATACGCCCCTGATTGGTAGGAAATTCTACAATGAGCTACCGCAGTTTTAAAGAGTCTTAAAAATATAGAAATATTTAAAAAGCAATTAAAAAATATTTAGTTTATCTTTTTATAGTGTACAAGAGTTCCTTTCACATCGAAATTAATCAACTGATTGATATAGTAATTATGGTAACTAGTGTATAACATTGTATAATAATTGTTAATCTGACTTGTCTTATACTCCTTGACTATCTATCTATCTATAACCTGCCATACTCCTCGTTTGCGTAGTACCACGCTCTCTGGACCAAAACATAGTGTTGAGCTCTGAACAGTCTCCTACAGTCACCTAAAATGGAAAAAAACAACTTTTTGTATTTTTCTATTTCTTATCGCTTCTTATACTTCTTCTTCTTCTCCTTCCCTTCCTTCTTCTTTTTCTTCATCTTCCTCTTCTTCCTCTCCTCCTTCCTCGTCTCCTTCTGCTTCTTTTCTTCTTCTTCTTCTTTACTTCATCATCTTCCTTAAAAAAATTCGCAACCCAAAACACGTTATACGGTTTTTTATACGAGCTCGAGCACGCCCGCAATAAATTTGAATATACGATCCGGTCCTAGACTAAAATGAATAACATCCAAAAAAAAGAAGAAGAAGAAAAAAGGAAAAGAAGAAGAAGAAGAAGAAGGTGAATAGGTAGGAGTAGACCTGTTCTAGGTTGGTTTTGACAGATCGGCTACGCTGGGGTGAGTGGGTTCTTCTTCTTCATTTTCATAATCACCCTCTTCTTCTTCTTCTAATTCTTCTCCACCTTCTTCTTCTTCAACTTCTTCTTCTAGTTGTTGTTGTTCTTCTTCTTTTTCTTCTACTTCTAATACAGGGGGTCAACTAGCAGTGCATTGGCGAGATGAATTGATGAACTTTGTCTATGCCGGGTTTTTTCTTTGGGATGTAGATGTAAATTTCTTCTTTTCCTTCTTCTTCTTCCCACTTCTTCTTCTTCTTCTTTTCCTTTTTCATCTTCTTCTTCGTCATCGTCTCCTTCTTCTTGCTCAACAGATCTGATAATATATCATGCCTCAATATTCTCTCTCGGTTTTATTTTTCAATTCAAAAATTCATAATAATATTTAAGAAATTGTTTCAAAATATATTTTGTTTTGAACCAGCTGTCCAATGTTTTGATTTTCACCAGCCTAAACTAACATAGTGTCTAAAGTGGCGATATGTTTTACATCATAATTTTTTTTTAAATATTCTACTGCCAAACTCCAAAATCAATAGCGATCTCACTTGGACTATGAGGAAGCTATAAACCGAGTTTCAAGAGTCTGGAATCTTTATTTCAAGCGCTATAGCACAGACGGACGGACGGACAATTTTTAAGGCCCTGTCGGGTTCTTAATAAACTGCTTTTAAATAGAGGTAAGTGATAGCCGTGAGCCGTAGCAGGTATCTGTTCAATCAGGGATAAGCTATGAAATTCCTGGGCGCTCTTTGTAAGGGTGACCGATTGGATTGAGCAGCAAAAAAGTCTCTGTTCTCTGCTGTAAAATCACTTGCGGGTGGTTCGGAACCCACCTAAAACTGTAGTTCCAACTCATCAATCACCATTATCCAACTCATTACCCACGCACAGGTCTCAGACCTAGTGGGCTTCATCCTCCAAAAGAAAGAAATCCCCCTACAATTCTAATTCTAAAGTAAATAAATACATTAGAATAGAAGAACAATACTAACAGAAGAACTGAAAAGTAATAGGAGATAGAGAAACGATTGCACAAGTAAAAAATTAAATTAAAAAATAAATAAAGTCCAAGTAGGCTATTGAACATTACTAAAGAAAATTATAGAATGAGATAGCGGAAATTAATGTATAAAGAAGAAAAATTAATAATAATTTCAATTGAAAACTAAGAAGAAATTAATTGATAAAAAAGAAAAAATAATAATAGTAGTAGTATAAAAAGAATGGTTTCAGGACAACCTTGACCCGGACCTGGGTCAATGACCTTTGACCTTGACCGTTGCCCCCCCCCCGCCCCCTGTCCATTGTTGAACCCTCCCTTACCTATTGTTGTTGCCCCCCTGTCCAATGTTGCCCCCCCCTGTCCATTGTTGCCCCCCTGCCCATTGATGCCCCCCTTCCATTGTTGCCCCCCCACCTCTTTATCCTCCTGCCCCCCTTTCCCTCTTGACCTCCTGCTCAATCTTTCCCCCCTACCCCCTAAAAATGACGCCCCCCACCCAAATATGCCCCCCCCCAAAATGACCCCTCTCCACAAAAATGGTCCCCTCCCCAAAAATAATTTGGTGGTTATAATTTTAAAAAATTGGTGGTTATATGGTTTGTTTAGGTTAGGTTGAGTTAGGTTTGGTTAGTTGGGTTAGGTTATGTTAGGATGAGTTGGGTTAGGTTAGGTTAGGTTGAGTTGAGTTGGGTTAGGTTGGGATAGGTTAGGTTACTTAGGTTTAAAAGTGTGTGCACCTAACCTAACCTAACGATATAACCACCAATCATAACACTTGGTGCGCACTAGGTGAGCATTTTTAAACCCAAGTGAGCACTTTTAAGCCTAAGTGAGCACCAGGTGTGTACTAAGTGAACACTAGGTGTACACTAGGTGAGCACTAGGTGTGTATCATATGACTACTGAGTATGAGAATCTTATACTAGAGGAAGAATAAGGAAATGAATAACAATCAGTTGCAGATGTCAAAGTTTATTTTACAATCAGTTGTGTGGTGATACAATATTATTCTGTCTTAAATTACTTTTCACAATCAATATTATCATCTTCTTTTCCATGTACCCTGAATCTATATGCCATCTCTGTTGGGCATCTGAAGATCATCATCATCATTACGTACACGTTTTGTAGGAGGCTGGTCTTTGTTGAAGAGTCTCTTGTTACTAAGCTGATAGTGTCCAAATGCCATAGTGCTGATGCCATCATCCATGATGCACCTTTTTTCATCAGCCTTGCTCAAAGCCTTTTATTCTGCACAGTCATCATGATTTGATGTTTTCATGTGCTGAACATGACCTGCTCCCTATAAATTGCATCATCTCCATAGAGGCATTCATAGAGGCATCGTCCAGGTAGTCATGGAAACCAATGTAGCATCCAGCATTGGGATGATCCTTTGACAGCTCTTGACCCAACACAGGTCGCTGTACTCTCTTGGCTATCTTGATGAGTCCACTCTTTATCTGGCTCGGATCAGGATTGTAGCATCAACAGGCATACAGCTTGGAGTGCAGTCCAACATACTCATAAGGAGCTCTGGATGCATACTCATCTTTGAATTTACCAAGCACCATTTGTTTGTGTGAGGGTAGCAAGGATGGTCAGTGGGGTATTCTGATGTGTCAAAGATATCTTGCAGCTCCTTGATGTTGAGGATGTCCATGTTTATGTCTTCTGTCTCAACCAAGTAGAAGAGGCTCTCTGTGTCTTGGTACAATAACTTGAGGCGATCATTGTAGATAGGCTTCATCACATCATAGGGAAGTGATAGCCGCGAGCCGTAGCAGGTATCTGTTCAATCAGATAGATAAGCTGCATTCTCGTAGGTCCTGTTTGTAACGGTGACCGATTAGATTGGCCAGCAAAAAAGACACTGTTCTCTGCTGGAAATCACTTCCCGGTGGTTTGGAACCCACCTAAAATTGTAGGTCCAACTCATCAATCACCATCATCCAACTCATTACCCACGCACAGGTCTCAGACCTATGTGGGCTTCATCCTCAGAAAAAGAAAAAAAAAAATAGTGAAATTCGTACATCAAGGTTTTACCAATGTCCAGCACAGATAGACCCACATAAATTGGTTTGTCTAGAATAACTTTCTCCTGATGCAGGGTGACTGCACAGATATTCTCCCCAAAGATGATAAAACCAGGTCCAGATTGGTACTGAATTGTTTAGAGGTGTGCACCAATATGTTGGAGAGATCAGAAGTATTGTCAACCATCTTGACCAGATTTGCAACCAAACTTTCCAAACTCTCAGGTGTGAACTGGAACATGTCAATGAACCTCAGATGAAGTTTATCAGAGATATGTTTTGTGAAGGATATATACTTTTCAGAAGAATGTGGGATGGCTTTGATTTTATTCTTGTCAGCACCAAGTTGAGGAATGAGCAGATGTGTATTGTAGTTAGATGAATTGTGAAGGAAAATGGGGATGAAGTTCTGGCGCTGACTTTCCAAGTTGCAGGAATTGCATAATGCATTCCTATAGAAGCCTATCATGTGGCAATGATTGTGCACTTTGTCTTTGGTAAACTTCTTATCACAGGCTTCACAATGTGTAGCAGCTTCATGTACAGTTTTTTGTTGATTGGTGAGTGGTAGCATCTCTATACCCAACTGGTCTATAGCATCAGCAATAGTCTTTGCATAGTTGCTAAGCTCTCTCATAAAATGTTCGGCTGCATCACGTCCTCTGTAGACAATAGGCTCCTGAGGTATGTAACTGCTCAGAGTCAGCCATGGAGGAAATTGTGCCTCATCCCTCACAAAGTAGAGGCAATAGCTCATTACATTGTGGTATTGTATCACTTTTGTAGCCTTTCCAATCCATTGCTCAGGGACTCCACCCTCTTCCTCAGGAGTGGGCTGCTCCAACAAGCACTCAAAGTCTGCATAATGGTAGCCTGAATTTCCTCATATGCTTATTGAACTTTAAGGTTGGTGGACGACCATCTACCTAAGGATATGGCATTATCACTCTGGCTGTCTTGTTGTTAGCACAGTACTTTTTATGCTCCTCCATCCTTCGCTCACCATCTCTACCAAGGGTGTAATGTGTAAAACATCATCTGCAGATAATTATGTGAAGCTCATCTTTTGTCAGCTGGACTTGCAGAAAATTTTCAAAGTTTTTTATCCAGCAGTAGTGGCTATTCACTTTCAAGTGATCACCATTGTTATCCGCTGTTTCACTCTCTTGGAGCAGGAGAAGATCTGTGTGATCTGTTTTGACTTCCTTGCCAACATGTCTTGGAAAGATATTGTTGTCGGCATCTACACCATAGATGTTGACTGATACTCCAGGATTGTTCCTCTCAAAAATGTTGATCTGGTTGATATTGGTGGGGAAAGATAATCCAGAAAAGTTGTACTTGTTGGTCAGCTGGTAGTACCAGTCATTGACTCGCTCTGGATGTGCTCCTTTAACATGCTTGGCAAGTATGGCCCCCTTGAAGCACTGCTGGTCCTCATTCTTAGGGTTGATGATAGCTTTTCTTGCAGCCAACTTGGGTGGCAGGTTGATATAGGATGAGCCTCTTAGTAACATATGTTTGCTGATCCTGATGAGCAGACCATCAATGTTGAGGAGGGTCCATCTGCTGGAGTTGCCCTCAAACTTGGCTTCCTCCTCCAGCATTTTCTGGCATGCCATCTTGATGTGGTAGGTGAGTTCTGTGATGCTGACCACTGAATAATTGGGTGTCTTGAAGGTCACATCTTGGAGCTCTTCCTTCTCCTTGTTCTGCAATTCAAGGCTGCTTTTATAGTAGGCGGCCTCCAACACCAAGTTGAATTTGATGGGTCCTTGATCCAGAAACTTGTTGGAGATGGCCATGTTGATCTTGTCCTCCATGCTGTTGAGCAGGGAGTGGAAGTCCTTGGCTGGATCTTCCATGCAGTTATTGTTGTAGAACAGGGTGTGGAGGCAGGAGTTAAAGGTGTCCTCCAGCACAACAAACTCTCCTTGAGAGCCCTCAGTCATCTGGCTTTGGCTGGTCTTGTTCATCTGAAACATATAGCACATTTCCATCAGTCATGTTGGTATTCAGACTTTGATCAACAAAGGATTATTAGAAAAGAGACAAGTGCTTACTGTAATTGATTTATAGTTGTAGAAACAGGTTCCTAGAATGGTCAAGTATATCTGGAACAATGATTTGTAGTTGGAACAACAGGGTCCTTGAATGGTAAAGTGTATCTAAAACTATACAGACATCTTGTTAAAGGAGCTGGTAACACACAAAACTCAAGCGAGAGGTTTGCTAAAGTAGAAAAAAGTACACTTGGTGCAATCTAGCGGTCAGCAGTGTAAATTACATTCTCAGCATTGTGGAACCAAGAGTTGGATTACATAGTATCGGATGAGATCATGATTAGTCATTTTGAGGATATGTTGACTTTAGATTTATAGGTTAGATTTAATGTAATAGATCATATAGTATTGGCTTGGATAGGATCATTTGTTAAAAGTTATCCATTTTGAGGTTATGCTGACTTTAGATTTATAGGTTGGATGTAATGCAATAGATTACATAGTATTGGCTTGGATCATTCCTTATAGGTTATCCATTTTGGGGTTATGTTGAATTTAGATTTATAGGTTGGATTTAATGCAATAGATTACATAGTATTGGCTTGGATCATTGTTTATAAGTTATCCATTTTGAGGTTGTGTTGACTTTAGATTTATAGGTTAGATGTTATGCAATAGATTAACTTGGATGAGATCATCCCTGCTAGGTCATCCATTTTGAGGTTGTATTGTCTTTAGATATAATGCAATAGATTACATAGTATTGGCTTGGATGATTCCTTATGGGTTATCCATTTTTAAGTTACATTGACTGTAGATTTGTAGGTAAGATTGATTGCTTAGTATTGACTTAGATCATTCCTTAATAGGGATCCATTTTGAGGATATGTTGACTTTAAATTTAATATGATGCAATAGATTATGTAGTATTGGCTTGGAACAATGGCAGGGGGGCATCAATGGTAAGGGGGGCATCAATGGTAAGGGGGGCAACAATGGACAGGGGGGCAACAATGGACAGGGGGGCAACAACAATGGGTAAGGGGGGGTCAACAATGGATAGGAGCGGGGGGGGGGGGCAACAATGAGCAGGGTGATAAAGAGGGGGAAGGGATGATGGGGGGCAGAGGTCATTGCCTTCTGGGGTCAATGGTCAAGGTCAAAGGTCATTGTCCCAGGTCCGGGTCAAGGTTGTCCTGAAACCGTTCTTTTCATACTACTAATAATAATTTCAATTGAAAACTAAGAAGAAATTAATTGTTAAAGAAGAAAAAATAATAATAATTTCATAATGAAAAATAAGACGAAATTGTCACAACCACATTTATTAAAACTTCGAGAAACTAGTTTCGGTTGTTACACCATTATCAATCTCAATCAAACCGAGTTACCGAGTTAACGAGTTTGATTGAGATTGATAATGGTGTAACAACCGAAACTAGTTTCTCGAAGTTTTAATAAATGTGGTTGTGACAATTTCGTCTTATTTTTCATTATGGATACCTTCCACAAAATCACCTTCGCCATTACTAAGAAAGGAAAAATAATAATTTCAATTGAAAACCAAGAAGAAAGTAATTGATAAAAAAGAAAAATAATAATAATTTCAATTGAAAACTAAGAAGAAATTAATTGATAAAAAAGAAACATTAATAATAATTTCAATTGAAAACTAAGAATATATGCTTTGAATGAACAAAATAGAATAATGAATTGAAGAAAAGTGAACTATTCATGTTTTCAATAATCTAATCATACATCCTCCCACACAAACACACACACACACCCCCAGAGAGAGAGAGAGAGAGAGAGAGAGAGAGAGAGAGAGAGAGAGAGAGAGAGAGAGGGATAAAGATAAAGCTCTAAATTTCTATTTCAAATTTTCAAAATTCAAAGACAGTTATAAACAGAGATGTCCAGTCGCATTTTTGGACCTGGACTTTCTGTATGTATGGTGGTGAACTTTGGACAGATAGAAAGAGAAATAGAGAGAGAGGGTGACTGTGAGAGAGCGAGAGAGTTTGAGCGAGTGAGTGTCCGATAAAGTAGGCGAAGTGGTTTTTTTGCAAAGCGGTTTCATCTCGTATAATAGAACCAGTCTGGTATGTTGAGATCAGATTATTGCCGAGTGTTTTTTTTTCTCTTTTTATTCGAAAAGGAGAGAGAAATAACGATTGATGTGAAGGTTGAGTGAGAGAGAGTGAGCGAGAGGTAGAAAGAGATAAAAAAGAAGAAAAACCACTAGACATTTCATCTATTCAGATTTCTGCCCAATGATGAGTGTGCGATAAAAAAAGTTGCTAAAGCTTGTACGAGTTGAAAGAAATAGAGAAATGATAGAAGGGAGAGGGTGATAGAGAAAAGGAGACAAAGAGAGAGAAAGATAGAGTGAAAGAGAGAATATACCGTTAGATTTTTGGCGAATCTATGAATGTGAGACCTATCTTAATAGGACAAACCACCGGTTTACTGGATGTTAAAAATTTTGCCTATATAGTCGAAGAATGTGGTTTTAGAAGTTCAATAAACTTGAGCCCTGGTGTGGACAGACATTTGTGGATGAGGAGGACGAGGAGGACGAGGAGGACGAGGAGGAGGAGGAGGAGGAGGAGGAGGAGGAGAAGGAGGAGGAGGAGGAGGAGTTGAAGGAGGAGGAGGAGGAGGAGGAAGAGGAGGAGGAGAAGGAGGAGGAGGAGGAGGCGGAGGAGGAGGAGGAGGAGGAGGAGGAAGAGAAGATATGAATAAGAGAAGAAGTAGTAGAGGAGGAGAAGATGAAGTAAAGGAGGAGGTGAAGAAGTAGAGGATGTGGAGAAGAAGACGTAGAGGAGGAATAAAAAAGGAAGACCATAACAAGAGCAAAACGAAGAACACGATTACAAGAACAAGAAAAAAGAACAAGTGTACTAGCAAAGACAAGAAGAAGAACAAGAACTAGAACAAGGACATGGACATGGACATGGACATGAACATCAACATGGACATGAACAAGAACACAAAAAAGGGGAAAGAGATGGGGAAGAAGATCAAGAAGATGGTGAAGAAGCAGTAGAACAAGAACAAGGACAATGAGAAGAACAATAAAAAGTACAAGAACATAAACCAGGACAAGAAAAAGATCAAGATCACGAAGAACAAGAACAAGATAAAGCACAAAAACATGAAAATATGAACATGAACACTACGAAGAACTAGAACAAGATAAAGCACAAGAACAATAACAAGAACATGGAAATATGAAAATGAACACTACGAAGAACAAGAAAAAGAGTGGTAAGAACAAAAAGGTGGAGGTGGAGGAGGTGAAGCAGGAGGAGGAGGAGGAGGAGGAGGAAGAGGAGGAAGAGTGCCTCCTCACAACCGTTCTCTTCGATGTCAATTCCTTAAATCCGGTCCATTTTTCTTCCTCACTCACCTCTATTTTAAATGCATTTCAAGAGACCTTCGAACCAAGAAACACCAAAAAAAAATTCATAAATACCCTCAAATCAACCTCTAGCTCACTCAAAATCAATAAAATCAACCAAACTACCCCAAAATAGTTCCTTTTCCAATCAAACGTTTATGCCTCCTTGCATACAAATTCATTCATACTCGCTTTTGCGTATTTTTACCAATTCCTCTGTCAAGATACCTTTTATTTATTTTATTTTTGTAGATTACGTCTTGGAGACTCCAGTTAAGGAGTATAAGACAAGTCAGATCAACAATTATACAATATTATACACTAGTTACCATAATTAATATATCAATTAGTCGAGGTGAGGCTTAATTTTGATGTGAAAGGAACTCTTGTACACTATAAAAAGCTGAACTAAATATTTTTTCAATTGTATTTTAAATATTTCTATATTTTCAAGACTCTTCAAAAACTGCGGTAGCTTGTTGTAGAGTTTCCTACCAATATAACTAGGTTTTTGTTTGAATAAGCTACTATTGCGACTCACCAAGTGATAATCTCTGTATTATAATCGTGTACATCAACATTTTGGTTAATATAATTCGTTTCTACATATAAAGTAGTTTCATACACATATAAGCAGAGTACAGTTAGGAGACCAAGTCTGTTGAACAACGGCCTACATGAATCTAATCTATTTACTCTTTCAAGTGTATAAAACCTTCCTCCTTCAACCCCCCCCCTTATCAATAAAATGTTTATTTCTTCACCAACATCCTAAAAAAAAAAAAATAAATAACCTAAAAACCAGTCTCATTCAGACAGCACAGTTATAGCACTATTTAGCCTACATTGAAGCCCTGAGGGCAGAGGGCACAAGACATGGATTGAAGCCTGTCCTTGCCCTCTCAGTCCAGCTTCTACTGCTAGATAATAATTTATAATGCCTCGTCAGCATAATAATTGGCGTAAAAACGTCTCCTATCGTAAAAACTAACAGCCTGATATTTAAACCAATCATGGACCAGGTCTACATTCTAGCGGACAGCACTGACCTCTCATGTTATACGTCACTTAACCTATCAAAATTCTTCTTCTTTTCTTATTCTACTTCTGGTTCTTGTTCTTCTTCTTCGTCTTCTTTTTCGTCTCCATCTTCTTCTTCTTCTTCTTTTTTCAGCTAATTATTCTTCTTCTTCTCCTTCTTCTCCTTCTTCTCCTTCTTCTCCTTCTTCTCCTTCTTCTCTTTCTTCTCTTTCTTCTCCTTCTTCTACTTCTTTTTCTCCTTCTTCTCCTTCTTCTCCTTCTTCTCCTTCTTCTTCTCCTTCTTCTCTTTCTTCTCCTTCTTCTACTTCTTTTTCTCCTTCTTCTCCTTCTTATCCTTCTTATCCTTCTTCTCCTTCTTCTCCTTCTTCTCCTTCTTCTCCTTCTTCTCCTTCTTATACTTCTTTTTCTCCTTCTTCTCCTTCTTCTTCTCCTTCTTCTCCTTCTTCTCCTCCTCCTTCTCCATCATCTTCTTCTCATCCATCTCTTTCTCCTTGTTTGTGTTCTTGTTCATGTTCTTGTTCTTGTCTCCACTCTTACTCTTGTTCTTGTTCTCTTGTTCTTCTTGCTCCTGTTTTTTTTCTTCCTCCTTCTCCTCCTCCTCATCCTCTTCCACCTCCTCTTCTTCCACATCTTCCTCCTCCTCCTTCTCCTCTTCACCTTATTTTTTTCCTCCTCCATCCTCCTCCTCTTCCTCTTCCTTCTCCTCATCCTCCTCCTCCTTTTTATCCACCATCTCCTCCTCCACTTTCTCCTCTTTATTTTTGTTCATCTTCACCTTCTTCTCCTCCTCCTCCGTCTTTTTCTCTCTCTTCTGCCTCTCCATCTTCTCCTTCCCACAAATTCAGCGGTCATTGGCAGTGTATGTAAACTCTCCTCATTTTCTTGAAGTGTAGCAAATAGAAATTATAATTAAATAGTTCAAGTTTTTTTCGACTCTTCTGCATCTTAAGACTTGTTTCAGAGAAAATTGGCAACATTGTATAGTTGATTCTTGAAATTATGCTAATAAGCATATATGCAATTATTATTACCTTGTCTCTACTAACGTTTCAGTGTTGCTTCTTCTTCCTCATCTTCTTCTTTTACTTCTTCTTTTTTTCTTCTTTGCCTTTTTTCTCATCTTCTTCTTCTCCTTCTTCATTTTTTCTCCTCCTTCATCTTTTTTTCTTCTTCTCCTTTTTTTCGTCATCTCCTTATTCTGCTCATTCCTTATATATTGTTTTTGTTTATGTTCTTGTTCTTGTTTGTATTTTTGTTCGTCTTCTTGCTCTTGCTCTTGCTCTTTTTCTTTTTCTTTTTCTTTTTCTTTTCTTTTTCTTCTCTTTTTTTTCTTTTCTTTTTCTTTACTTTTTCTCTATATTTCCCTTTTCTTTTTCTTTTCTTTTTTCTCTTTTATTTGTGTTTTCCTTTTTCTTATTCTTGTTCTTGCTCTTGTTCTTTTTCATGTTTGTCTTCGTGTTTTTGTTTATGTTCGTTTTCTTGTTGTTTTCTCTGTCCATGCTCATGTTCTTGTTATCTTGTTCACTTGTTGTCTTGTTCTCTTGTTCTCTTGTTTACTTGTTCTCTTGTTTTTGTGCCTTGTATCTTTTTGTTGTAAGTGTTCTTGTTCTTGTTATTGTTATTGTTATTGTTATTGTTATTGTCATTGTCATTGTCATTGTTATTGTTATTGTTATTGTTATTGTTATTGTTATTGTTATTGTTATTGTTATTGTTATTGTTATTGTTATTGTTATTGTTATTGTTATTGTTATTGTTATTGTTATTGTTATTGTTATTGTTATTGTTATTGTCATTGCAAAGATATTCCATTTACATTGTCATCGGGGTTATATTGTCTGCTTGCCATCAGTTCTCTGGTGGTTTGGAGGTCACCTAAAATTGTGTAAGGCCACAATTTGACTCAAACAGCAATGATGTGACAGCATTCAGTTGAAGATAAATTGTTGGTTGTACTTGTTTTCAGGAATGAAACTAATTAATATTTTGTTTCTTTGTCCTCACACTCTCTCTCACCCTTTTACAATCTCTCTCACACACACACTCTCTCATTCTATCTCTCTCTTCCTTTCTCTTTCTCTCTCTCTCTTTCTCTTAGTATCTTAATGCCTCTTTTTTTATTCAAACTGGAAAAATGTCAATGCTTCAAAAAATATTCAGTTTTAAGTCCTTTTTTGATAGAAGTTCTGATCTACTTCTGTTATAATGTAGTAGCTTAATTGAAATAGCTTGTTAGCACATAGATATATAGCGGATTATATCTCTGAAAATAATAATATCGTGAACTAGTTTTTGTCTAGCCGAGTTTTTCAACAAACTAGAGAAAACTAATTTGTCACCACCTGTTTGAACTTAATCTTTTCTTTGTTTTCTTCTTCTTTCTTCTTCTTCTTCTTCATCTTCTGTCCTCTTCTTGTTCTACTGCTCCTGATTCTTCTCCTTCTTCTGCTTCTTTTCTCTTCTTCCTCCTTCTTCGTCTTCTTCTTTTTCTTCTAAATTTCCTCACTCCCCAGCTGTCTTCTCCTTCTTCTCCATGTTATTTTTCTGATTTTTGTATATTTTTCTTGTTCTACAGCTTCTGGTTCTGTCTCTGTTTCTTCTTCTTCCTCTCAATTTTCTGACTCATCTTTTCTTAATCGGCTCCTTCTTTTTCATCTCCTCCTTCTCTTCCTCCTCTTCCCTCTCCTCCCCCTCCTCCTCCTCCTCCTTCTCTTCCTCTTCCTTTTCCTCCTCCACTTCCTCTTCATTCTTACCCTCCTCCTCCTCCTCCTCCTCCTCCTCCTCCTTCTCCTTCTTCTCCATTTCCTCCTTCTCCTCCTCCTTCTTCTCCTCATCCCCCTCCTCCTTCTTATTTTTGACATATTTTTTACCTTGCTTCTTTTTTCTGCCCAGAATAATACACCTTAACTAGCAGCAGTGTGGCTCCTTATATCCTGTTATTTTCCTCTTTTTCTCCTCTTCTTTTTCACCTTCTCCTCTTCTTCACCTTTTCTTCTTTTTCTTTTTCCTCTTTATCTCCTCTTGAATTTCTCTCTATTGCACCTTTATCTCTTTTATCTCCTCTCTATCTCATATTTACCTCTTCTTTATATCCACTTCACCTCCTCCCAATCACTACTTACTATCCCCTTTATATCCTCTTCATTTCCTCTCCATATCTAATCTAACTCCTCTTTATTCCCTCTTAAAAGAATATGAACAAGAAGAGTGTAACAGGAATAAGAGATGGAAAAAGAGAGAAAGAATGACAGAGGGAGGTTAATGGTAAGCCTCTCATCTTCACATCACTACAGCAGAGAGCAATGAGAGAAATGTGTTACATAAAAAGAGATCAGAATAATACACACAAGAGGATGTGGTAGGCAATAAGGAGAGAAGTCGAGTAAAATGGTGTGAGGGACAGTGGGGAATAGAGAGAGTGAGTGATAGAGAGTGATTGAGAGGAAAAGTGAGAGAGGACAAGGAATCCGGCCTGGAGGACCAAGTTCAAGAGATAGGTGAAGTTGAGGTTGAGGGTGAGATTTGTTACCCCCACCGCTTAGCTACCTTGTAGAAGCAACGTTTCCATGACAACCGCGTTCCAGAGCATCCTGTCTGCAACAGGCGTTGCTGTTCTACAGACAGGAAACTCCCCTTCTAATAATTAGAGCCGCGCGCACACACACACAGCTTCCTAGCTGTCACTATACATTTCCAACTACTTCTGCACGGGGTGTTCGTTCATCATTTTATTGGAAGGGGTGAAAGTTAGACGCGGATTTGACTAGAAAATGGCGGAGAGGGTGAGGAGGGGAAGAGGTGTGAGGATGAGGAGTGTTGAAGAGGAGAGGGGAAGAGAAGAGGGGATAGATAGGGAATCGCGCGCAGAAAGAAAGCGTGAGTAGGAGAAAGTTTAGTTTCTCTTTCTTCTAGCAAAAGTTATTCTTGTCGAGCGTGTGGTGTACCAACCCCTCTTTTCCTTCTATCCCTCCCCTCTTTTCCTTTTATCCCTCTTACTACCTCCTACCTTACCTACTACCTCCCTCCCTCCAATTTCTTCTACCATCCTCCCCTACTACTTTCTCCTATCCTCTGTACACGTGCCTCTAAAACAGTCGCTCCCTATTTTACAGCAGCACTACAAAAGCTCCCATTCTAGTTCTTCTTCTTCTTCTTTTTCTTCTACTTCTTCTTCTTCTACCTTTTCTTTTTCTTCTTCTCCTTCTTCCTCAAGATAGCGCCAAGCAGTCTATGCTGGAGTTCAAAGCTATAGAAGTGAAGCTCTCTTTGCAGCTTCTGAGAAGATTTTAATTTTGTTTTGTATGAATTTATTTACATTGAAAATTATTATTCACACTTATTCTACCACAATAATTGTGGTATAATAATGATTATTATTACATATATATATATATGTACAATAATTATATTTATATTTATTTATTTATGTATACAATAATTATATCTGCTTGATTATATTCCCTCTTTCCGAAAGTTCTCCAAGTTATTTGCAATATTGTAAAAGATTGAAACAAACCTATTTCCTGAAGACCAGCTGCTTCTATATATATATATACAGTAATTTAAAATAGTTATTATTTAATATAATATATATATATATATATATATAATATAAAATAGTTATTATTTAGGACACAACAGAGCCTTATTGAAATCGTGCTGTTGTACGTCCGTCCGTATGTGCTCTATCTCTTGAAAGTAAGATTCTAGACTTTTGAAACTTGGTATATAGCTTCCTTATGGTCCAAGTAAGATCGCTATTGATTTTGGAGTTTAGGGGTCGAATATAAAAATATTTATAAAAAGTAAAAATTATAAAAGTTCAATTATAAGTTTAAAAATAATTATGATGTAAAACAGATCGCCACCATTTCATTTTTTTTTTTGGAGGATAAAGCCCACATAGGTCTGATACCTGTGCGTGGAGAATGAGTTGGATGATGGTGATTGATGAGTTGGACCTACAGCTTTAGGTGGGTTCCGAACCACCCAGAAGGATAGCTGTAGGTTAGTTTTGGCTGGTGAAAATCAAAACATTGACCAGCCGGTTCATTATGTGAAGAAAAAATTTTAAAAATATTACAAACTGCTGCTTAGCCCAATAATGTACTTTATTTCTACAGTGAAAGCATTGAAGTTTTCATTTTTGATTGTGTTGAAATATCTAATTTTTTTTAATACAATTTAGTGTATGTAGGAGTTTTGTATATAATGTACGCTACATTGTTACTCTACTGTACATTTTGATTTAATTGTTGTAAGAATTTTTTTGGCAATAAAAAATTATTTTAAATCGACAAATTGAAAATAAAAAACAGAGAATATATTGAGGCATTATATATTATGAGATCAGTTAAACAAGAAGAAAAAGAACAAACAGAATTCTTTTCCAAGAACTGCCAATGTGCATTTTTTGTGAATTAGGAAGCATATATGATGTTTATAGAAATCAAAGAAGTTGTATGGTACATATTTCTATCAGCACAACTGATAATAATAATTATTATTTTATGTAAATTTTTCGGGTCCTTGGATTGGTTCATTTCAAATAAGTTTGAATCAAATTACAGAGCATGTCCAGAGAAGTATTCAACTTTTAATAACAAAAATCATAAAATATCGAAATTATTAATTATTATTTCATGTAAATTCCTGGATTTCTTGTTCCATGACGAACTGCGTTGTTAATATTAACTTTTCATGTGAATTTAACGACTTGCAGTCAAATATTCATTAAGAATAAGTATAACTTACTTAATCTGTAGGCCGAGCGCTTTCGAATCTTTGAGATCCATCTTCAGAGGCGTGGGTTCCTAGATCATCATGTCAGTTTTTTGGTTAGAAGTGTTGTGGTTTTTGTAAAATGTGATCAAAAAGTTTGTGTGATTTAAAATTTAGTTGTTCATTGAGAATGTTTTGTTTGTTGTGTGTGGTGTGTTTGTATATTTCAAATTGTTCCAAGGTGTTGAGTTCGTGTCCTTTAGATTTTATATGTAAAATGTGTAGGTTGGTAGTGATGTCAGTAAAAGTGTGTCCAGTTTGAATGATATGGTCGGCGAAATTCGATTCAGCTTTTGATGTCAGGGCTTGAAAATGTTCCTTGTAACGTTGTTTGAATGCACGGCCTGTTTGTCCAATATAAAATTTGTTACAATCAGAGCAGTTCAGTTTGTAGATCCCTGGGAGATCGTATTTGTTTGTGTTCAGTAAATTCTTCAGGTCCTTGGATACTCTGTTCTATCGGTTTATGTAATTGTGAATTATATTTAGAGATAGCCGAGTGCCGTAGCAGGTATCTGTTCAATCAGAGATAAGCTACGATACTCCTGGGCGCTCTTTGTAAGGGTGACCGATTGGATTTTCCAGCAAAAAAGACACAGTTCTCTGCTGTAAAATCACTTGCCGGTGGTTCGGAACCCACCTAAAACTGTAGGTCCAACTCATCAATCACCGTCATCCAGTTCATTACCCACGCACAGGTCTCAGAACTATGTGGGCTTAATCCTCCAAAAAAAATACAGTTCTCGGTTTTTTAGAATATTGTAAAAGAGTGAAACAAACCTATTTCCTAATGACCAGCTGCTTCTACATAGATGTCCATTTATATATACTATATATATACTGTATATGTGTCATATGTATATATTATATAAAAAGAAGAAAAGAAAGACAAAACTATCTATATACAGTACACATATAAGCCACATATATATAGTATTTACTACCACAACATTATCTATCAAAAGGCGAGCAGCCTTTTTAGAATAGAAAGTAGCTCCCAAAACTTGACAAATTCGCCATCTTTGATTCTTTTTTTTTGCCGCAGTTATTTCGTGCGTTGTTTCGATAATTTATGTATTGGTCACACATTGGTCACACATTGGACCGTGTCTTTTTTCTTTTTTCTTTTTTCGCCCAAATATTGTCGCACGAAAACTAAATAATAAATAAAACATTCTTAGAATAAATTATTAATCTAATCGCCATTAAATTATCAGCCTCTTTCTCTCTTTCTCTCTATCGGTCTCTCTCTCTCTACCTGTCACTCACACTCGCTCACTCTCTCTCTCTCACTCACTCACTCTCTCTCTATCTATCTCTCTCTATTTCTCTCACCTCTTTTCAACATTGTTCTGTTTGTTTTATCTTTTCCACTAGTTAACTTTTCAGGATATGAATAAATATTTCTTTCTTCATCCTCCTCCTCCTCTTCATCTCCTTCATCCCCTGTTACTCCTTCCTCTTTCTCTCATCTTATTATTCTTTTTCTTCTTCTTTCCATGCTCTTTTCTTCTGATCTTCCTTCTGCCTCTCTTTGTGTCCACATTCGTTTTCTCACGGCTCACGGCTATCACTTCCCAAAACTTTATACATAATTTTTTTTTTGAGGATGAAGCCCACATAGGTATGAGACCTGTGCGTGGGTAATGAATTGGATGATTGTGATTGATGAGTGCAACCTACAGTTTTTTAGGTGGGTTTCGAACCACCCGCAAGTGGTTTTACAGCAGTGTATTTTTTGCTGGTCAATCTAACCGGCCACCCTTACAAAGAGTGCCCAGGAGAACGCAGCTCAATTAATTAATTAATTTTATATTATATCATCTTGTAGTACGACATGTTCTGTAAATTGGAAATAATTTAAATAAAAATGTTCAATAATACTTAAGCTATCAATAATAAGAAAAACTGATGTTCATAAAATGGGAAAAACCATTTTGAATGTCATATGTTTGACATTTCCCAAAAAAGAAACCTTTGTAAAAGGAAAACGCTTTTTCCAAATTATAAATAATACTGAAAATTATCAGTAATATGAATAATTGATTTTCATAACATGGGGAAAACCATTTTAAGTGTCATATATTTGACATTTCTCAAAAAATAAACCTTTGTAAAAGGAACACGCTTTTCCAAAAAAGATAATGCTTTTCAAATTATAAATAATACTAAAAATGATCAATAATATGAAAAATTGATGTTCACAAGATGGGGATAACAATTTTGAATGTCATACTTTTGACATTTCCCAAAAAAAACTTTTTTATAAAAAACGCTTTTCCAAAAACAAATCGCTTTTTCCAAAAAATTAGAAACGCCTTTTTCGAAAAAGAATTCAACGCCTTTTTTCAAAAACGTAATGAACGCTTTCTTCACAAAAAGAAAACGTAACGCTTTTTTCAAAAAAATAAACGCTTTTTCCAAATATGAAACCGCTTTTACAAAACAAAAAAACCGCTTTTTCAAAACAAAAACGCTTGCTTTCAATAAAAACGCTTTTTTCAAAAAAGAAATAAACGCTTTCTTCACAAAAAGAAAACGTAACGCTTTTTTCAGAAAAATAAACGCTTTTTCCAAATATGAAACCGCTTTTACAAAACAAAAAACCCGCTTTTTCAAAACAAAAACGCTTGCTTTCAATAAAAACGCTTTTTTCAAAAAAGAAATAAACGCTTTCTTCACAAAAAGAAAACGTAACGCTTTTTTCAGAAAAATAAACGCTTTTTCCAAATATGAAACCGCTTTTACAAAACAAAAAAACCGCTTTTTCAAAACAAAAACGCTTGCTTTCAATAAAAACGCTTTTTTCAAAAAAGAAAACGTTGACAATTCCAGTACTGTACTACTCCCTTGTATTCTTGGTAGTTTTGGTCGGTCCAAAAAAAAAAAAGAGTCAGAGGGAAAAGAAAGAGTTGTAAGAGAGAGGGTGTGTGATTGAGGGAGAGAGTGAGAGAGGGTGAGTGAGTGTGGGAGAGTGACAAAGAGGAGAATAAAATATAGATAGAAAGGGTTCCTTACCCATAGCAAGGTCGTTTCGAGAGGGACGCTGGAATCCCTTTTACCACCACCTCAAGCCCATTCCCTCTTCTTCTTCTTGTTCTTCTTATTCTTCTTCTACTTCTTCATCTTCTTCTTCTTCTTCTTCTTCACGTCCTTGGGGCATTCCCTGTTGTCGCTTGTCCTCCTCTTCTGCATCAATTTATCTTCTTACTTTGTTCCTATTCTTTCATTCTACTGTATTTTATTCTCATTCTTTTTCTATCTTCTTCTCTGTCACATATTTTTCTATTTAAATTGCATCTAATTTCAATTTCATTTTTACTCTTTTCCTGTATTCTTATTATATTTCTATTTTATTTTCAATCTATTCCTGAAGAATAATAAAATCTGCTTTTGAATAATAAAGAAAAATAATAAGAAATAATAATAATAATAAGAAGAAGAAGAAAAATAAAACTGCTTTTCTGACCATAGGAAAACATTGGTAATAGCATAGCCGGCTTATGAACCGTATAAACATTAACTAATAGTATTTTATGCAACGATTGTATTATGACTGCCTTTAAACCAGAAGTGAGATATACATTCCAAGCATGTTACGAGCTGTTTTATTTAAGGTGAAATACAATGGTTACAATCTCCAACTACCAATAAATTATATTTAATTCAACTTACAAATTAATCAGATAACTTGCCCAAAACATAACATAACCTACAATACGTGATTGTTCCAATATTATATCAAGTTTGATTTTGAAATGTTTAATTCAGCTGATGTGTGATAAAACATTCATTGCGACACTGTTTTGAAGAAATCCTGAGTTCTGATTGGTGTCTAGACTCCTGTAGGTACTGAAAAGTGACAGTAGTGTTAAAATAGCTTCATTATAACACTAGTTTGATGAAGCATGGAATAAAGTAAGCTGTATTGACAACACTTCTTACCTCTTACTATTATTATATTATATAGTCATAGATAAATATCATAAAGTAATATTTGGGGTTGTTTTGTTTTGTTCAGGATATTTTTAGATCTACAGTGTTTCAATCTGAATAATGAGATATGTTGATGGGAATGAATGGGTGATCACCTACTATTTTAGGTGAGTTCCGAACTGTCGGGAAACTGATAATGAAGGGGGTCAACCGACAGGAGGAGGAGGGGATGATGGAGGAAAGAGGAGAAAAAGAATACAGGAGGTGGAGGAGAAGTAGGAGGAGGAGGAGGAGAAGAAGGAGAAGAAGGAGGAGAAGTAGGAAGAGAAGGAGGAGGAGAAGGAGGAGGAGAAGGAGAAGGAGGAGAAGGAAAAGGAAAAGTAGGATAAGGAGGAGGAGGAGGAGGAGGAGGAGAAGTAGAAGGGAGAGAAGTAGGAGGAGGAGGAGAAGGATGAGAAGGAGGAGAAGGAGGAGAAGGAGAAGTAGAAGGGAGAGAAGTAGGAGGAGGAGGAGAAGGATGAGAAGGAGGAGAACGAGAAGTGGGAGGAGGAGATGGAGGAGGAGGAGGATGAGAAGGAGGAGTAGAAGAAGGAGGAGAAGTAGGAGAAGGAGGAGGAGAAGGAGGAGGAGGACAATAAGGAAGAGAAGGACGATAAGGAGGAGAAGGAGAAGTAGGGGAAGGAGGAGATGGAGGAGAAGGACGATAAGGAGGAGAAGGAGAAGTAGGAGAAGGAGGAGAAGGATGAGAAGGAGGAGAAGGATGAGAAGGAGGAGAAGGATGAGAAGGAGAAGGAGGAGAAGGACGAGAAGGAGGATAAGGAGGAGTAGATGGAGGAGGAGAAGGAGGAGGATGATAAGGAGGAGGAGGAGACGTAGGATGAGGAGGAGGAGAAGTAGGAGAAGGAGTAGAAGGAGGAGAAGGAGGAGAAGGAGGAGAAGGAGTAGAAGGAGGAGAAGGAGGAAAAGTATAAGGAGTAGGAAAAAAAAACAAAAAAAGTAGAAGTCAGGAAAAGCAGATGACCGGAGGGGAAGTAGAAGATTATGGAGTAGGAGGAGAAGAAGGAAAAGAAGAAGAGTAAGGAGGAGGAGAAGAAGAAGAAGGAGAAGAAGCAGCAACAAAATACAGTAGAAGTGATAGAAATTTTTTTAAAACCCTGTTAAGACAAAATTATATTCCCTAGAATTATTTGCAGAACACAGAATATTACTCAGTCCACCATTGCTGTATAGGCGAGACCACTGTCTATGATTAACGAGAGAGAGAGAGAGAGTGAGAGAGAGAGAGAGAGAGAGAGAGAGAGAGAGAGAGAGAGAGAGAGAGAGAGAGAGAGAGAGAGAGAGAGAGAATTAGAGAGAGAGAGAGAGAGAGGGAGAATTAGAGAGCGAGAGAGAAATAGTGAGAGAGAGAGAGAGAGAATTAGAGAGCGAGAGAGAAATAGTGAGAGAGGAGAGACATACCAGTGAGAGAGACTGAGAGAGGATGAGAGAAATACTAATTTCAGCCCTTGCAAAAGTGCAAATACAGATTCATATTTACACACATACATAACAAAAATCTACACATATTCGTTATTTTGCACATATCATAGAGAGAGAGAGAGAGAGAGAGAGAGAGAGAGAGAGAGAGAGAGAGAGAGAGAGAGAGAGAGAGAGAGAGAGAGAGAGAGAGAGAGAGAGAGAGAGAGAGAGAGAGAGAGAGAGAGAGAGAGAGAGAGAGAGAGAGAGAGAGAGCACGAGGGAGTGAGAGGGATTGAGTATGAGAGAAGGAGGAAAACAACAGTAAAGAGTGGGTAAGAGAAGGGGAAAAACTGGGAAAGAAGAACAGGGAAAAGTGCGTATGTAGCTGTCACAGGGATATTTGCGGAGGGTGAGAAGGGATGCTTTGGTGGGGGGGGGGAATTAGGGGCTGATTTTCACAACCCTTTTTGCATGCTACACAACCCCCCCCCCCCACTAACACCCTTTCACTCTCTTTCCTCTCTACACTCTCATTATTATTGCACCCTCTTCAGATTTAATAATGCTATCGATTTTTATTACTGTAGTAGTGTTAGAGCGGGTTGGTGTGGCGGGGGGGGGGATGATGGGGTTATGGTTTGTGGGGGGAGGGGAAACGGCCCGGGCCTACTAACCTCTCTCAGTCTCTCACACTCACACCCTCTCTCTCACTTCAACTACCTCATCATCGTCATCTCCAAATGAGAGAGCCTCTACTAGTTTTTGAACCAGGGTTTGTTTCAGTTTTTACCCTCCAGCCTCTACTACTCTCTTCATCATAATTCTTTCCCTTCTCTAATTCTCTCTCACCCTCGCTCTCTCTCTCACTGTCTCTCTCATTTGCGCCGTCGTACAAATAATGTGTAAAATAAAGATTCTATGTGTAGATTTTTGTTGTGTGTGTGTGTAAGTAAGAATCTGTATTTAGACTTTTGCGCAAGGGCTGTGTAGTTCTCTCTTGCTCTCTCTCTCTCACACTCTCTCTTACTCTCTCTCTCTCTCTCTCTCTCTCTCTGTAGTTAGAGCTGCCTCGTGTATGAAAATGTGTGGCGGCCATTTTTGTATTATATCATCACATCAGCATCATCCGTAATATTTTGTCCTAGCTGTAACAAAGATGAAAGTTTTATGTACAGGACTTTTTGTTTGGTTTTCTCATAGAAAATTGTACTAGCTACATACTGTGTAATTGTTTTGCAGAAAAATTCTTGTACTAGTTGTACTATAATAAGTTGGAATTAAAAATATTAGGAAGAGTTTTGTAGATATGTGTAGGAAAATCGATTATCCAGGTGGCAAAATTTGTGTTTGAGATGTGGTCGTTAATTAAATAACATTTTTTTTTTGTAGATTACGTCTTGGAGACAAGTTAATGAGTATAAGACAAGTCAGATTAACAATTATACAATCTTATAAACTAGATACCATAATTACTATATCAATTTATTAGTTAAGGTGAGGCTTAATTCTGATGTGAAAGGAACTCTTGTACACTATGAAAAGCTAACTAAATATTTTTTCAAATATTTCTATATTTTGAAGACTTTGAAAATTACTTTAAAAATTTCGGTAGCTTGTTGTAGAGTTTCCTCCCAAAATAACTAGGTTTTTGTTTGAATAAGCCACTATTGTGACTCACCAAGTGATAATCTCCTCGGCTTCTTGTATTATAGGCCTAATCATGTACATCAAGATTTTGGTTAATACAACATATAAAGTAGCTTCATACACATATAAGCAGCGTACATTTAGGAGACCAAGTCTGTTGAACAACGGCCTACATGCATCTAATCTATTTAATCTGATAACAATAATGATAATAATAATAATAATAACAATAATAATAACGATTCTATAGCCAAGATTGCTATATCAAGGAGCACCATACAACCAAAATTCCTTACATAAAGTATTTTGTTATTTGGAAGGTTCGTTATATTTACTTTTCACTGTATAGTAGACTGTACTCTCTCTCTTTTTCTCTCTCTTTCTCTCTCTCTCTCTCTCCCTCTCTTTGATATAATTCTATTGCAGGAGTAGGTGGGATTCAGGAAAGTCCACTCTTGATTCTTTTTTATTGTGGATGATACCCCCTTGAGTCTGGAGACTTATGTGTGGGTAATGAGGTGAATGGGTGAGTGATGAGAAACATTCACGGCTGAGTGAGATTCAAACCCAAAGCTGCAGGAAACGAAGCCATCCAGAGCCTTATCTTATCACAGACAAGCGCTCCAACCCACTGCGCTACCAGAGACGCCTGATGAGACCTTCAGTGTCTCTTGACTGGAGGAACTCCTCTTCAAATGCCTATATAGATACATTACATTATTTGAAGAGTCCCTTGAGTCAAGAGACACTGAAGGAAAGTTCATAATTACGGCCCTAAAATGCCAAAACAGATCATGGAAAAGAATAGAGAATCTGATGTGTCATTTGTTGATTTTGGAAATTCTTTTGACCGATCAGATAGATCCACATAGTGGTGCATTATTATGTCAAAGGGGGGATATCCTAGGCACCTTATCAGCGTGGTATAGTTTTTACTTAAACACTATTATTATCATTGACAAAGAAATTACCTTACCAAAAAAATATGGAGAGAAATGAGGGTGTTAGACAAGGTTGTAGCCTATCTCCATCACTTTTCAATATTTATCTTGATGGATATTTTTTAGTATAAAGCCCACATAGGTCTGAGACCTGTGCGAGGGTAATGAGTTGTATGATGGTGATTGATGACCTGGACCTTCTGTTTTAAGTGGGTTCCGAACCACCAGGAAGTGATTTTACAGCAGGGAACAGTGTCTTTTTTGCTGGACCATCTAATCGGTCACCCTCAGTGCTTAGGAGAAGAGTGCTTGGAATATATTTGAATCGAAGATGTCCTTTGAAAGTTTTAATGTGATCCAAGATTCTTGAAATTATCTTGAATGAGGTTCTGAGAAAGTACAACCTCATCATATTAGAGCATATACAATTGAGAATTAAGGAACAATTGAAAAATATTTAGTTGAAGCTTTTTATAGTGTACAAGAGTTCCTTTCACATCAAAATATTAAGCCTCACCTAAACTATTTGATATAAGTGAAAGAGTTATAGTAGTAGAAGATGAAGATGAATAAGAAGAGGTAGAAGAATAAGAGGAGGAAGAAAGAGAAAAGGAAGAAAAGGAAAAGGAAGAAAAAAGAAACTCCTGTCATGGTTGTAACGTCTTGATGTTATAGCAGAAGGCCTAGGAAAAGATTATGAGCGGATGGAGGAGAAGATCAAGAAGAAGAAGCAGAAGAAGATGAAGAATATTTAGAAGAAGAAGAATTAGAAAAAGAGGAAGTGGTAGTAGAAGCAGGAAGAATATGGTAGTAGAGGAAGTAGGACGAAGAAGTGAACATTGTATTTTTGCACAGAGCCTCCTCCTCCTTCATCCTCCTCCACAACTACTAACCCCTGCTACCGCGCATAGCGAGCACCCTAGTCACTCACTCATTTTGCCCCTCCCCCTCCCCTACTTACCCAACCAACCCCCCCCCCCACCCACCCCTAGCAACCATCACATCTCTGTAAACTCTCATCTGAATAGTATTGATTTGTTAGTCGTAAATTTCATTTTGCGAGCCAGGCCTAGCTAGACCACCTCCCCCACCCCTTCCACCCACCCCACGCTATTTATCATTATTATTATTTTATTTCTGTATTTCATTCTCCTCCTCTTCTTCTTCCTCTTCTTTTTCCTCCCCTACTTCATTTTTCTCCCTCCCTCAGAGCAGCCTAGCTAGATGCCACTTCTCTACAGCAACACCGGGCTTCTTCCCCTATTTTTACTGCACTACAGTTTCGTCATTTCATTATTTTTTGATGTTCAGTCACGACCGCTCAACACTGCGCTCGGATGGGTGACCATGCTTCTATGATTTGATGTTTAATACACAGATTTTCAACCAACTTGTATTAATAAATTTATATTTACTAGTAGTTCTGTGAACAGTAGACCTCACCCGCTCAACACTCACACATCAGGGGATGTCATTTTCGAAAAAAGTTGAAGAGCGTTTTCAACTCGATTTTAAGGGGACCCTGAGGTTGATTTAAATTTTTTTTCCACATTTTTTGTTTTTTGACTTAGAATATTCTCCATGGATTTCTCTTTACAGTGATATCAAACATATGGTATCTTGATCATTGTAAATATTTTTAATATTTTTCTGAAAAAATACAATTTTTCCTTCTGACGCAGATTTTACCAGTGAAATTTCTGTATTTTCAAAACTTTCTAATATTTGAAACATTGGACTGAGAAATATGTATTTGGTATCAATGTAGAGGTAATTTTGTGCTAAATCATATGTTAACAATAATATTCATGCAGATACAACACAGCTGTTCATTTCAGTTTAGATTTGAGGTGATGTTTGAAACTGACTATGAAGGGACAAAAACTTGATGATGGAGGATTGTTAGGTGGCAAGAATAGGCTCACAGATGGAGCAATTGACCAGCTACAGTCATACTATGGTATGGCTATAAGAGGTAAAACTTCTATAGAGGATATGAGGCATGCAATTTTGCAATTTATTTCCTCCTGGTCCAGACTCATGGTGTAAATACAAAAAACTGGAACTGGGTATCAAAAGAGTACAAACACAGAAACTCTCTGCCAGAAGCTGTGATGAAAGCCATCAAACCCATCTTCAAAGACTTGTCACAGCCCAGCCTTCTGAAGAAATGCCTCCATGGTAAAACGCAGAACACCAATGAGTCTTTCAACAATCTTATTTGGACAAGAATTCCCAAAAATGTCTTTGTCAAGCTGCATACCCTAAGTCTGGTTGTTTTTTATGCAGTGGGAGTCTTTAATAATGGCAATATTGTGAAATGCAGAGTCTTGGAAAAGTTGGGACTGAATCCAAGATTCTTTACTGTGAAAAGTATGAAAATGCTTGATTTGGAAAGAATTTGTACAGTGAAAAGAAAATAAGTGATTTTGAAAGGAAAGCAAGGAGGAATAAAATAAACTTGAGAAGGCTGCAGGAGGACTAGGAGGAAGGACAGGCAGACTATGAATATGGAATGTTTTGATGGCAGTAACTATAATTTTGCTGTTTTTCATTGTTTCTTGTACACCGTCTTTGTTTTTCTTTGTTTCCCGTAAATTAGGGTTTTGAGTGATTGAGGAACATTTTCTCAAAAACTACTCAACATATGATGCTGAGATTTTCAGAGGTTACTCATATCATATCTTTACACATTTTGACCCGGGGATTTTGGGGAAAAATGAGGTAGAAAAAAGTTATAGCCATATATGAACATAATTCTTCAACGTTGAAACATACTTCTTTAAAAAAATGATTTTTCAAAATCTAAGCCATATTTTTCAATTCCCCCGGGTCAAAGTTGTAAATAGAGCTACTAAAGATGTGTTAAAAATTTGGTAGCTATAGGACTATTTGTCACTGAGAAAATGTTCCTTACATTTACATGGGCTTAAATAGCACCTCCGGGTCCCCTTAATTCCTTAATCTTTTATTGCGGACAGAAACTGTAAAAATCAATATTTGAAAAGACCAAAGTTTATGACGCCGCCTAGAAATCACCCCTCGTTTGAGAGACAGTGAGAAAAATGAAGGGTTCTCATGCATTTTTAGCAGCTTTTAATATCAATGAATCTCCAATAATAAAAAACAGAAATTATTCATCAAATAAATGATGAATTTATTTATTTACTTTTTCTCATCCATCTTCCATTCCCAATTTTCACCAACTAAAATTTTGTTGTTTTTCACCTGTGTTGATCAACATAATATCACTGTCATCATTATACTATCTGGTTTTTCTTTGCAGCTATACGTTATATTTTTTTATCATAATATTTTCTGACCTAAAAAATATTCTGGAACATCGAAAGACAAAAAATTTAATAACATGTGGAGACGGTGATCGAGAGATAGGCAGTCCAAGACTATAAAGAATGTGTTGTGTAAAAACACTGCGTAGGACCAAGCATGCATGCACACACACACACACACACGCGCGCGCACTTGCCAGTTACAATCTACTAAACTGGACTCCACTAAGCCTAGCTGGCCCGACGCGCGTTGCTGCGTTCTCATAAAAATTCTCCTTGATTTTATTATTTGCCACCTCCCGCTAAGGTTACTTTTCAAATTAGGAAAGAAGTTACTCCTAGGGCTCTTCCAGCTGATCATAGAGGCCTCCTTCGTTGTTTTCTTAATCACCACCTCTGAGTGAAGAAACATTTCAAATTTAAACCTACAACTATAAGGGTAGAAGCTAGGTTTTTGATTTTATTATTCGCCACCTCCCGCTGAGGCTGCATATCAAATTTCTAGCTGCATTGGTTAACAGATGTCATCAACCTAGCATATAATTACATTTCATCATACCCAGTCATATGTTTCCTACATATTGCAAGGCTCCAACTGCACGGTAGCCTACATGCAAAGTGCAAAGTCTTTTGCTATTCAAAGGCAGCGTAAATAACGCCGCTAAGGGGTCTGCCATATGATTAAAAACTGTTGACTTATATCAGCTGTTCCTTTAAGCTGTTTGGCTGGCAAGTTCAGTAGTTTAGGTCTATAAAATGGATTAATTAATAATAATTATTAGCTCCCCTATTAAAATTTGAAAAAAAATATATACATCGCTGGGCCTAGGAATAAGAAACATCCATATGAAAAATCATAGCAATTGGTCTAGGCGTTCGTCTGTAATTGTGAGATTGATTGATTGATTGATTGATTTCTTTATTCATGCAAATAATAGTTGGACAGTTACTAGTATAAAATACAATATATAGGCATCACCAAGTATTATTACATAAAACATTATCAGTTACTTATTACATAAACTTTTTAACTATATACAAACATGAAATTATTACTGAAAATGATATTAATATGATATATAGAAAAAAAAAGGAAAAAAGCTTGGTGATACATTTGTATGAAAAGGCGAAGTTAGGGACGGTGTCAGAGAGAGAGAGACAGTGAGACAGAGGAAATGCCGATCGTCTTAAAGGATAGACCTCACTATCGTTCGGTCAATTAATATTTTTCTAATTAATCCGTAGTGTATTTTTTTTAACACAATTTTTACAACTCATGCCCACGCTCAGACTCTGTGTCTTGTGGGTATTTTTTTCTCTTTCCAATTTTTTTCTTTTAAGGATCAAGCCCACATATAGGTGATGATTGATGAGTTGGACCTACAGTTTTAGGTGGGTTCCGAACCACCCGCAAGTGATTTTACAGCAGAGAACAGTGTCTTTTTTGCTGGCCAATCTAATCGGTCACCCTCACAAACAGGACCTACGAGAACGCAGCTTATCTCTATATGATTGAACAGATACCTGCTACGGCTCGCGGCTATTACTATTTAATTTTGTATATTTTTTAGATGTATTTTTATGTTTCTGATGTTGATATGTTTCTTTGTTATGAAAGATGAATAAAATTTGAATTTGAATCATTATTATCACTAGCCGGTGGTTCGGAACGCACCTAAAATTGTAGGTCTACCATTTCTCTAATAACATGGCTCAAACGACGACGTGGAACTACCCTCATGGGTCTCCCTACCAATAAAAGTCATATGCTTTATCACTATTATTATTATTATTATTATTATTATAATGATTATTATTATTGTTATTGTTATTGTTATTATTATTATTATTATTGCTACGGCCAGGTGACAAGTTGCCTATGTAAAATCAGCTGGTAATACCAAATAGAATGTTTGGAATGTTTGGAAGCTTTAGAAGGTTTCTGATAGAGAAATAAAAATAGTGAGTTCGTGTTAAGCAGTTGAAGTGATAATTTCCAAAAGTTGTTCTTTAATAAAATCCGTGCTTAAAACGCCTCTGACTGTTTTCTTTAGGTAAACTCGTAACATTATTATTATTATTATTATTATTGTTATTATTATTATTATTATTATTACTGCTACTATTATTAATCTCCTTTTTCCCCTTCTTCTTCTTCTTCTTCTACTCCATCTTCATTTTGTCGTTTCTTTCTCTCCGTCTCATTCTCTCTCTCACTCCCTCTCTCTATCTCACTCTCTCTCTCTCTCTCTCTCTCTCTCTCTCTCTCTCTCTCTCTCTTGTTACTCTATCACTAGCTTTGTCTCATTTGGAGAAAAATAATCTGTGAAAAAATGAGGTACCTCTGGCTCCTCTATTTATTATTAAATTATTTGTGTATTCCTCTTCTTTTTCTTCCTCCTCTTCTTTTTCTTCTTCCTCCTCTTTTTTTCCTCCTCTTCTTTTTCTTCCTTCATCTCTTCTTCTTTTCCTACTTCATTTTTTCCCCTGCTTTTCCTCTAAACTCTCTTTCTTGTTTCTCTATCTAGCTTTGTTTAACATCTGAGGGAAAAATCTGCAGGAAACGTGAGAGAAAAAGGGAAAGTTTGCGGGGAGAAGGGAGAAAATTATTACGAGGGAAGAGTTTGGGAAAGTTATGGAGGATTGGGGAAAAATCTGTGGGAAAAGTGAAGGGAAAAGGGAAAGTTTTTGGGGAGGGGGTAGAAAATTATTGAGGGTGTGTTAGGAAAAGTTGGGGGTCTGGGGAAAAATCTGAGGGAAAAGGGAAAGTTTGTGGGAGAAGTGCAGAAAATTATTTCGAGGGAAGAGTTTGGGAAAGTTATGGGGGATTGGGGAAAAATCAGCGGTAAAGTAAGGGAAAAAGGGAAAGTTTGTGGGTGAGGAGGGAAGAAAATTATTGTGTGAGGGAGGTTTAGGGAAATTTGGGGGGACAGTTAGAGGGGGGGGCGCTAGTTGCGTATTGTACATTCATTCCTATTCCGCATTTTATATAGCATTCGTAGAAGTCTCTCATAATCAGAAAAGCAACGCAGGGGGGAAAAAGAAGTGATGATAAAAGAGTGTGGGAGGATGATTTGCGTGTGTGTGCGTGCGTGTTCCAGGAAAACGTGGAGGGGGGAGCGATAGAGTAGAAAATCAGCCCCCTCTCAAACATAGGTCGAGGGGAGGGGGTAATGTTGGATTGTGTGAGAACTAGGAAGAGGAAGTTGTAGAGAACCGTGTAGTAGCGCCCACACATTCACACTAACTCAAAAAAGAGGGGTTAAAAAGAGGGAAGTGTATCCTTGGAGAGGGGTAGTTCAACCCCCTCTAAAAATACACCCTCGCAACAGAGGGTATTGAAAGAGAAAGTATGTATAACGAGGATTCTGTGTTGTGTGTGTGTGTGTGTGTGTGTATATGTGGGATTCTATCGCGCAGTCGTATTATATCGCCTGTGTGTTTTGTGTTGGGTGGGGAGGGCGGGGGAGAAACTTGAATAACATTGTTCACTATTTACTGTAGTGCGTTAAAACGAATTAAATTTTTTAAGGCCTACCTCCTCCTCCCCCCCCCAGCCCTAGATGCTCAAATAACATGCGCAGTATAACAGTTTTTGTACGTAGCGGGCGGACGATTTAATGATTTTTTCTCCCTTCACCTAACCCTGATGACGTCACCGCTTCTTCCTAGCAGTGTGTAGGCCGTTTCTGGTGCGTATCTAGGCTCGATGGTGGAGTGGCACCCTCTCGCCCCCCGCACGCGTAGGGGCGGTTATTCTCTCGCGAAAACGAACCTACTAGACTCGCGGGCGCAAAATCGTGAGTACGTGGGGGGAGGGGGGGTGAAGCGTCGGTTGATAAAAGAGTAGCGGAGAGTTTTTAGAGTGAGAGAGCCCCCCCTTATAAGCGAGGGGGAGGGAGAAAGAGCGTGCGCTAGCGAATCGTTCTCATTAAAGCCGACGAATATGCAATTTCATACCCCTACTACACTCCTCGCCGCTTTTATTGCTAGTCATCTTACAACAACCGGTGGAATTGGACGGTGCCATTGCTTCAAAATCTAGTCCCGCAAAGTATTGTGTCAGTCCTACTTGTGATTACGTCAAACAAAACTAAATTCTACAATACTAATCACTCCATTGTTGCTAGTTAGATCGTTGGTAGCGAGTCCCCACAAACATAAAAGTATATCTGACGCCTGTGCTTCCGAAAAGTGCGCGAACACGAGAGAAAACATGGAGGATAATTGAAAACAAAATTTAGAAACTGTAAAAATTTGTGAGGAAAGAACGCGTCGTCGAAAATTTACAACAAAATTTTGAAACTGTAAAAATTGTGAGGAATTGTTGTGTGATGTAGCGCCCGTAGCAGCCGTTCCCACGTAGTGTACCGATGTAGCTGTGTGCGAGTTTATATAAATTTTGGGTGTAGAATAGTGGAAAACAGTTGTAAATAATATGAAACGAGAGTATTCCATACAGAAACAGTCAGTGTTCAAGTTGGAAACAGGTCTGTGAATGGATTCAACAAAAGCGTTGAGTCTAAACGGGGTGGGATTGGATGTTATCGGCTTCAGCGCATGGCTGAATTATCTCCGTGTAACGCCGCCTTCAAGGCTGCACAGGCGTCAAAAAATGGCCAACCATGTTTATTATGCTGTGATCTTAATTTAAGTAACAATTAGGTTTAGTTTAATTAGTTTATTAGTTCATTTTTTCACTCATGTAAGTCTGTAATTTGTTAAAATAAAGTGCGCGGCCCGAAACTGCATACACAAACACAACAAGGAAACTTAGCTAGGATAATTTTCGATACATTTCTCTGGTGAGTACCTGTCTTTTTACCACAAATTATTTATGTATTTATTGTGTGTATCAATATACAATCAAACCCGCAAAACTAAAACGATCGTTTTTCTAACCTAAAACCGCTTGAATTTGTACAATTATATTATCTCGAGAATTAACATAGTAAACATGTCCGTCCTCAACTTTGGGGTTATGATCACGAAATAAACACCCAAACAATATGTATTTTATTTATATTTACATTCATAATAACAAATTTGTAAACATAAATACACGACACGTTACTAACCTAGTCTGAATTTGGGGTTAGAATTGCCGTTGGTTTTCAAAAATAGTTTGTAAAACGAAGTGAAAACGAAAGTTCTTTTAAAAGTTTGGTTGAAAGTGAGAATTCTTATTGAAATACACTGATTTAGGGATTATGTTTTATGAATTTTACATAAATTTGAATGTTTTTAAATAGAATATTGTGTCAAACCGAACCGTCTAAACTCGCAGATTTGGCCGGTACGTTTACCTCAATTTCAATTATTATTGTTTGCTATAAATAATTTTCTAATATCAAATAACGATTTATGATTTATCTAACAATCATACTCCTTAAATTTAGTACAATTAAAAGTACTCAACACGACTGCAAACTTTTATAGTAATCTATTCTCGTTTAATGTATCTTTTATCTTTAATTTTCTTATCTATCTTTTTTTCTACCAGCTAGACATGATGATATGACGACTGTTCTATTGTTTTTGACGTGTTGAGTGTGCTAGGCGAATGTTTTTCAAGTTTTTATTTATCAGGTAATTGCTGTAGTTTTTTTCTTCATAATGTTTCCTAAAAATTGTCAACATTTGTAGTTATTTCCCATCTACGCTACTCGTTTGATTTATGCTGATGTGTGCAGAAATTTTGTGAATCCACGTTTGCAATTTGCCGGCAAGTTTGTTGATATTTTTCAAAATTTAACGTCAATAATTTTCAATTTAGATTGCAATTCGGCCTTGTACTGGTGTAGATTTATTTATTCAATGAATGTTTTGGAATTAATTCAAAATTTAACATCAATAATCTTCATTTTAGTGTAAATATAACTTATTTCGACTAGTACTGATTTAAATCCATAAATTTATTGAATTTTCTATTAAATTTTATAAATCCCAAATCAAAAATGGACGAATCTTTGTCCAAACTTCGCCATTTCATGAAATTGCATCATTTGGATTGTCATTACTGTAGTTAATAATATCATACAAATAATATTATCGTACATAATTTCTAGCACTATAAAAATAGCATCATCCAAGTCTACTATAGTATCTATGTGATGTTGACAATTTTCTTTTTAACCGTTCATATACATATTTGTAAATATACATGAATAAAAAAAGATAATCTAATCTAATTTTGTCTGAAATGTTGTCAATCTCCCAAAGCCTACATGTGCTAAAACTGATCTAAATCATTAAGTTAATTGAATTTTCTATTAAATCTAATCAATCCCACATCAATAATTTAAGTTTAGTGTGAATTTTCGTTCTATATTGTGTTGTTTATATCAATTTCGTATTAAATTTTATAAATCCAACATTAAGTACCCTTGTTTCAATATGCAATGTTGCAATGTTGTTAGGGAAGTGATAGCCGCGAGCCGTAGCAGGTATCTGTTCAATCAGATAGAGATAAGCTGCGTTCTCGTAGGTCCTGTTTGTAAGGGTGACCGATTGGATTGGCCAGCAAAAAAGACACTTCTCTGCTGTAAAATCACTTGCGGGTGGTTTGGAACCCACCTAAAACTGTAGGTCCAACTCATCAATGACCATCATCCAACTCATTACCCATAGGTCTCAGACCTATGTGGGCTTCATCCTCAGATAAAAAAATTCAATAAATTTGAATTAACATGCAACTAGGCCTATTTAGTTTAGAATTGTTGAGCTATTACGTTTATCGCAGTTTTTAGTTTTATATCAATTCAACAATTTATGTAAGTTACTTCATTACTTTACAATATAAATACTTAATTCTTTGGTTTGTATTATTTTTGAATGTAAATAATACAAGCTTGCCAGGTAGCATGATATGTATTTTCAAGGGAATTTGATAACATGAATAGATTTTCGGGTTTAGCAAATATTGTTACAGTGATATAATTATCAATTGGTGATCTAAGGAAACAATTTTCAATTAATTTTTATAGAAATATGGGAGCTAGAAGCTGTTATTTTCTATTTTTGCTCACTGTTTTAATAAATAGTTAGGTTTCAAAGGGTGTATAATATTCTGTTTTTTATGGAAGTGTGTTTTTTTTAAAATTATTTATGAATTTTTTTGGAGGATGAAGCCCTCATAGGTCTGAGACTTGTGCGAGGGTAATGAGTTGGATGATGGTGATTGATGACCTACAGTTTTAGGTGGGTTCCGAACGACCCGCAGGTAATTTTACAGCAGAGAACTGAGTCTTTTTTGCTGGCTAATCCAATCGACCACCCGTACAGAGAGGGCCCACGAGTTCGCTTCTTATCTAATCTGATTGAACAGATACCTGCTGCAACTCAGTTTGTAGATAGGTTATTACACATTGTATAAAGCTTTTTATAGTGTACAAGAATTCCTTTCACATCAAAATTAAGCCTCGCCTCAACTAATTGAAGTAATTATGGTATCTAGTGTATAATATTGTTGATCTGACTTGTCTTATACTCCTTAACTGGAGTCTCCAAGACGTAATCTACAAAAAAAAATATTGATTCAATGGAATCGGGTAACCTTCTAGTACTCTATTAATAAGATTGAATTGGTCTTTGGAAAGATGTGAATTATGCAAAATAAACTTTTTCCCTGTATTACACTAGATATAAGTGTCTTAGTAAATTAAGAATATTGAGCTATAAAATATTTATCTAAAAAAATTGGCCATACTGCTTGCGATAATAGAAATAATGAAAATAGCTAAAGATTAAATGTCAAGTAGGAAATAAAAAAAAAAATTTAAAGATAAAATTTTAGTCAAGCACCACTCTATACAGAAAACTATTTTGCTAATAATTATCCAATACTTGATAGCTGTTTGGACCGCAAAAAAAATTGCCAATAAATTTCTTGATGATAAACTACTACACTTCAGCGCCAATAATTTTCATGAGTGTAACAAAAAATTGTATTTAAAATACTGCAATTACTTTTCTTTCTTCCTAGATGATGATAATGATATTCAAAAAAATGGTTCAAATATTTCTATACTAGCAGGTTGCCTAATTCAATTGAATCCGGGGAGTGATAGCCGAGTGCCGTAGCAGGTATCTGTTCAATCAGAGATAAGCTACGAAACTCCTAGGCACTCTTTGTAACGGTGACCGATTAGATTGGCCAGCAAAAAAGACTCTGTTCTCTAATTTAAAATCACCTGTGGGTGGTTGGGAACCCACCTAATACTGTAGGTTCAACTCATCAATCATCCAATTCCCACGCACAGGTCTCAGACCTATGTGGGCTTCCTCCAAAAACCAAAAAAAATGTGGATATCTAGAATGTGTAGCAATGTAGCAAACCTATCCTATCTATTAATTTAATTTAATTGTCTCTTTTTTCTTATCCCACTTCATCTTCTTCATCATCTTCTTCTCTTTATTCTCCTCCTTCTTCTTTTTCTACTACTATTCCTTCTACTTCTTCCTCTTATTCTCCTTCGATTTCTTCTTCTCTTTCTCCTGATTCTCCTACTTCTCGATCTCATTCATTTTTTTCTTCTCCATTTTCTCATTCTTCTTCACCACTATCTTCCTTTTATTCTCCTTCTTGTCCTCCTCCTCCATCTTATTATTCTCTTTCTTCTCCTCCTCCTACTCCATCTTCTTTTTATTCTCCTCCATCTTCTTCTTTCCCCATCTTCTTCTCCACCATTTCTTTATCTTCTTCTTTTTATTCTCCTCCTCCTTCTTCTTTTTCTACTACTATTCCTTCTTCGTCTTCCTCTTATTCTCCTTCGTTTTCTTCTTCTCTTTCTCCTACTTCTTCTCCATCTCATTCCTTTTTTTCTCCGTTTCGATCTTCTTATTCTCCTTCTTCTCCCCCTCCTCCTCTATCTTCTTATTCTCCTTCTTCTCCCCCTCCTCCTCCATCTTCTTATTCTCCTCCTCCTCCTACATCGTCTTCTTCCCCCTCCTCCTCCTCCTACATCTTCTTCTTCTCCTCCTCCTCCTCCTACATCTTCTTCTTCTTCTCCTCCTCCTCCTTCTTCTTTCTTCTTCTTCTACTTCTTCCTCTCATTCTCCTTCTCCTGCTACTACTCTTTCTCCTGCTTCTCCTTCTTCTCTTTCATCTTCTTCTACGGCTTCTTCTTCTCAACCATTTCTTCATCTTCTCCTTTTCCTTATTCATCTTCTTCTTTTTATTCTCCTTCTCCGTTATCTTCTACTTATTCTCCTTCTTCTCAACCTTTTACGACTCATTCTTCATCTTCTTCTTATTCTACTTCTCCCTTTTACCCTACTTCTACCTCTTCTTCTTCTTCTTCTTCTTCTTCTTCTCCTCCTCCATTTCTTTATCTTCTCCTTCTAACCAAACCAACATAGATCGGATTCGTAGAAATAGAAACTTATTTAAAAGCAAACTTTTTTATTTCATCACTAATTTCTCGCTTATATTAGGCTTACCCAAAATACTGATGAAGCTTCTCCTCAGAACAGAAATGCGTTCCTTCTGTAGAATGGAGTAAAAAGCATAATTTAAATAGAAATACGTTTCAATTTTGGGAAGTGATAGCCGTGAGCCGTAGCAGGTATCTGTTCAATCAGATAGAGATAAGATACATACTGTGAGGCACCTGTTTGGAAGGGTGACCAATTAGATTGGCCAGCAAAAAATACTCAGTTCTCTGCTGTAAAATCATTTGGGGCTGGTTCGGAACCCACCTAAAACTCTACGTCGTACTCATTAATCACCAACATCCAATTCATTACTTTCACCTATGTGGGCTTTATCCTTGTGGAAAAAATATATTGTTAACCTATGCAATGTTTGAGTTCCTGGGAGCTTAACAATTAACCGGTGACATCTGATTGGTCTATTCAAATTCATAGACGTTAAAAAAATTTAATAGACCAATTAGATGCCAGAAGTAACATCTAACGGTTACCAAGAACATTTACCGGTCACCAGTAACATTTACCAGTTATTAGCAAATAGAAAGAAGAGGAGGAGGTGATGGAGAAGGAAGAGAAGATTAGATTAGATTAGATTATTTACTTTATTCATGTAGATTACAAAATGCAGTCTTAGATTCTAGATTATGATAGTTAAAAGTATATAAGTACTGTAATTATTGTTCTATGAATTTTACAAATCTAAACTAAAGAATTAATCATACAGTACTTGATGCAATTTGATAAAGATAATATGGTTGTGATGTATCTACATGAAACGGCGAAGTTTGAACATATAAATGTTCCATGTACCAATGACATTTACCGGTCACTGGTAAAGCTCCCATGAACTCAGTGTCGATCCCAAATTCTGTGTCCTTTAAAGCTTAGAAATAATTTATTCAAAAGATATCGCTGTAAAAGAAGAGAGAAGTTTCGACAAAAAGAGATGGAATTTATAATCTAGAGTTGTTTTGCAGTTGGCGAAAAAAATTGCAGCTCGAAACTAGTTTTTGAAATTTTGTGACCGTTGCTAAAAAAATGGAGGAAAAAAACCAGCTAATAGGAGAGAGAGACGTATCTCTGCATTATGTTAATGCTGCAGCAGCGACGAACACCGATTCTATTCAAGTATGAAAAGCGGCTTGTGCCAAATTTAGTGTGTCCTGGTTCTTCTCTCTATGTTTCGTTTTCTTCTTTTTATCATCTTTTTTCTTTGTCTAATCTTTTGTATTTAGTGGAGATTAAAGTTTGGAGAGATTGGTAAAAGCTAGTGAGCACTCGGGTTGATATGTTTATAATAATAGTAATAATAATAATAACAATAATGATAATAATAATAATAATAATAACAATAATGATAATAATAATGATAATAATAATAATAATAATAATAATAATAACAATAATAATAACAATAATGATAATTCGCTATTCGATTTGTAGGTGAAGTTTAGGAGGTAACAGAGGGTGGTGAAGGAAGAGGAGTTGGAGAAGAATGAGGTGGTGGAGAAGAAGAAGAAGGAGGAGGTGATGAAGAAGAAGACGAAGAGTAAGAAGAAGAGGAAGGAAGAGAAGATGAAGAGGAAGGAGATTGTGAAGAAGAAGAAGAAGAGGAGAGAGGAGAAGTGGTAGAAGAATAAGATGAATTATGAGAAGAACAAATAGTAGTAGGAGAAGACAAACAAGAAAAACAATAGATTCCAAAAGAGTAGTAAAAGGAAGAATGATAATTAGGAGGTGACGAAGAAGAAGAAGAAGAGTGAAGACGAAGGAAGATGAGGAGAAAAAGAAGATGTAGTAGAAGAAGAAGAAACAGGATTGAAAGGAGAAGAAGGTAGTAAAAGAGAAGAAGAATTAGCAGGATTGGCGGAGAAGATGTAGTAGAAGAAGAAGAAGGTTTAGAAGAAAAAGAAGAAGAAAAGTGAAAAAGAGGAGGTAGAAGAAGCAGAAGAAGAAGAAATGTGAAAGAAGAGGAGGTAGAATAAGAAGAAGAAGGAGGGTTAGGAGAAGAATTAGACGGATTGGCGTGAGGAGAAGAAGAAGAAGAAGAAGAAGAAGAAAAAAGATGAAGAAGGAGAAAAAGAAGAAGTAATACAAGTTTGCTAAACTAGGAGGACAACTTTAAAAGTTGCGAACAAGTTTTTTTTTCAATGCATCTTCTATCTCTTTCCTGTGTGTGCTGAAATTGTTAAGAATTTTTTCGTCCGTCTCTTTCTAGTGAACTGAATAAATTATAGTGTGTTTTTAAATTTTTATCTGTCCAATCCTAGTGAGCAGCTTGAATTTTTAAATAAAGCCGAATTTTTTCGTCTCAATCCTTGAAATGTCCGTCTGTCCGTCCGGTCGGCTGAAGAACAAGTTGAACTTTGTGCAATTTTTTTTAAGTTGCATTAAATTAGCGAATTTCGAGTGTTTGCAGAATTTGGAGCAATTAGATTCGTAAAAGTTGTTGTGAAATGATTTAAATGCATTTAATTTATTTGGGAAACTAGATTTGAAAGTAGTATTAGTGATTTATTTACTAATTATTTTATAATTGTAACCTTGATTGGGCTACTGTATTTTTTGAGGATGAAGCCCACAGGTCTCAGACCTGTGCGTGGGTAATAAGTTGGATGATGGTGATTGATAAGTTGGACCTACAGTTTTAGGTGGGTTCCGAACCACCGGGAAGCGACTTTACAGCAGAGAACAGTGTCTTTTTTGATGGCCGATCTAATCGGTCATCGTTACAAATAGCCCAGGCAATGAATGCTTTGTGTCGTAACAAATTAGGGGAAAGCTGAATTTTTGCAGAATGTTAGTATGCATAGTACTTAACTCAAAAAAACCAAAGTCCCGACCCCCACCCCGCTTGCTTCCCCCACCACCCCCCTTTCAACATTGCAAGAGCAATACTTCAGTTAAAGGCTTATAACTCGGAAACTAATTAAGGTATCGTTGTGATTCTCATCTCATTTAATACTTAAAACTATTCTCTAAAAAATATGTCATATACATTTTCTATGTAGATAGCCTAGTTTTTCAGTAAAAATATAGTTTATAGAAAAAAATGCTACATATACATTTACAACATGTGTCGAACATGAAATAAACAGGATACCTTTCTTGTGGACAATACAATTACCCAAAACTGGGTTTCCAACGGCAGGCCTTATAGCATGAATAGAAAGTTATAATATTATTTTTCATAATCTTTCAACGATTTGGATTACAATAACTCAAAATTCATGCATGATACAAAGATGCCACTGGTATGTTTCAGGGAATTGTATTGTCTAAAATAACTGTGTCCTATACATTTTTTGTCCAACACATTGTATGACTGTACTATCGGGAAAATCTACATATATAATTGTTTAGTTTGATTTAAAATGTGTTTTCAGTGGTTCTCTTACTAAGGGTATGACAGAAAAAGGTGTTACCTACAATTTGAGAATAATTTTGCAATTCGTTCTTCAGTAGTTTACGAGTTATAAACTATTTATAACGAAAATCGTCATTTTCCAAGTTCACTTTAGGGGGGTAATGGGCAAACTACGGCCCGTGAGCTAGCCCGGAACATGATTTCGAGTGAAGACTAAAATCACACATGCAAATTAAGTTATAAGAAATATATGAAATATAATGTAAAAAATATATTTTTCTTTGCTAAATTAGGATAAAGGTTATTTATTCATTTATCTTTTCGATTTCACAGTACAATATTATCGCATCTCAGTTTGCTCTCAGTGTTTAGATATGAGTTAACTTACTAAAGAGTTGAGCTACCGCTTACAACGTAAAATCGACAGGGAAGGAAGAAATACTCAAATTGCAATTACTGTATTATGACGATATAGGCCTAATTCTTGTTCATTGTTTCAAGAGGTTTCCTGCCTCTGTTGTCATTGGATGAAGTTTTCATATGTTGAAACGAATAGATGCTTGAAATTGGTCATCAGTTACAAAATAAAGAAACTACTGAAGTTTCATTATTGATTATCAATGCCAAAAGGTCCACACATTAAAAAAGGTCCAACTGGAATGTTTAGTCTCAATGAAATTGTGACATCACTTTTATCCAGAACAAAAAAGAAGTTGAGCTTTTAGAGTAAATAGTGAAAAATACCAGGCATAAGTATAACTACCAAAACATTAAAAAAAAACTTTACTTGTTTTCAAACTGAATATAAAAGTGAAATTAAATGTAAAAGGCCATCATTCTATAAATTGCATGATTGTTAGTGAGACATTCAAATGATATGAGCACTAAATGAACTTCATACTCTAATGTGCGTCAAAATGAGTGAAATGATGTCTGGAGCTGCTTAAATTACTGCTTTTAAACGCTAATTTACCATGACCATTGTGGTGTACCCCCTGACACCTTTTGCTTTGATAAGATGGGTTAAAAATCAGATTGCTTCTAAAGCTAATCTCAGTTGAATTACTGCATCCCTTCATGAGTTAAACAAGAGTCTTTCTACTACATCTTTAATTATTCAGGATAATATTCATTGAGACTTGAATTTTTAATTGATGTATGATTGAAAGGTAAAAAATGAGTACTAATAAATTTTTTGACCCGCCCACATAATTTCTCATTTCATCTAGCCCCCTCCTTCAAAAGTGTGCCCATGTCTGATATAGGAGGGAGCCTATAATGCCCTTTCAAGTAGAATTCCAAATTAATTATCTGTCAAATGTGGCCTCAAAGAGCTGAGAAAATAAAGCTATGGAGTGCGACAAACCCTTCCTGAGAGAAGGGCCCAACAATGTTAGCAAAGGGGCACCCCCCCCCCTCTACACCACTCATCCTATCAAACCGTCATCTCTAATCGTCAGTATGCTGTTATACACATCTTTGGATTCATAAAAATAAGTTCCATAACTTCTATTTAACGCTATTTTCTGTAAAATGACATACAAAAATGTCCCCCTAAATAATGAAAAATCTAGTTGATAGAATTCTCTTTTGAAGATATTTCAATTTTTATAAAAGAAACTATCAGTTTTACCAGCAAAGTGAACAGCACATTCATTTATATCACTGATATTATGGAAGAAGAATCATCTCTGTTCGATAGTTAGTTACAGAGATATCGAATTTCCAATAATTAGAAACATTTTCAACTTTGAGGGGGCTTGGGAGAATAGTTGAGGGGGGATTTTTGGGGACTTTTCAGAAAATGTACTTTTAAACGTGTACTATTTATTGGCATATATAGTCTTGCTTGTCTGACAATAATTATTTATTGGATTGGGCTGGATAGCCAAGCGCCATGCAATACACAGTGCTGTAGGGTTCGGCGACGCGGTGTCCGCTACTATTTCATCACTAACTATGACGCCATAACTTGAACTATAGTAATCAATAGACACATAATTTTAAAGCTTATCAAAGTATCTATAAGTTTTGTAAGGAATGGCACAACCAATAATGCGATATTAAAGAAGATATGATCAGTTGAAGTTGATTTTTGTGGTTCGTGATGACATTTTTTTCTATAAACTATATTTTTACTGAAAAACTAGGATATCTACATAGAAAATGTATATGACATATTTTTTAGAGAATAGTTTTAAGTATTAAATGAGATGAGAATCACAACGATACCTCAATTAGTTTCCGAGTTATAAGCCTTTAACTGAAGTACTGCTCTTGCAATGTTGATAGGGGGTTGGTGGGGGAAGCAAGCGGGGTGGGGGTCGGGACTTTGGTTTTTTTGAGTTAAGTACTATGCATACTAACATTCTGCAAAAATTCAGCTTTCCCCTAATTTGTTACGACAATGGCCATTTTTGAGTATTCATTGCCTGGGCTAAAATACTGACCTACGAGAACGCAGCTTATCTCTCCGATTGAACAGATACCTGCTACAGCTCACGGCTATCACTTCCCTTCTGTTTTAAGTCGACCGTTTTGCATTTGTGTCTGTCTGTCTGTTTGTAACGCATTTACGGCTAAACGTGTGGACCAAATGTTATGAAATTTTGTTGGGATCTTCCTTTTAAGAATAACCAACGATGCATGTGTAAAGATTTTTGAATTTTTTCGTGTTTAAAAAATATTTAAAAGGAAAGGCATTCAGGCCTTCTTCTATAGGAACATATGATTTTAATTTTCTTTGTAGTGGTGAGGGTGATATTGTGGAAGATATTCATGATGCATAATGAGTTGAAGTTGTCAAAAACTACATTTATTAATAAAAGTGAGACACTATTTTGGGTGTTAATTTTTTAAAATTGATAGTGGAGTAACATCCGAAACTAGTATCTCACATTTATTAATAAATGTGGTTGTGACAACTTACTATTTGTTACATATGATTTTCAAAATGAGCTTCTCCATTATGCAATTGGAATAAGATTTCAAGACAGCCCTTGGGTCCTCTTATACATCTGGTTGAGCCTTCTTACAAATAAAGTTATCATTCATAAGAATAGCATATTTGTTTGAAAGAAACTTATCATATTTAATAATTCAATTAAGTATGATAAAAAGTGATCACCAAGTAAATGATATACAAATTTAATTAATATTGTTGAATAAATTCGTTCATCAGACATCTGAAATCTAATTTGAGCAATCAGCTGTCTCGCAAATAGAAAACACAGCCTTGCTTATGTGATACAGAGTGACCTTTTGTGAAAAACAGACATGGAATAGACTACGCAAATTGAATCAAGGGTTAGGTGTCATGATTGTGATTAATTTTACAATGGTAGTTATTATTGAGTACATTGAGTATGCTCCTCTGTGCAAGCACCCTTATTCCTGGGGCAACGTGAGGTCTACTGTTCACACAACTACTACTGTATATATAAATATAACGGTGTTTAAAAAATTGCGCATCTGATGTTCAATTATCAATTAATTATCAATCAATAAATTATTAAAATAAAAAAAGATTTCCAAGATTGTTTACAATCATAAACTTGCCATTCAACTGCAGTCGCCACAGACCTCAAATCAAATTTTTTTTCTTCAAAACTACGTAACGTAGCAAATTGTTTAGTAAAATAACGTATCGCTATGGAAGAATAAATAAGTAATTACTATAAAGAGTGCATAAATGGCTTCTTTGTTATGTAACTGTAGGAATAGCTATTTGTGTAACTAGAGCAAAAAGTGGGAGTTTTCTGCACTGAGAGAAACAGTTTCTCGAGTGCAGAAACAATACTTTGCGCTCGTATTACACATTAAATTTTTCCTACAGTAATTTCTAAAGTAATTTAAACAGTACATACATAACTTGACAATTCCCCATATAACCTATCTTTGAATCAAATCGATTTCAACAACAACTATTTCACAGCTGACTACTCTGCAACCTATTTTTGAATGCAGAATAAGGAACCTGCGTAATACATGCTCACTATTTTGTGCTGTTAGGTTGCAAATATGGAGTGCGGAATAGTTATTTATGTATTAAGAGCGTGAAGCGCGACTTTATCATTTGAGCCAAAACATTTACTTAATTTTGCGAGAGCGATAAAGAAGCTTCATGGGTGAATTACATACAATATTTTTCCTACAACTGCAGCTCTGGATTCCAATAGAAGCTTGTAGTTTGTAACATCACAGATTTTAGCGTGCGCGGATTTGGTTAGTGTGCGCCATTTTTATGAGAATGAGGTTTTGAGAATTTCATGGATTTCATGATCCACCAATGAGAAGACATCAAAAACAGCTGGCAAGCAGTAAAGTACTTTTCACGCGCGCCAGCTGACTACCACTTGCTGAACAGTAAAGAGGTATTTTGCAATCAGTTTTCAGTACGGAGTGGCCGTAGCCGAGTGGGTTAAGTGCTGGTTTGCTAGCTCAAAGGTCCCGGGTTCGATCCCAGTTCTGACCGAAAGTTTTTACCTCGGGCCACTCCCGTGTTTCGGAGGACACGTTAAGCTGTCGGTCCCGGCTGCCTAAAAAACAGTCGTTAAGTCACGACAGAGGCCCTGGACTTATTCAGGTGCGACCTGATAACTCTGACACCAGACCTGAGCTAGCCAGGTCACACGATATTATTATTATTATTATTATTATTAGTACGTAAAGAATTACTTTACAATCAGTTATAGGAAATAGTATATTACACTACAAGTGTGGGAAATTGTGTTTACCATACAAGTATGATAAGTTAATGCACAAGACAAAGTCGAGTGCGGTATTATCATACGAGTATGGTAAACATCTTCCCGGACGAGTTACGTACAACATTTTTCATCATACTAATCTGAAATATGAACAAAAATAAACTTTGAGCTTGTACAACAAGCTTCATCAAACATAACCTCAAAATCAATCACAGCAGTAGAATACTAAAAATACTTCTGAGATCAGCTGTTATTCCAAATTCTGAATCAGCTGGATTGCGGTAATATACATTACTGCACTGAAAAAGGATGCGGTAATGAAAATCAGCTGTTATTTCTGTAAACAGACATTTACCGCCTCAATTCAATGCTCGGTAAAGTGGTGAATATGTACAAGTATGACGAAAAAACCCTTTACTTTGAGGATTTATTGCATCAAATGTTTGAACAAAACAATCGTTAGGTTCAAATCTCCTTTACAACTTGGTAATCGGTAAGCATGTGGCTTATTACTTCCTAAAAAAAATGGTGGTGAGGAGGTAGTTGCCCCCCTTTCCCAGGTTAAAACCGCCACTGAGGAGGGGTGTTGATAATGATGAAGGAGAAGAAGATGAAGAAAATGGGAGAAGGAGAAGACAAAGATAATGAAGGAGAGAATATAGTAGGTAGAAAATGCTGAAGAAGAAGAAGAGAAACAAAAACTTTCAACAACCACATCATGAATTTGTCCACTCAACTAATCCAGCCATACAGATTAAGTGACCGCATGCATAAATCAACTGATGAAAATATTGAATTACAGCTCTGATTTTCTGCCAAAAAGGTCATGTCGTGTGTCTCATCTTTTCCCCCCTCCTCCTCCATCTTCTTCGTTTTCTTCTCCATCTAACCTAACCTAACCTAGCGAAAAGAAATTATAATAATAAATGGGAAAAAAATCCAACCTAACCTAAACTAATCTAGCGGGAAAAATATTCTGTTAAATAAAACAAGAACCTAACCTAACATGTTGAGTGTGTCTACCTATATATACATACATTGCATGTCACCTAAAGAAAAAATGTCAACAGACAATGTTATTGACGAGTGACCAAACTGGAACTGGATTGCATTCTTTTTCTTCTCCTTCTGATCTTCATTTCCCTCCTCCTTCTTCTTATGTTTCCCTTCTTCATCATCTTTCTCTCCTGCAACTTCAGCATTTTCTTCTCCTTCTTCTCCTGATCCTCCTTCTCTCCTTCTCCTTCTTCTCATCATGCTCATCCTCCTCCTCATTTTCCTCCTTTCCCTCCTCCTTCTCTTCTCTTCTTTTCCATCTCAACCTCGTTGTCCTTTATCTCCTTCTCTTCCTCCTTAGTCTCCTCTCTTCTCCTTTTCCTTTTTTCCCTCATGTAGCTCCTCTCTTTTCCTCCACCTCCTCTTTCTTCAGCACCACTTCCTCCTCTTCCTCCTTCTTCACCATCTCCTCCTCCTCATTTTCTTCATCCTTCTCGTCCTCTGCCTCCGCTCCCTCTTCGGCATCCTCCTCCTCCTCCTCTTTTTTCACCTCATCCTCCTTCTTCTTCTTTTCCTCCTTAGCCTCCTCTCATCTCCTTTACCTTCTTTCTCTCATCTAGCACTACTCATTTCCTCCACCACCTCCTCCTCATCCTTCTTCACCACCTCCTCCTTCTCCTCCTTCTCCTCCTCCTCCTCCTCCTCCTCCTCCTCTTCCTCAATGTAATTTTAGTTACACTTTCTGTACCAATGCAGTCCTATTTGTAGTACTTGTAACAAACAGTATATTAATGCTATTTTGGAATATTTTTTTTTAATATTCGGAATAATTTTCTTTTTAATATTAATATGTGTATATGTGTTTTGCAGATGCAATGGTTATTCGAATAAATTTGTTTTTCATAATAATAAATAAATAAATAATAATAAATTCATTTCTTATCAGATATGTAATACAATATACAATACTCATATTTACAATACAATATAAAAAACATAATAAACAGAATATTCATAAATCATAAAAAATACATTAAAACTAGTGATACTGTTCATGTTGTGTATAAAACAGACAATTAAATGTATATATCAGAACAAGGAAATTAGCTGATAAGAAATTAGGTAGGCTGCTCCTGAGGCAAGCCTATTTGGGATAATTTGGAAAAAAAAAATTTCTTATAATTTGGAATAAATTTGTTTTGTTTTTATTCACAATACTAATGTGTATGTGTTTTGTAGGTGCAACGGTTGTTGGAATAAATTAATTTTCTAATAATTTGGAATATATTTTTTTTTCAATTTAATGTATGTGTTTTATATTGTGTTTTGTGTTTATATGGTTGTTGAATTATAAATTTGTTTCTCATATATTAATCTGTAATAATTTTTTTTCCAATATTAATCAGTATTAAAAATATTTTTCTCAATATTTTTCTTTTTTTTTTTAATATTAATGTATGCTTTATATTGTGTGTTGTGTTTATATGGTTGTTGAATTATACATTTTTTTCTCATATATTAGCCTGTAATAATTTCTTTTTTTCAATATTAATCAGTATTAAAACTGTGTTTTTTTTATATTTATTGTGTATATGTTTTTTATTGTGTGTTGTCAATTTATATTTTGTGTTGTGTTTTCCAGGTGCAATGGGTGATCTGCAACACTTTTGTCTGCGCTGGAACAACTACCAGTCAAGCATTACAACAGCATTCGAGAATCTCAGGGATGATGAGGATTTTGTCGATGTAACTCTGGCTTGCGAGGGCAAAAGCCTTAAGGCGCATCGGGTGGTGCTGTCCGCCTGCAGTCCCTACTTCAGGGAATTGCTCAAAGTCAGTACTCTATTCATTATCTACTCGCTCTATGCTAAATTAATCATAGAAGTAGTAGCTCGAAGTTGGTACTCTATAGTATCTAATTACTCTATGCTAAATTAATCATAGAAGTAATAGCTCAAAGTTGGTACTCTATAGTATCTGATTACTCGATGCTAAATTAATCATAGAAGTAGTAGCTCGAAGTCGGTACTCTATAGTAAGTATCTAATTACTCAATGCTAAATTAATCATAGAAGTAGTAGCTCAAAGTTGGTACTCTATAGTATCTACTTACTCTATGCTAAATTAATCATAGAAGTAGTAGCTGAATATTGGTACTCTATAGTATCTGATTACTCGATGCTAAATTAATCATAGAAGTAGTAGCTCGAAGTCAGTACTCTATAGTATCTAATTACTCAATGCTAAATTAATCATAGAAGTAGTAAATCAAAGTCAGTACTCTATAGTATCTACTTACTCTATGCTAAATTAATCATAGAATTAGTAGCTCAAAGTCAGTACTCTATAGTATCTAATTACTCTATGCTAAATTAATCATAGAAGTAGTAGCTCAAAGTCTGTACTCTATAGTATCTAATTTCTCTATGCTAAATTAATCTTGGAAGTAGTAGCTCAAAGTCGGTACTCTATAGTATCTACTTACTCTATGCTAAATATCTAATATTTGAAATTCTTGTGTCACAGTGTTTGTTACCTTAACCCTCCAAAATGGCTGAACCGAGTTAAATGAAATTTTGTATATACATTCATTAGGTCTGCGAAGAGGTTTTTATCTATTTTTTATACTCCTAAGTGCTATTGTTTAATAAATATTCTTAATTTTTGGGAAGTGATAGCTGCGAGACGTAGCAGGTATTTGTTCAATCAGATAGAGATAATCTGTGTTCTCGTAGGTCCTGTTTGTAACGGTGACCGATTAGATTGGCCAGCAAAAAAGACACTGTTCTCTGCTGTAAAATCACTTCCCGGTGGTTCGGAACCCACCTAAAACTGTAGGTCCAATCACCATCATCCAACTCATTACCCACGCACAGGTCTCAGACCTATGTGGGCTTCATCCTCAGAAAAAGAAAAATAGAAAAAATAATTTAATAATTTTTGACCGAGGTCATGTGCTAATTGATCAGTTATCCTAACCAGCTGATTAGATAGTACTTTTGCATAAATATAATTGTTTACCAAACCGTGACATATTGATAATAAAGATACACTAAATTCATTACAAACAATTAATCATAACACATAGATCATGTCAAAAACTATGGAAAGTTCCATAATAGGATTAAAGCTACAGTATTTGAGTTTGGCAAAGGAAGAAACAGTGAAGAGTTGAACAGTTAAGCTGGGCATTCACGTTCCGATTTGCAGTACGACTTGCAGTCCAACCTCCAAGGTTGGATCCGAAAACAGAACGTGAATGGGCTTTTTGGATAGTTGGAATTGTAGATGGACGACTAGAGGGACTACTTCCAAATGTCGACGGTGTTGAAGTGTGTGTGGGGGAGTCGGATCAAAGTCGTTCAACTTATCACAGTCAGTGCTTGACCATCGTGCAAGTTCGGGCAACTTTGGTTACATTTTTTGGCTCGAGAGCGACGTTCACAGCTGACTAGGAATAAAGTTGGATTGCAAGTAGGAGCGTGAGTGGAGTCGACTTTCCATCTAGCAGTACTACTAGCAGTACTGCAAGTCGTACTACAAGGTGGAACGTGAATGCCGAGCTTTAAGTATTATAAAATCAAGAGAAATTAAAATAGTTCTTCACCCATGTATGGACAGCTATTGACAAGATGAAGAGTTCAATCTGTTCAAAAAGCATCTGATGCCAGTCTACCCCCACCAGGTATCAATTTTGTTTGAATAGGACAGTTTCAAACATTCCTGGCAGTCAGGTAACTGGTGTCGTTTAAGCTGGGCATTCACGTTCCGATTTGCAGTACGACTTGTGGTCCAACCTCCAAGGTTGGATCCGAAAACGGAACGTGAATGGGCTTGTTGGATAGTTGGAAGCGTAGATGGTCGACTAGAGGGACGACTGGAAGGTACGACTTCCGACTGTCGACGGTGTTGGAGCGTGAGTGGGGGAGTCGGATCAAAGTCGTCTAACTTGAGCTGGGCATTCACGTTCCAATTTTCAGTACAACTAGTAGTACTGCGAGTTGGATAGTCGACTCCACTCACACTCCTACTTGCAATCCAACTTTATTCCTAGTCAGCTGTGAACGTCGCTCTCGAGCCGAAAAATGTAACCGATGTTGCCCAAAGGTCAGGCACTGACTGAGGTAAGTTGGACGATTTTGATCTGACCCCCCCCACTCACGCTCCAACACCGTGGACAATCGGAAGTCGGACCTTCCAGTCGTCCCTCTAGTCGTCCATCTACGCTTCCAACTATCCAACAAGCCCATTCACGTTCCAATATCGGATCCAACCTTGGAGGTATGACCACAAGTAGTACTGCAGCTTTACCATGCCGATCATTGTATCACTATGGAGCGCTTCACATCTACCTGATTTTTGAAATCATATGATATGTAATTTGATTATACCAGGTTTTGGATGACATCTGTTACCCAAAGCTGGTAATTTATGAAATAAGTATCGTTTTGGCCAATCAGGTGAACTTAATTTGAATTGAGAATTTTTTTTTGAGGATGAAGCCCACATAGGTCTCAGACCTGTGCGTGGGCAATGAGTTGGATAATGGTGATTGATGAGTTGGACCTACAGTTTTAGGTGGGTTCCGAACCACCAGGAAGTGATTTTACAGCAGAGTACAGTGTCTTTTTTAATGACCAATCTAATTGGTCACCTTTACAAACAGGACCTACGAGAACTCAGCTTAACTCTATCTGAATAAAAAGAATAATAAGAATAAAATGAATATTATATTTCTGTTTATATGAACATCATATAGATAAACATGAAGCGCAAAAATAGATCCTAGGACTAACTTCTACCCTAAGGACCGTATTTATGAACGTGACTTACGTTGATCTTAGCATGACTTATCTAACTTCCACTTGGAAAGGCTCTATTACATTGAACGTGGTCACAAGCTAACCTAATATTGTGTCGTATTATCAGGCACTAATAAACATAAAATAACATACATGAAAAGATAAAGATACTGCACTACATGTAAATTTACAGTTACTGTTACATAATTATTACCATAACTATGGTGGGGAGGAAACAGGGGGATATTCCCCCCACCCCCCCCCCCCCGGGCCAAAAACATTTGGAATTTTAGCAGGCCATTGTGAGACAATTTTTGGCAAGAGTAAAAGGAAATTTTCAAGTAGCCTACGGTACTGTACATTACCCCAGTCAGGAGCAGTGCGGGATCAAATATAGAAAAGTGGAAGTTTCAAGTAAGGTCCCAGATCTCCCATTGACAGTAACACAAGAACTAGACAAAATTTACTTTGACACATAACGTGGGTTGAAGTGTTAAGTTAGAGGAATTAATGGGTAGAATCACTTGACATGTAGTTTTAGAAAGGTAATTTTTTAAAATTTTCTCGGGGAGTTCCACGAACCCCCGTTCTGAAATAAATATCCATGTATTTTGATTCAATTTATCGTTAGAGTTCCACTACTCCAAATTACAAAAATTATTACTGTTGAGCAGATTTTGGGGGGGGGGGGGAAATACCCACTCAGGTATTTCCCCCCCCCCCCCAAAATCTGCTGCTGGATCCGCCCCTGGATTCATAGATAGCACTCGGGCTTCCAAATTCATCTGGTTGAGCCTTATTCATATGAATTAAGTTCCTGGATTTCTTGTTCCATAACGATCTGCGTTGTTAATATCAACTTTTTATTGTAAATTCAACGAATTGCAGTCATTTTTAATCGTGAATAAATAATATTTCTATTCACTTTTGGCCAAACGTTTTCGAGTCCATGACTCGAAAACGTTTGGCCAAAAGTGAATAGAAATATTATTTATTCACAATTAAATTTGACTGAAATTCGTTGAATTTACAATAAAAATTGAATTAAGTTATCATCCATAAGAATTACATATTTGTTTGGGAGAAAAAAATCATTTCTAATATGTAAAATCACTTCCCGGTGGTTCGGAACCCACTCAAAACTGTAGGTTTAGCTCATCAATCACCATCATCCAACTCATTACCCACGCACAGGTCTAAGACCTATGTGGGCTTCATCCTCCAAAAAGAAGGAAAAAATTTTTTCTATAAAGATTAAATTGATTTCTCAAGTAAATGATGTACAAATTTAATTAATATTGTTCCATAAATACATTCATCAGACATGTGAAATCTTAACTGATTTGAGCAATCAGCTGTCTCACAAATAGAAAACCCAGCCTTGTTGATGTGATACAGAGTGACCTTTTGTGAAAAGCAGACATGAAATAGACGACGCAAATTGAATCAATGGTTAGGTGTGATGATTATGTTTTTTTTTTTTTTTTTGCTCTGGTGATTATCATTGAGTGCATGGACTATGCTCCTCTGTGCAAGCACCCTTATTCGTGGGGCGTGAGCTCTACTGTTCACAAAACTACTAGTGTTGGGGAAATTTTAGGGTACACGAATTTATTTTTTGTTTATTTGCAGAGTACACCATGCAAACACCCTGTGATAGTGCTACAAGATGTTGTCTACGAGGACCTGCACGCACTGGTGGAGTTCATCTATCACGGGGAGGTGAACGTGCATCAACAATCACTGCCTTCCTTCCTCAAGACCGCCGAAGTGCTCAGGGTCAGCGGACTCACGCAGCAGGCCAATGAGGTACACTAGATTAATATGTTCTTAGTAATAAATAGATTAACAACCTATTTAGAAAATCAAATGATTAGACAGCTTTGCATTAATGATACAATGTGAAGGTCTGTGTCATGCTGGAAACCCTGTTGTACTTCAAAAAGGTTTTTTCCTACAGTGACCCGAAAAAGTGCCTATTTTTGCACTAACTGTAGCACGCAAAATAATCTATTCCTGCACCAGTGCGGGAAAGTAAATTCCAGTGCGCAAAAGACCTTTTCCACACTCCAGATTTGCAACCTAACAACACAAAATAGTGAGCATGTAATACGCAGGTTTCCTATTCTGCATTCAAAAATTGGTTGGCTACTCTGCTTCAGCTGTGAAATAGTCGTTGCAGTTGTTGTTGTTGAAATCGATTTGATTCGAAGATAGGTTATGTATGGAATTGTCAGGTTATGTATGTATTGTAGGTTATGTAATTGTCAGGCTCGTGAAAAAAACTGTTTCTCTCGATGCAGAAAAACGCTATTTTGCATTCTAGTACACAAATAACTATTCTGCTAGAAGGGTCTCAGTTGTAATGTTTTTGTAATTTCAGGGTCGTATTTAGGAACGTTTCTTAGCAAAGAAAGACTTGATTAAGTCTTACTTAGCGGCGATAAGTCTTACTTGTACAGGTTCATGACGTGACAAACCAGTGAGTAGCTGTAACACTAAAAGCCAACCCTGCTCCCCCAACAATGGCCTGAACAGTAACTGTATCACTTGAGTGATAGCCGAGTGCCATAGCAGGTTCAATCAGAGATAAGCTACGAAAATCCTGGGCGCTCTTTGTAAGGGTGACCGATTGGATTGACCAGCAAAAAAGACTATTCTCTGCTGTAAAATCACTTCCTTGTGATGTGATTTTCAAACAAAAACACAGTTATAGATATAATATACATCTCACTCGTTGCTTAAAGGCACTTATAATACTATCGTTGAATATTCGGTGGTTCGGAACTCACCTAAAACTGTAGGTCCAACTCATCAATCACAATCATCCAATTCATTACCCACGCACAGGTATCAGACCTATGTGGGCTTCATATTCTGAAAAAAAAATTCCTGGATTTCTTGTTCCATGACTCGAAAACGTTTGGCCTGAAGTGAGTAAAAATATAATTTATTCTTAATTAAAATTGACTGCAAGTCGTTGAATTTACCATAAAAAGTTAATACTAATAATTTGCATTAAATAACAGTAATTGAAGGTTTTCACTACATAAATATGGTAGGCACATCTGAGTCGGCTTGTAACCTGACTTGTCATCTAGTAAACTCGCTCAGTATAATCAATGCTAAGCATAAGTTCGTATTTATGCACCTTACTTACGATCTTCTTCATTTTTTAGTATAGCATCGGTGCATTAAAATAAAATAAAATCATAATGTTACATATATGCACAACTAACTTTTTATTGTAAATTCAACGACTTACTGTCAATTTCAATAGAGATAAATAATATTTTTACTGACGTCTCAATTAAAATTGACTGCAAGTCGTTGAATTTACCATGAAAAGTTTATATTAACAACGCAGATCGTTATGGAACAAGAAATCCAAGAATTTTTGTACCATTGCAATAAAATTCACTGTTTATTAGACCTATTGAAACTATTTTTACTTTCTTTATATAAAACGACTTCTAACCTATGAATTTTTGTTTTTACCTATGATAAGTAGGGGTGAATGTTTTTTTTTGTAGATTACGTCTTGGAGACTCCAGTTAAGGAGTATAAGACAAGTCAGATCAACAATTATTATACACTAGATACCATAATTACTATATCAATTATTTTAGGTGAGGCTTAATTTTGATGTGAAAGGAACTCTTGTACACTATAAAAAGCTAAACTAACTATTTTTTCAATTGTTTTTTTAAATATTTCTATATTTTGAAGACTCTTTAAAAACTGCGGTAGCTTGTTGTAGAGTTTCCTACCAATATAACTAGGTTTTTGTTTGAATAAGCTACTATTGTGACTCACCAAGTGATAATCCCCTCTGTATTATAATCATGTACATCAAGATTTTGGTTAATATCACTCTTTTTTAGATATAAAGTAGCTTCATACACATATAAGCAGGGTACAGTTAGGAGACAAAGTCTCTTGAACAACGGCCTACATGAATCTAATCTATTTACTCTTTCTATACACCTAACCGCTTTCTTTTGGATCTTAAACTCCATATCAAGATCTGCTAATGTACAGTTTCAAAAAGTTTTTGTACTACAAAAAATAGCAATCCATTATTTGGCTGGAATCAAGTTCAATGAAACATCCAGAGAAGCTTTTGTAGACTCGAAAATTTGAACACTGCTATCGATGTATATGTATAAAATCCAAATCTTTATACATAAGAATATTTGTAATCAGACCCGAATGCTGATATATACAATTATAATATCGGAACCCACCTAAAACTGTATGTCCAACTCATCAATCACCATCATCCAACTCATTACCCACGCACAGGTCTAAGACCTATGTGGGCTTCATCCTCAAAAAAAAAAATAATATTACTAGGGGGCAGGGGCGTATTCAAGGGGGGTCCCCGGGTCCGGACCCCCCCCCCCTCATTTGAGATGACTAAGCACTAGATAGAATGCTTTTCCCCTGTAGGAAAGGTTCTTGAGAATAATTCTATACCAGTGATAATAATTTTAGTGAACAAAATTTAATCTAGACGGAATTAATATTACAATATTGGAGTGTTGAGAACTGAGCATGGCGGCTGTTATTGTAGCATGTTTATTCTATCTTTATACGGTAGAGGAGAGAACTTTAATGTATGGTACATTATCGAGAAAGAGTGGGTTAGAATTTCTTGAAAAAACTGGGAGAAGTCATTAGTGTAAAAAACCCTATTATAATAGCATAGCTCGCAAATGTTGACATTGTGAATTCTTTTTTAATTTTTCAATTGGATTTTTGATTTCTTGTTTTAAGTTTGTTTTGGCTGAAAAAAGAAAATATTCGCGTATAATCCATTACTTTTACGCAAAAACAGCTGAAACATTAATAATTAAAGAAACATCGACTTCATCCTCAAACAGTAGTTGTGATAGTTCAGAAATCAATCAGGCCTGAGGTTTGTTCATTATGTTGAAACAAATTGAATCCAATTTTAGGGACTTGACTCATAATTTCTTTGAGAAGTTCATACTAGTCTTGCTGGTGAGATTTGGTAAGTACATATAAATGAAAAGATTTAACACTGCAAATAATAAATTAAAAAAGGGTATTGGTTTTTCCAACATTGGATGGACCACACACAATAAATTCATCTTACACTATTTGGCAAAAGTACACTATGTCTCATTTGTTGCTTTCTGTTCTTCTCATTTAAATACTTATTAAAGTTGATCAGTGGTAGTTTTGATCTGTGCTGTTTAAACTTCATTTTTCAATACAGAGATAATATAATAAATAATAATAATATTTTATTATAATAGTATAATAATAAATTAATTATAATAATATAATTATATTTTCAGACAACACTATTATTATCAATCCATGATAATAATATATTTGAATTCTAATATATTTTATAATGTATTTGGAATCAAAGCCCAACCATTTCACATACAATTTGTTACATTTCTTCTCTAGATACACATCAAGGTACTTGGTTTCTTCATTTCATACTCATAGATTGCACCCTTTTAATTTATTGTTGTCTTCACCTTTCATCTCACACGGGATGGGTGTCGAAAAATATGTTTTCTTTTTAAAAACATGGACTTTAGAAATTGCAAAATGGGTTTTGCAACTTTTTAACATCTTAAAAAAACATTAGTATATTTATTGTGTAATAAGTAGTACAGTATAATACTTAATTGATAAATTGAATTAGGTTAAAATTGGAGAACTACGGCTGCTATGATACTTGCTGTAGTTACAAATTGAATAAAAGTTTTAGGATTTGATTGCTGGAAGGGCGGGGGGGGGGGGGGGGTGGGTAGGCAAGGAGTGTTGTATGTATAGGGAGAGGACAACTCTGGTAAAGTGGACCCCCCCTTGAAAAATTTCTGGATACTACGCTTATGCTAGGGGGAGTAATAAACTAGTCACTGAACAGCACGGGCTAAAACTTTATGAAAAAATGCCAACTCACTTAGCAGCGAAGTTGCACAACAAATTGCGAACTGAATTACGAGCCTTGTCAGAAATACATAAACTTGAAAAAAAATTGTATAGCTACGTTGTAGCCAGAGCATTTTATAGTGTAGACAAGTTCAATTGTATAATTATATATATATATTTTTTTTTTTGACACGAGATTTGAAATAATTGTTAAGGACTAATATCTAGTAGCTAAGATTCAGGCCCGTATGTATGAACATGACTTACGTTGATCTAAGCATGACTTAACTAAGTTTGACTTGAAAAGGTTCTATTACATTGAACGTGGTCACAAGCTAACCTGAAATTGTGTTGTATTATCAGGCACTAATAAACATATAATAACATACATGAAAAGATAAAGATACTGCACTGCATGTAAATTTACAGTTACATAATTATTGCCACGCCAACATCTTTCAAATCATTATTTTCTGTTTTCCGAATTTGAAAAATGATAGCATTCAATCAAAAATCAAATCAAAATCATTTATTGTCAGAACAAATATCAATTTGTATAACAACGTCAATCTAGCCTAACATAATTTTAAAGTTAATATAAAACACATTACACCGTCAAATATGGTAACTAATTATTTTATGGATAATAATCCTGTCTATTATATTTTTAGGAATAATTACCACTCAAGTAGTCTACAAACTCGTTAACATTATAAACACAAAGCTCACACAACATTTGTTTAATATATTATTTGAATTTCTTTGTTTCCAGAGATCTTACTTCACTTGGCAACAAGTTATAAATTCTTTTTCCAAATTTGTGAAAACTATTTAAAGTCATTGACTCCTATGTAACAAGGAATTTTGTCGTGTATCATGACTGAATAAATTTATTTGTCTGCATCTCCTGAATGTTACATTTTATATACAACAGACATTCAAGAATAAAAAGAGATGGTAGCGTTAATATTTTTAGCTTCCTAATTAAGGGTTTACAGTGAGTTCTATTGTGGACATTAAAAATAGATCTTACAGCTCTCTTTTGTAATACCATGAGTTTCTTCATTTCAGAGGAGTGTCCCCAAACAACTATGCCATATGACAAATGACTTTGAATATGTGAAAAATAAATAGATGACAAAACTTCCACATTGACAAAAGTTCTAAGCTTCTTTATCATGAATATACCCCTAGCAACTTTACTGACATTTTCAATGTGTATATTCCATTTCATGTTTGACTGAAATGTTACCCCCAGAAACTTTACTTCTTTATTGCCTGAATTTGACATAGAAAAAATAATTTTTTGTGTTTTGTTGTTGTACAGACTAAGTGAGTTGGCTGCTGTCCAGTCTTCAACAACTATATTGGCATTATTTATTAACCTGTCAACCAAATCGCAAAATTTACCATTTACCTGTATCGCTAAATCGTCTGCATACATAATAATAATAATAATAATAATAATAATAATAATATATTTATTTATTCATCACAGCACAGTACAGAAGAAAGCACAGGCAAATGAATATCGTCAAGAAAATTTACCTAATATTAAAAATGACAATACTACACTACTTAATAGTACTTAATGGTACCTTCTCATAATCCAATGGAAATCACAGATTAAAAAATTATAAAATACGGTATCACATAAAAACATAATCATAATTATATCAATCACATTCCATCCGTAAAGAATTCGTCTACTGAATAATACGCCTTCCTAATCAAGTATGTATATAATTTAAATTTAAAACTTTTCTCACAAGCAATACATTTCAGTTCTGTTGGAAGCCTAGAGAAATTTTGGTCCCTTATAACTAGGCTTCCTCTCAAAAATACTTAGTCTGTGGCGCTGTACTGCAATACTGTTTTGCCACCGTGTATTGTAATCATGATAATCAGCATTGTCCGTGTAGAAGTTTAAATTATTTTTAACATATAAGCGATGGCTTTGAAAATATATAAACAAGGAACTGTCAAAATAGCTAGATTCATAAAACTAGATAATAATAGCTAGATTCACGACATGTGTGCTGATACTTCAGACCTTCCAAAATCCTAATGGCTGTTTTTTGTAAAACAAAAATCTTTTGCAAATTTTGCTTCAAAGTACATCCCCATAGTTCAATTCCATAACTTAAGTGTGAGTTTATGAGTGCATAATACACACTTTTAGCTGTAGCCTTAGGCACACACTTAACAATATTTCTTAAAACAAACAGAGCCTTACTTATTTTCACTGATATTTTTTCAACATGATCACCCCAGTCAAGCTTAGAGTCAATTGATAAACCCAACAGGTTGACCCAACATGTATTTCTTTACTCTATTGTGCCCTACTGCTGAAGGTAGGTCGTTAACATAAATAATAAACAATGTGGGTCCCAAAATGACCCTTGAGGTACATCCGACTTTAGAGGCAAATATTTTGAAAAGCAACCATTGTAGAAAACTGTTTGATATCTCCCTGTCAAATATGCCTGAAAGAGACGCAGATGCAGTGTAGTTAGCGCTACCTGCCAGAAGACCAAAGAACTTCATCCATTCTATCTCATGTTATGAAGGGACGGATTCAAAGATCCTCACACGTCAACCGAAGCTTATTGTGTGTCATTCTATCTCATATAAAGAGAATTCTTTCTAGTGCCAAAAAAAATGTATAGGTTAGAACTAGATTTATATAAAATAAGTAGAAATAATTTCAATAAGTAAAATATACAGTGAATTACATTGCAATGGTGCGAAAATTGAATATGATGATTTTATTTTATTATTATGAGCCGATGCTATACTAAAAAAATGAAACCAAAAATATGATACAACACAATAATCTAACAACGGCTTCAAGTCAGCTAGGTATAAGCACGACTTGACTTTTAAGTTGAGAAGATGTTTAAGTAAGGCTCATAAATACGAACTTTAGTCTAAGCATTACTTATACTAGGTGAGTTTACTAGCTGAAAAGTGAGGTTATAAGCCATCCCAGTTGTCCCTGTAACATTTACGTAGTGTAAATTCTTATATTAGTGTAAATTAGAATTGTTTAATGTAAACAATTGGCCAGCAAAAAAGACACTGTTCTCTGCTGTAAAATCACTTCCCGGTGGTTCGGAACCCACCTAAAACTGTAGGTCCAACTCATCAATCACCATCATCCAACTCATTACCCACGCACAGGTCTCAGACCTATGTGGGCTCCATCCTAAAAAAAAAAAAAAAAAATTTATTAATGTTAAATTATTTATCAGGAGTCAGATCTTTGTTGTGACCCAGCTCGTTGGCTTTTAGGGTTACAGCTGCTTGCTGGCTTGAACCTGTTAGTGTATGTATGACTTATTGCCACTAAGTCTGACTTATCCAAGTCGATCTTTGATAAGTCACATTCATAAATATGGGCCTAGGTATGTTGTACAACTCAAATATTATTTATTTAATTATGACTGTAGCCTTGTGTTACTTTTAGTTTGTATAATTTATATTTGACAATATTCAACTGTATAATAATGTGCTATGTTGAATAAATAAAATAAATGAAGAAATTGGGTGGATGTTAGTTCTTTGGTCTGCTGTCAGATTGCGCTCACTACACTATATCAAAATTCCTTTATTTTTTCAAATTCAAAAACAAAATAATTTTTTAAAGAATATTGATGTGGTAATAATTACTTTACAGTAACTGTAAATTCACATATGGTGCATTATCTCTATCTTTTCATCTATGTTAATTTATGTCTGTTAGTGTCTGACAGATTGCTGTCGTTCCAGTGGTCGTGGGTTCGAATCCCCCTCCTCCATCAGGAAGGTCCAACTCATCAATTACCATCATCAAATTCATTACCCACGCACAGGTCTCAGAGACCTATGTGGGCATCATCCTCCGAAAAAAAGATCTATGTTTAATCATTCACCTCATTAACCACGCACAAGTCTCGTACTCATGTGGACAATAGATTAAGTTTGTTATCTATTTTGTCTGAAATTAGAATTTGTTAGCTTGTGACTACGTTCAATTTAATATTTTAATGATGATAGAATCTTTCTCTAAACATCAGGGAAGTGATAGCCGCGAAGCGTAGCAGGTAACTGTTCAATCAGATAGAGATAAGCTGCTTTCTCATAGGACCTGTTTGTAATTGTGACCAATTAGATTGGCCAGCAAAAAAGACACTGTTCTCTGCTGTAAAATCACTTGCGGGTGGTTCGGAACCCACCTAAAACTGTAGGTCCAACTCATCAATCACCATCATCCAACTCATTACCCACACACAGGTCTCAGACCTATGTGGGATTCATCCTCAAAAAAAATTCTATTCCCGCTGCAATCCACGACTGATTACATTTTGCTATTTAGTTTGTTGTTTTTAGTTGATTTTAATTTTAATTTTTTTTGCAGGCGTCAGCATTTGGCAGTGCCAGTGAGAAGTGGTGTAGTAGAGGAGGAGAAGGGGGTGGTGGAGGAGAAGAGCAGGTGAGAGATAGGGAGAGAGAACGTGAGAGAGACAGAGAGCGTAGTCATCACCATTTGCACAAGTCCAGTTCACATCGAGAGAGGGAGAGAGACAGAGACAGGGAGAGAGAGAGGCCAGCGTCGGCTGGCGAACCTAATGATACTCAGGTTTACTATTTGTGTTACTGATTTAGTTTATTTATTGTATATTTTTCATACAACTGCTTGTAAAGTATTTCTTTACATACTGAAAACTGATTGTAAAATACCTCTTTAGTGTTCAGCAAGTGGTAAACTCAGCTGACAAACGAAAATAGTTATTTATGTTTAAGAGCATGAAGTGTGACTTTACTGTTTACTGCGCAACAGTTACTGCGCAACACATAGCGGAGCGCAGTGATTTTGTGAGAGCAATAAAGAAGCTTCACGTGTGAATCACATACAATATTTTTCCTAAAACTGCAGTTCTGGATTCCAACACAATAAAAACTTTTAGTTTGTAACATCACAGACCGTGCACGGATTTGGTTAGCATGCGCCATTGTTGAGGTTATGAGAATTCCATGGATTCTGTGATCCACCAATGAGAAGACATCAAAATCAAAACAGAAGAGTAAAGAAAACAACTGGCGAGTGTAAAGTACTTAACCGCTTGTGGAGCAGTAAAGAGGTATTTTACAATTAGTTTTCAGTATGTAAAAAACTACTTTACAAGCAGTTGTAGGAAAAAGTACTGTTCCTACAACTGCTTGTAAAGGAGTTCTTTATGTACTGAAAACTAATTGTAAAATACCTCTTTACTGCTCCACAAGCGGTAAAGTACTTTACGCTTGCCAGTTGTTTTCTTTATGCTTCTGTTTTGATTTTGATGTCTTCTCATTGGTGGATCATGGAATCCATGAAATTCTCATAACCTCAACAATGGCGCATGCTAACCAAATCTGCACACAGTCTGTGATTTTACAAAATAAAAGTTTTTATTGTGTTGGAATCCAGAACTGCAGTCGTAGGAAAAATATTGTATGTGATTCGCGCATGAAGCTTCTTTATTGCTCTCACAAAATTACTGTGCTCCGCTATGTGTCATGCAGTAACTTTTTTGGCTCAAGCAATAAAGTCGCGCTTAATGCTCTTAATACATAAATTACTATTATGTATTAATTTCAATGTATCAATCATTTTTTAGTTTAGGACTACCAGTCACATTCAAAATATTTCAAGTGTTTTGTAGGGAGGAGAGCCATTGGCTATATTTTTCGTCATACTAGCCTTAAAAAATGCTCAATCTAAAAAGCTATCGGCCAGTTGCATGAAAGAAAATTAGATTCAACCACTGTAAGTTTATGTCATCTTATGGAGCTCAATAGGGAAGTTGTTGCACTGGCTCTGTCAAATGACGTCATCTTATGGAGGTCAAATTCAATTTTCTTTTGTGCAACTGGCTGTATGAGTTGAAACAACAAACTTTTATTTTTGATCAAAATGAAAAAATAGAAACCAATGATGGTTATTATAAAGAAGAAATTGCTAAAGTGTCACACACAATAGATTGATTTAATCAAGAAAATCAACTCAGAGAGGGCACGTTTTCAATTCCACAGATTACAAAAGATAACCGCTTATATAGAAATGTACATGCTCATAATTTATCAACAAATAAAAATCTCATTATGAATTATGTGATTACTTGAAATCATATTTCTTGAAGCCAGAAAACGCCTTACCATGGCAAGATAACTATACTGTATAATCAAGATCTTTTAAAAAAAATTCTTGCAAAACACCAGATAGTTTTAATTCACTTGCAATTGCATGCCATGCTTTCTCCACAACATCTATTTTGCTATGATCCTGTCGTCAATAATCATAAATACATTCATATTCGTCAGCAAGTTCCACAAACTTGATATTAAATGCTGGATCGTCTGACATTTTGTAAAAAATCAGCTTGATGAATGAAAATTGTCAAATGCTAGGTTATGGCGATTAGGCAATATAGTTTCTTTTCAACCGACACGTTGTGTTGCTAGCAATATAATTATGTTGCTTTACAAAGGTGATAGCAATATCGTATTGCATCGGTGTGTGAGCTGCCTAAGGAATCTCATGATGCATGTAACTCAAAAATCTAGTATTTTGAGTTACAATAGTCTTGAAAGTAAGGGTGCACTATCTTATAAGTACAATTATGTATCTTCTATTTTTTTTTTTAAAGGATGAAGCCCACATAGGTCTGAGACCTGTGCGTGGGTAATGAGTTGGATGATGGTGATTGGACCTACAGTTTTAGGTGGGTTCCAAACCACCCGCAAGTGATTTTACAGCAGAGAACAGTGTCTTTTTTGCTGGCCAATCTAATCGGTCACCGTTACAAACAGGACCTATGAGAACGCAGCTTATCTCCATCTGATTGAACAGATACCTGCTACGATTTGCTATTTTGAAACAATAATTCGATATTTTAATTCCAATTTTGTATCCAATTTAGGAAAACAACTCAGGGCAATCATCATTGAAACGAACAAAAAGCGGTGGCAGCGATGGCAATCAGCCAACCACCAATCACAGTCTGGCCTCACCCGATCGTGATACAAAAGCGGCGGGAGCGGCAGGCAACGGAAGCACGATGGCAAGCAATGCAACGCCGCCTAATGTTGCAATGGGCGGAGCCGACTGCGAAGAGCCACCTGTCGACTTCTCATCGACAGCTAACAACAACAACAACAAGAGTCATCATCATCATCATCCACATCATCATTTGCTGGCCGATCTGCCATCGCCGCTCAGCGAACTGGTCAAGTCGGAGCCGATGGATTTGGGATGTGGCGGGAATAATGGTGGAGGTGAGTGTTATGTGTTTCACTGCCATAGGTAGGTTTTGGTCTGTACTGTGTTATCTATATATATTTTCGCCACACTAGGACGTAATGAGCTGTTTTTTGTGCATTATATGGAAGCCAAAAGTGTTCGGTTTCCAACGAGGCCTGTAAACATTTACCGCCCTAGGGCGGAAAAGAAAATGACCTTGAATGACAGCTGATCATGTCCAATCACACAAATGATCACATAATATTACGGTAATAAGCTATATATATCGTAGTATTATATCTATAATATATTTTATTTAATATATTGTTTCATAAATTGATATGTATTATCCTGTTTATTTCGTAATTTTGATATGAAACAATAGAATACGATGATATTTTCATAACCTCAACAATTGTGTTGGTTGCATTGTGTAATACAGTCTTTTGTATCAATATTTAAAAGTGAAGAACCGTATTAAAGTGCCATATTTTAAAGTGAAGTAGAGTATTATTAGTCTTCTGTATCAATATTTAAGAGTGAGGTAGAGTAATTGTTTCTTTTTAATATAGAATTTCACGATGATATTTTCATAACCTCCATTGTATTCTTGCTAGTACCATAGCCTTGAAATTTCACTTTCAAAATTGCCAACTTAGCATTGTTGTTTTGTTTGTTTTTTGTGGTATGAGAAAAATAGCATTCGCAATGCAAATGGTAATTATTGTGAACTCTGCCAAATTCACTTCTACCTACTGACTGTACTTGGTGTAAGTGATTTTCCAAGTCCCGAAAATTTATAATTGGACTAGCCGCTAGTGCCATCTGTATATTGTATGGCAGTTTCTTTAAAGCTATGCTGGTCAGGCTGTTTTCGGGAATAGGCTCATCCAGCTGAGTGTTTTGATATTGTAAGTGTGTTATGAACGCCGTATAAGATGCATATTAGTTTCTGTTATAGCGGCAAAACACTATCTCAGACAACAGACATTGTTGTCTGTCAACTGACCAGTACTGTTTTAGGAAGGCTTGTATGAATTCCTCGATAGATTTAAACTCATTGGCCCTACTGTGCAAAAATAACAGCGACTCACTGACGAGGAGTGTGGCGAGTTTGAACCTCCATACTGGCCATGGTGTAGGCGTTAACTCCTGAATTACCTTTAACTGTTCTACAAATGGTTTCGGCTGCATAAATCTATCAGTATTGTCAAATTTTCCCAGACTGGAAAACAGTTGAGAAGTGTTAATTATATCAGTCCCTTGTACACAGTCGCTAGAAGGTCTAGTGTAGCTGAGCCTGTTTTTTAACATTGAAATTTCACTATTAGTTTTATCCAGCTTGCTGTTTACTTTAGTGTGGATGTTGCTGATATTTTTCTCTAGCCTCACAATACCTTGTTTGTGTAGCTAGTATTTTTCTCTAAATCAGTACATCTACTCTCCAGCTGCGTATGCTGCTCTGCTATGCTATCAATTTGGACTTGTACAGTACTTTGTGTTTCAGTTAGTTTATCTATTTTTTCGTTAATGTTCTTAGTTAATTGCTCTATGTTTTGTTTACTTTTGTTGATTGCCTGTTCTAATATTTTGTGTGTGGCTTCACACCTAGCCTGTTGTTCTTCGTTGGATTGCCGGTGTAGTTCTATTAATTTGTTTTCTGTCACCTGGGCTCTCTTCTCCGCCTCTTCCTTGAATTCGGCATTCATTTCTCCCAGCTTTCTATCCATGTCATCATGAATCTCCGCACGCAAGTGGTCATTCGCATTCTGAATAGCTTCTGGAATTAAGTCTATCCGCTGATTCAGCTTGACTGTGGTTTCATCTAACTGTCGAGACACTGCACCAATTTCTTTAGTCAATACTTCTCGCTGTACTTATGATTCCAATTTCAACTCTTCAAACTTGGTTTATAACTTAGAGTTGATGCTTTCATTATTTTTATCCAGCTTGGAGTTCAGGTTTTCGCTTTTTTCATCTAGCTTGCCCATCTGTTCCTTCAAACTCTTCATCATTGTCAGCATAGTAGGCATACTATCATTCAGCAATGCAGGTGTTAATAAATCCATTGATTCATCATGTATTTCGGTTCCAATGGTCGATGTTTGCCCAGTATTTGCTGAGTGCGGTGTGTGGATTACTGTTTCTGCCTCAGTTATCAAGATAGCTGTTCTAGGTGGTCTGGGTAGAAATTCGTGCTTGTAATGCTGCCAATCTCACGCTCGCGGGGTATCCCCTCTCCACTAGATTCTAGGCAGATGACAGATGAATCATTGTTGGGTGACCCTTGTGGTGTGTCTGCCATTATAGTACCGGTTGATAATAGCGCTTGACAATTCCAAAAAAATAAATTAGAGTAACCTAAAACATAGATTTTGCAAGTGCATGTATTTGCCGTAGTGATAACAATGCTGAGTGTGCAGTGATATGACTGGAAGTTCCACGAAGATCATTGTTTTGCTGAAGTTTGATGATGGATAGCTGACACACACAACGTTTACAAGAGTGATGATATCAAAACAAGTGGAATTAATTTAAATTGCCTAACAAATTCAACACAACTAAATTTAAAATTCAATACAACTGGATCACATCCAATAATTTTCCTAATTTTCAAATAAATCTTGCTTAATATCACAGACTGCAGATAAAAATAAAATTTTAAATTCAATCAACAATAATATATTTATAATAAATCTATAACAAATAAATTCGACACTAATGTCGCACACAAACATAAATGAAAATAACTACACAACAATTGGGTATCTGGTTCTTGGGATGAGATAAATTTTTCTAGCCTCACCCAGACCTCATGCACTTGGGACTTTAAACTAAATAAACCCTTAATGCTTGGCGAGCTCTGGTGTTTGCTAATTCCCTTATATTAATTATTCTAGAATTACAGATAATTACCAGCTTGTTGGAAGTTCACAGGCTGTTTTGTCTCGTGATTAGCCTGAAACAAGTAATTTTTTGTTAATTTCCGGAAATTCTCTGGAAGTTCTTTTTTCCTTTGAGCAAGTAGAATTTTAAGTGTCTGCAAATTCTCGTCTTCGTCACCAAATAAGCCCCACGTTGGGCGCCAAGTTTTATGTAACGGCTTCCTGAGGGACACCTGGGAAAACAATATGAATTAAAATTATCTCCCCTTCGAGGCCTTGCGTCTATGATCGACTTACCGATCGCAAGTCTCGGGTTCGGCTGCTCAATGTGTGCCCTGCAGTCACACGCTACTGCGGAGGTGCGACGAAAATCCTGTAGGAAAAGGCTATTCAAATGGCCTGAGGATTTCGTGGCAACCCTCCACAACAGTATTACCAGATATGGAGGATGGACGTATCACTCGGTTCAGCTATATGTCTCCTTGGACCACACCGGACACCGAGTAGATACCCCCAAATCTCCACCCTGACAACACGTCTAATTATGGAAGACAACCACAATTTCCCCCTGCTGATGGCCTGAACAGTATAAAAGAATATGTGCTAGACGAAAATTCCGTCTTGAAACAGTATAATGGCTCAAACTGCCAGAACTCACCAAACATAAGGGTAAATGATTTGGAGACTTTATTTAACAAAAATTTGACATGTATTGAAAAAATAATAATAGTTATAATAGGATAGTTATAATAGAATTGAAGGTATTGGCATTTTTTACTATTTATAGTTAATTTCAACTGATTTAAAAATTGGACAATGGTTTCACTGTCATAGGTAGGTTTTGGTCTGTACTGTGTTATCTATATATATATTTTTTTGTAGATTACATCTTGGAGGCTCCAGTTAAGGAGTATGAGACAAGTCAGATTAACAATTATACAATCTTATACACTAGTTACCATAAATACTATATCAATTAGTTGAGGGGAGGCTTAATTTTGATTTGAGAGGAACTCTTGTACACTATAAAAAGCTAAACTAAATATTTTTTCGGGGATATTTCACAGAGACAAGATTTCACAGAGACAAGTTGTGCTTTTAAACGATAGTAGTGTCATAGGGACAAGGTGTCGTAGGAGCAAGTAGTTCTAAAAGTGGCAGTGTCACAGAAGCAAGTTCTCATAGAGACAAGGTGACAGTTTTAAAATTATATGCAGTTTCACTGGGACAAGATTTCATAGGAACTAGTTCGCGTGGCGTGTTGCCTACATCTGAACTTGAAGGCATTCCATTTGTTTTAGTAAATTGAATGCCTGCTGTATTTTATTTAATAGAACTTTTCTCCATGTTTGTTTTTTTTTTGTAGAATCTATATACTTACAGTGAAATATATAGGGGGCTTACCAGGTAAAATTATTTTGGAAGGGGGAGGGGGTAAAATTGAGATTTTCTGAGCTTTTAAAGAGTTTATTTGGGTGTAGTAAAGACAAAATTGATATCTGGGATAAAAGTGGGGTTTTATAAATTGAATTTCGGTAATTGTAATGCTTGTTATGTGGGTCAGACTGAAGTTTCAAATGTAGAATAAATGAACATATCAGGGATTGGAAAACCCAAAAAGGAGATTCAAATTTTGCTGAACATCTCATTAATAATGGGTACAAGTTCAAGGCTGAAGAAAATGTTGAATTTCTGCATTTGATTGGCAAAGGTAGATAATTGAACATTTTTGAAGCTTTGGAGATAACTAAGTTGGTAAAAAACGATTCCATAACTAATTTAAATGACCAAATTTATTTTAACCAATTCAATACAACTAACTTAGTTTCATCATAATTCCAACCTACATTTAAAAAACAGTTCTTACATGTACTTCTCAGTTGACCTTGATTGCATCTCAGTGAGCTTCTAATTTTTTAATTTTAATTTGATTAAATTCTAGCCTTATTACGTATTTTTCTTCTTTGTTGCATTCTTGATGTTTACAGTGTTTAGTTTCTTGCGGTATAATACTTATTCTGAATTGATGGATCCGTAGTCCCTACATATTGTCAGGCTGGATTCTCCTCTGTACTCGGTAATTAAAAATAATACCTGAAATAAATATTTCCTCTGGAATTATTCGGATGCGGTAAAATTTCAGGTTTGGTCAAGGTGAATAACTCGGTTAGATTCGAATCAAACCATACAAGAAAAGTAATATGCCTCTCAATCAATCCTCACATATATTTTTTCTCGTAGGCTTAGGAAGGACATATTACTGATTTAAGGTAGATTTCCAGTCGTACCTTGATCTTATGCTAGTAAAAAATGTTACCAATAATTCAGTATCACCTGTGAAGTGGCCGCTATTATTAGTATTTAATAACGCCACTGTGTGTGATGTAGGCCTGCATTCAGATCCGTTAGGGACAGGATACTGTTACTACCCTTGCTCAAGCCTGAAATGGTGAATTCAACAATTTGAACTCCTGACTCACAAATGAGTGATATAAAATAGTTGGACCAGAGCAATCGTCAAGCAGGGTGCAACACATAATAATGTAAAAAATAATACTTGTAAATTTATTGGCATAAGAAGAGTATTTATGTTCCAAGCATGGAACCTAGAATTAGAATTCAGATGAAATTGATTAAAAATATGATTGGAGATTGAGTCCATGGTTATTATGATTTTAAAAAGTCACATGACATCCATAATTTTTCAGGAATTGAAACCTCTATAAAATTTTGCATGTCACGGATTGGACAAACAAAATAATGTGAAATTTATAGCAAATCCATTTTTTATGGATGGGGAGAATAATGAACGGTCCTTAGCGTTTACAATTAGTTATTTGGAAAATAAATAATAGTTTTAACATAATTTGTTTGACAAAACTTGTCCGAAAGCTGGTTCATTTACAGCTGACAGATTACTGATAAGAATGGTAAACAATGAATCTAATCAAGTTTTGGTTAGTTTTTACTATTTCGATGGATGATTGAATGTATACTACTTATTGTACAATAAATCATGTTTGTATAATGATTTATTTATCCAATTTGCTTCATTAATAATTTATTCAAAATTATTCCCAATTTATTCAAAATTATTCCCAATTTATTTCTTGGTGAAATAGTCGTATGAAGCATAGACTCGGCTGCTACGTCTAGCTTAAATTTTCGCTTTTTGCAGATAAAAATTAATTATATCTCATTTAGTAATAATGCGACTCCACAATATTCATTGCACTGATGTAAATTTTGAATGTTTATTAACTCGTCGTTCAGAAGGTTATTGCTCAGTTGAATTAGAGCTACGATTAAAAAGATGATTTCATGGAATTTTTCACTCAAATTTTTATATCATTAGCTAGCCATTATTAATTTAATCCTGTTCAAAGATTTCAAATGGCCGCCATTTTGTTTTTTGATGTCGGAAAATTTTGATTAATTATTTTTCGATTGTTTTAATTGTTGAAAACAATTAATTGTATGCAAAATTTCAAAATTATACATGTTTGAATAAAAAAATAATGAGTGAAAAAAACAAAATGGCGGCTGTGTGAGTAACTGGGGACTTTAGAAAAATTTTATTATGATATTTACTTTTGTTAGTGGTCCAGAAACACTGCCTAGAAGTATTGGTAGAGAGTTCCGAAACAACCTGTATATTGGAGATGCTTGAGGAATGCATTTCACTTCTGAAAAGAAGCTTCGTCAGCCTGCCGCCAGGGGGCATGCTTTGTTAAAGTTAGAATGAGCAGGTAGAGAGTTTCGAAACACCCTGTAAATTGAACCGAATTAATATAGGACAACTAATAAAATAATTGATTAATCAATCTACTGTTTAATCGATTAACTTTTTAATTGTAACAGGTTCAGGCGATTGCGGCGACGATGACAGCGTAGACAGCACGGGTGGAGGGGGCGACGCGATGAGCGACTCGGGAGGAGGAAGCACCCAACCGCCCCACCTAGGCGATGACGGAGGGGGTGGAGGGGGCCTGGTGACGTCACACCACTCCTCCGCCGCCTATTTGGATAGCAAGCTGTTTGCGGCCGCCACGGGAGCGTCGTTCAATTTCAGTATGGCCGCCGCGTTGGCTGCCGATTCGCTTGCAGGTATAGGAATTGTTTATTATTCAATTTTCAATAGCTGCAGTTCGACATCACATCCAGTAAAATAATCGGACGAGTTTCAATACTTGATAAAGCTGGGCATTCACATTCCGATTTGCAGTACAACTTGCAATCCAACCTCCAGGGTTGGATCCGATAATTGAACATGAATGGGCTTGTTGGATAGTTGGAATTGTAGATGGATGACTAGGTGGACGACTTCAGACTGTTGATGGTGTTTGAGCGTGTGTGGGGGAGTCGGATCAAAGTCGTCCAACTTATCTGTCAGTGCTTGATCTTTGGGCAAGTTCGGACAACTACGGTTACATTTTTTGGCTCGAGAGTAATGCTCACAGCTGACTAGGAATAAAGTTAGATTGCAAGTAGGAGCGTGAGTGGAGTCGACTATCCAACTAGCACTACTGCAAGTTGGAATGTGAATGCCCAGTTTAATATCGATACTTCATACCATTTATTGGAATTGTGTATCAAAGTGTTCTTGTATGAATTTTATCGCATTAATTGATTTCTGGGATCATATTGTGATCAAAATGTAGTTTATTATTGTTAACTTCACAATATTATAAACAGAAAAATAAAACATCTAACAAAATTTTAATAGTGAATAAATTAGTTATTTATGTATTAAGAGCGTGAAGCACGACTTTATCGCTCAAGCCAAAACATTTACTGCACGATGCATAGTGGAGCGCAGTAATTTTGCGAGAGCGATAAAGAAGCTTCACGCGCGAGTTACATACAATATTTTTCCTACAACTGCAGTTCTGGATTCCAATACAATAAAAGCTTGTAGTTTGTAACATCACAGACCGTGCACGGATTTGGTTAGCGTGCGCCTTTGTTGAGGTTATGATAATTTCATGGATTCTGTGATCTACCAATGAGAAGACATCAAAATCAAAACAGAAGAGTAAAGAAATAACTGGCGAGCATAAAGTACTTTACCGCTTGTGGAGCAGTAAAGAGGTATTTTACAATTAGTTTTCAGTATGTAAAGAACTAATTTATGAGCAGTTGTCGGAAAAATTATTTACTCACATAGACTGAATCGTGATTTGTTAATTTCAACAGCTGTTTGGATTGGTAGTGTTCTCTTTGTTGTTAGTTAGGTTAGGTTGGCTTTGGTTAATTACATTGGGATAGTTACTAGCTAAGTGAGAAGCAAATAGAAACGTTACAGACCGACCGTGCTACAGCAGCTTTTCTAGGCACTTCTGCTCAAAATGGTTGTGATATTTAAATCTAAAATACTTTAATATGAGACCATAAAAAGTTGAAAAATTTGTAGGCTTTTATTCGGTACCTTTACCCATAAGCATTCCAAAAATGGTCTTTATAAACGCAATATTATTTTATGTGTAAATTTGTTGTACCATGGTATCACCTGTTTTGTATCATTTGGATGATACAGAACAGGTATGTTGATATGCAAGACAGTATCAATACTTCCATTCGGTATCGAAACTCATGCGATTATTTCACTGGATGGGAAATCAAACTGCAACCTTTTCAATTTATTCTTCACTCAATAAATACACATAATATACATATTTTCAACTTGAAACATTACAATGCAACATTTGTAATTAATTTAAACATGCATCAGCAAAGCAAGCTTGTGCACTGATACAATTCTCTATCAAATTAATGAATAATAAGATGAAGTTGTCACAACCACATTTATGTATAAATTTATTTCACCATGAAAAATACAAACTCAATCATAAAACGTTCTATTATTAAAAATATTGAGTTACTAGTTTCGGATGTTACTCCATTATCAATCGCAGACAAACTCCATTTGTAGAGTTTGTCTGAGATTGATAATGGAGTAACATCTGAAACTAGTATCTCTATATTTTTAAGAAATGTGGTTGTGACAACTTCAAGTCTTATTATTCATTATGGATATCTTCCACAATATCGCCTTTACCACTACAAAGAAGCTCTATGAAATTGCTTTTTAGTATATTTCATAATAACATGTATAAAGAGGTATTGCATATAGACACTAGACATCATATAACCTTAGGGGACTAAGGCCCATATTTATGAACATGAGTTACGTTGATCTAAGCATGAATTATCTAAGTTTGACTTGGAAAGGCTCTATTACATTGAACATGGTCACAAGCTAACCTAAAATTGTGTTGTATTATCAGGCACTAATAAACATAAAATAACATCCATGAAAAGATAAATTATAATTATTACCATGCAAACATCTTTCAAATCATTATTTTCTGTTATCCGAATTTGAAAAATGAGCATTCAGGCAGTGTAGTTAGCGCTACCTGCCAGCAGACCAAAGAACTTCATTCATTCTATTTTGTCAAAAAAGGATTCTATCCTAGTGCCAAAAAATGTATAGGTTAGAACCAGATTTATATAAAATAAGTAGAAATAATTTCAACAAGTCAAATATTCAGTGAATTACATTGCAATGGTGCAAAAATTGAATATGATGATTTTATTTTATTATTATGATCCGATACTATACTAAAAAATGAAACCAAAATATGATACAACACAACAATCTTAGAACATTTTAAAGTCAGCTCTGTACCTAGCTTGGCTAAGAACGGATTTGAGACACCAATTGTAAGCATGACTTGACTTTTAAGTTAAAAAGATGTTTAAGTAAGGTTCATGAATACGAACTTCAGTCTAAGCTTTACTTATACTAGGTGAGTTTACTAGCTGAAAAGTGAGGTTATAAGCTGACCCAGTTGTCTGTGCAACAGTTACGTAGTGTAAATTAGAGTTGTTTAATGTAAATTATTTATCAGGAGTCAGATCTTTGTTGTTGGAGCTTGGTTGGCTTTTAGGGTTACAGCTGCTCGCTGGCTTGAACCTGTTAGTGTAAGTAAGACTTATTGCCGCTAAGTCACGTTCATAAATATGGGCCTCAGCGTTACAATGAATAATATCAAAATCAAAGAAAAATATAAATCAAAACAGTGTAATCAAATTTCTTAATCTAGGAAAAAAATATTGAAATTGGAATAACTAGTGAGCCCAATGGGCTGGAGAACTCGCTTGCAAACAACTAATTTTGGGGAGGGAAAGTCATTTGGGAAGCTTATCGTAGGGGAAGGTGTTAACAAAAAACGGCTGCTTTGAAGATACTGATTTAGATGAAATTCACAAGACATCTATCATTTAAAGATCAAGTTCATCATTGTTCTGATACACAGATTTATTCTCTACAAAAAAGATCTAACGTATTCATATACCTATATATCAGGGCAATGGAATTAGTGTATCAATCTATAGAGAAGATATATTTACCACATGAAAACAGCTGTTTATATATCCATATATCAGGGCAATGAAATTAGTATATCAGCTTATAGAGATCCTATAGAAAGCCTGATCGCATTTATTCACCTACAGCTGATGATAGCTCAAAATATATTGCAAATTCCATTTGGTGAAAAAAAATATTTTCTTAAATATAGTAATATATAGATACATTAATGAAGGGGTGAGAACCTATCCTTTTGTTTCGCCTCAAAAAGGATGAAGGAGTCGGTTAATTTTATTGGCCAACGAACTTGACCTATCTAAAGATACCAAGAATGTGTGTTTAAAATTTGAAGTTGATTGGTCAAAGTGTTCGAAAGTTATCGTTGAACATACAAACATATAGAAAAAGCCGCGAGCCTCCAGTCACAAGTAAAAAACTATGAACTTGCTATGCTCATTCAATTATGATGATGATGATGATGATGATAATAATAATAATAATAATAATCTGTAATATTTTAATAAAATAATATTAATAATTGTATACTAATAAAAAGCGTTTATAGGTAATCACCACTAACTTACCCCTCAGTTTCCTAGAATACGGATTTGGTCTAAATGGACAGCAGACAGGGCCGCATACACTACAAAACATGAACTCGATTTGCTTTCAAAATATAGTCTATAATAATATATTTGATTAATTATGTATAACCTGCTATTATACACATATATATTTTTTCCATACACAATCTGCTTTCAATAATAAGTTATAATTTCCACCAACAACACGCCATCTTGATCTGTCCAGCTAGGAGTAGGTGAGACATGGGGATGTTAACCTACAACACTACAACAGTGGACACGCGCAGTCAAGATGGAAAGCTTCATCTCCAGTGTGTTTCCACTTTTGTAGTGTTAATAGGAGGTTATAAGCTGGATGTATCGCAAGAATCAAGATGGCGTGATGTTGGAAATTATAGGTTAACTATAATGGGAAGTGATAGCTGTGAGCTGTTGCAGGTATCTGTTCAATCAGATAGAGATAAGCTGCGTTCTCGTAGGTCCTGTTTGTAACGGTGACCAATTAGATTGTCCAGCAAAAAGACACTATTCTCTGCTGTAAAATCACTTCCCGATGGTTCGGATCACACCTAAAACTGTAGGTATAGCTTATAAATCACTATCAGGGTAGTGATAGCTGTGAGCCATAGCAGGTATCTGTTCAATCAGATAGAGATAAGCTGCGTTTTCGTAGGTCCTGTTTGTAACGGTGACCAATTAGATTAGCCAGCAAAAAAGACACTGTTCTCTGCTGTAAATTCACTTCCCCGTGGTTCGGAACCCACCTAAAACTGTAGGTCCATCTCATCAATCACCATCATCCAACTCATTACCCACGCACAGGTCTCAACCCTATGTGGGCTTCATCCTTCAAAAAAAAAACTTCCAACTTATTATTGAAAGCAAATTATGTATGGGAAGAAGATATACAAGTGTAATAGCAGGTTATATATAATAATTAATCGTATATATTATCATATTATAGACTGTATTTTGGGAGTTTATGTTTTGTAGTGTATGCAGCCCTGTCAGCTGTCCATTTGGTCCAAATCTGCATTCTAGGAAACCAAGACTTAAGAGTAGGTGAGCTGTATGGAATAATTGTAACCTTTAAATTATTGTGTTGTAAAGTTGTGGCAATAAACAATAGAATTAAAAATAGCTATTTGTGTAACTAAAGTTCAAAATAGCGTTTTTCTGCATCGAGAGAAACAGTTTTTTTCACAAGCCGAAGGCGAGTGAAAAAAGTTTCTTGAGTGCAGAAACAAAACTTTGCGCTTGTATTACACATTAAATTTTTCCTACAGTAAAGTATAATAGTTGTTATTTATTAAGAGCATGAAACGCGACTTTATCGCTCGAGCCAAAACATTTACTGCATGACGCATAGTGGAGTGCAGTAATTTTGTGAGAGCGATAAAGAAGCTTCATGCGCCAATTACATACAATATTTTTTCTACAACTGCAGTTCTGGATTCCAACACAATAAAAGCTTCTAGTTTGTAACATCACAGACCGTGCGCGGATTTGGTTAGCGTTCGCCATTGTTGAGGTTATGAGAATTTCACGGATTCCATGATCCACCAATGAGAAGACATCAAAACCAAAACAGAAACGTAAAGAAAACAGCTGGCGAGCGTAAAGTACTTTACCGTTTGCGGAGCAGTAAAGAGGTATTTTACAATTAGTTTTCAGTGCATAAAGAACTACTTTACGAGCAGTTGTAGGAAAAGTAATTTTAACAGAACAAAACAGGACATACATAACCTGACAATTCCTCACATAACCTATCTTCGAATCAAATCGATTTCAACAACAACGACTACAACGACTATTTCACAGCTGAAGCAGAGTAGCCAACCTATTTTTGAATGCAGAATAGGGAACCTGCATATTACATGCTCACTATTTTGTGTTGTTAGGTTGCAAATCTGGAGTGTGGAAAAGTACTTTCCCGCACTGGAATTCACTTTCCTACACTGGTGCAGGAATAGACTATTTTGCGTGCTATAGTTAGTGCAAAAATAGGCACTTTTTCGGGTCACTGTAGGAAAAAAAAAATTATAGGTAACTTATGGGATGTTATAATTGCTTTATATTTGATTTTTGTTTTTCTATTTTTTTTATAGGACTGAATAACCATAGCCATGTAACTGGTGCTGATCTGGCAGGAACCTCTCAAGGTGAGAATCTGGATAATTTCATCTTTTTTAAAAAATTTCATACATTTTTTTAATGTTCTTCCAACAATTTTTAAATGTTTTCCAAAATTTTTTGGGGGTTTTAATACTTTGGACAGTTGCAAAACATAATGGCATTTATTATCGAAAATGTTACACATTTTTTTAAATACATTTTGTAGAAAAAAACGTATGATGAAGCATTTTGTTTTAAAAACAAAGTAGCAAGACAATTTTTTTCGGAGGATGAAGCCCACATACGTCTGAGACCTGTGCGTGGGTAATGAATTGGATGATGGTGATTGATGAGTTGTACCGACAGTTTTAGGTGGGTTCCGAACCACCCGCTAGAGATAATAAAGCTTATTGAAGTCATTAAAGCACGGTCACCCATCCAAGCGCAGTTTTGAGCGCTCGTGACTGAGCATCACGATCGCATAAGCAGAACAGGTGACAACTTGAAATTTCTCTACAAATTAAAAACTCAATGCCTACCTTAGAAGAACACATCTCACGAAACTGGATCAATTTCTCAAATATGTTTTATACTATTATTATAATTTTGATCTTTTTCAAAACCTTTCCAACTACTAACTCTTACATACACTTCAATTTCAATCATTAGCGAAGTGATAGCCGTGAGCCGTAGCAGGTATCTTTCAATCAGATAGAGATAAGCTGCGTTCTCGTAGGTCCTGTTTTTAACGGTGACCGATTAGATTGGCCGGCAAAAAAGACACTGTTCTCTGCTGAAAATCACTTGCGGGTGGTTCGGAACCCACCTAAAACTGTAGGTCCAACTCATCAATCACCATCATGCAACTCATTACCCACGCACAGGTCTCAGACCTATGTGGGCTTCATCCTCAAAAAAAAGAATTATAATTTCAAAAAATTTAATATTTTTTCAATTATTATTTTATCATTATCAGAACAAACTAACAACAAAATATACAACAAATTTAAATATGACAATTAAATTAATTATTGTAATTATTTTAATACTTTTTAATCGATAGTCAGGGGACTATGAATTTAATATTTTCATTTGTAATTATGCATTATATATTTTAATGAAATTCAATTGTTTGAAAATTTGAAGTTTTCTAAATGTTTCCCAAAAGCAGCAATTCAATGTAACTTTATTTTTCTTTAGTGTAACTTTTTAGTTAAATGTAACTGAGTACTGTCCCAAGTATTATACCATTAGTTATTAAATTAATGTATGTTGTATTTATATTGAGTAATCAATTTTAATTGCTTAATCAATGTTGTAGTGTTGATTATGTACTGTTTTTTTTTGTTTTGTGAATCTCAATCTATTTTGCTGTATTCCCCTTTAATAATTTGATGTTATCAATTTTATTATAGAAAGTTGACATTAGTAATAGGAATAGGTCATATTTTTACAACATATTTTGAATAATTATTTCAGATTGTTACATTGATGGCGGACACGTTCCGAAACGATGTCGCTGTTGTTCATCGTCTACCATTCGAGTAGAAATTTTGAAATTTATGGTAATTTCCCAGTTATCATTAAAAGACGGTTCCCATCTGACCAAAAGATTGTTACTGAAGACACTCTCGTGTTTCAGAGGACACGTTAAGCCCCTTCGGTCCCATTTCCTAAAAAACAGTCGTTGAATCACTTGTCAAAGTCTCTGAACTTGTTCAGGTGTGACCTGATAACTCTGACACCTGACCTGAGCCAGCTACGTCACAAGATATTATTATTATTATTATTATTATTAATAATTATTTTCTCTCTTCACTCCATTTCGTTCCAACTCTTGGAGGTTTTGTCTCTGGTATAACTTCCCATTTATAAAGTTTTATTCTGAAGTTATTGTAAATTCATTTGTTGGCTATTTCGGTCTTTTTTAACATTTCGTATCCATTCTCCCCCTCCACTGACAAGTGACGCAACATAGTTTACAATTCTTTTTGTTAGTCTGTTGTCTGGAAGCCTCATGATGTGACCATAATATTTAAGGTGCCTTATTATTATTATTAATTTTTATTATCGAAAGCCTTCGATAATTTAATTGACGTATGATTCTTGTTTTGAATTATTGTTTTACACTAATGTACAGGTTTCAATATTAGTTTGAAGGTAAACTACACAAACGAGGAGTTGGTTTTTGTTTGATATTTTGCTGATTCTACTGTTGAAACCATTTTCGAAACTAGTTGGTTTAGGGTTGGTCGACACAAGTTGAGCATCGTTGTGAGTAGACAGTTCTGGGATGGGTGACCGTTTGAATTTAGAAACTCATTGAGAGCCCTTAGTTTTTTTTGAGGATGAAGCCCACATAGGTCTGAGACCTGTGCGTGGGTAATGAGTTGCATGATGGTGATTGATGAGTTGGACCTACAGTTTTAGGTGGGTTCCGAACCACCCGCAAGTGATTTTCAGCAGAGAACAGTGTCTTTTTTGCCGGCCAATCTAATCGGTCACCGTTAAAAACAGGACCTACGAGAACGCAGCTTATCTCTATCTGATTGAACAGATACCTGCTACGGCTCGCGGCTATCACTTCGCTAATGATTGAAATTGAAGTGTATGTAAGAGTTAGTAGTTGGAAAGGTTTTGAAAAAGATCAAAATTATAATAATAGTATAAAACATATTTGAGAAATTGATCCAGTTTCGTGAGATGTGTTCTTCTAAGGTAGGCATTGAGTTTTTAATTTGTAGAGAAATTTCAAGTTGTCACCTGTTCTGCTTATGCGATCGTGATGCTCAGTCACGAGCGCTCAAAACTGCGCTTGGATGGGTGACCGTGCTTTAATGACTTCAATAAGCTTTATTATCTCTAGCGGGTGGTTCGGAACCCACCTAAAATTTCAGGTCTGTCATGTTCCCCCCATAAAATGGCTGAAACGGCTAGGTGGAACTACCTATAAGGGTCTCCCCACCAGTAAAAGCCATAGATTCGCATGTATGATTCAATGACTTGATGTCATACACATTATTATCACTTACCCGATGGTTCGAAACCCATCTAAAATTCCAGGTTCACCATGCTCCCATCATAACATGGCTGTAACGGCGAGGTGGAACTACCCGTAAGGGTCTTCCCACCAATGTAGGAAACTCTACAACAAGCTACCGCAGTTTTTAAACGGTCTTGAAAATATAGAAATATTTAAAAAACAATTGAAAAAATATTTATTTAGTTCAGCTTTTTATAGTGTACAAGAGGTCCTTTCACATCAAAATTAAGCGTCACCTCAACTAATTGATATAGTAATTATGATATCTAGTGTATAATTGTTGTATCTGACTTGTCTTATACTCCTTGAATGGAGTCTCTAAGACGTAATCTACAAAAACAAAGTTAAAAAATAAAAGCCATATGCTTACTATTATTGTTATTAGTTGGAAAGAATTTGGAAAAGTGCTAAATTAGAATAATAGTACAAAAAATATTCAAGAAATTCATTCACATTAGTTTTCTAAGGCGGCAGGTAATTAATTTTCAATTTGTACCAAAAGAAGTTCATATAGATGTTGAAAAATATTTTTAAAAAGAGATAAATATCACAAGAATTTATTCAATGTGACAAGTTTACGGTTTGAGAGTTGAAATTCGTTAGTGGTATACTTTAAATTAACCAGGCAATCAGTTTCCCAATATTGTTGTAGTGAAGAAATAGTGTTTGAAAAAAGAAATAAAGAGTGATAGAAAATAGAAAATATTTGAAGAAATTGAAAAAAGAAGTGCAACAAAGAACGGGAGAAACTGATTTTGGGAAACTGATTTGCCGTAGGCGCGGTCCACACAGTGCAGAATCCTCATCCTACTACTGCTCAGCGAAGTGTGAAATGGCCTTCCGCTCTGCTAACAACATGCAAAGTGTGCGGCATTGAGTGTGACACGGCCCTGCAACTCAGGAAGCATTGGGCGGCGGCGCATGCAGATGCAAGTGCAACTAGAATGCAGCTGGGAGATGCAACTTCAACTACTAGAATGATGCAGCTAGGAGATGCAAGTGGGATGACGAGTCAGCAGAAATTTCAGTGCGATGTTTGCCAGAAGGTTTACAGCACAATGAATTCGTTGCGCAACCATCGCAGTATCTACCATCGGAGGTCAAGAGCCGCTAAGATGGCGTCACTGATAGAGCAACAACAGTATGGTGGGGTTGGGGGGAAGAGGTCGTCCATCGGTTAGGTTAGGTAGAGTTAAGTTAGGTTAGGTTAGGTAGAGGTAGGTTAGGTTACAGTGAATTTATATAGACAGTGCGGCCATTTTCATCTGCGACTTTGTTGTAAAGTAGTTAATGGAGGTTTGAAAGTGTTATCACAACAGATTACTTTATTCCATGCCTCATCAAACTAGTGTCATATTGAAGCGATTTTAGCACTACTGTCACTTTTCAGTACCTACAGGAGTGTCTAGACCAAAACGGAACTCAGGATTTCTTCAAAATGAATGTTATGCTTTTGTCACACATCAGCTGATTTTCACATTTCTATATCAAACTGGATTTCAAATTGGGTGTGTCGACAACAATCACACTTTTTAGGTTATGTTATATTTGGGGCAAGTTATCAGATTAATTTGTAAGTTGAATTAAATATAATCTATTGGTAGTTGGAGATGAAATATTGTATGCAACAATTGGGAAGTGATAGCCATGAGCCGTAGCAGGTATCTGTTCAATCAGATAGAGATAAGCTGCGTTCGCCAGGGCACTCTTTGTAAGGGTGACCGAGTAGATTGGCCAGCAAAAAAGACATTGTTCTCGGCTGTAAAATTACTAGCGGGTGGTTCGGAACCCACCTAAAACTGTAGGCCCAACTCATCAATCACCATCATCAAATATGTTTTGACGCAATTGTGTTTAGAATTAGTTTAGTTTTAGTTTATTTTATTTTAGTTGTAGTTTAGAATTGTGTTTAGAGTGTTTAGGACACTCGCTTTGCTCATGTTCTCATTTCTGATTTTTACAAATTACTGTTGGTCGATAAATGCGAAACTTATGCACTACCAACTTATATTTCTATGCAACTAATTTTCATTAATTTATTAAATAAAATTCACTTATGAATTGATTATTTAGAATGTACTCAATCTTATGAAATAAATCGTCATAATTTGTGTTTCCTATTGTGAATATTAACTTTTAGCTAGTGAGTAGTATTTGTAATATATTAGTAAATTTGTAAAAATAATAATTATCAAACAAACTCAAGACTGGGATAAAAAGGTTTCATTAATATTGATTGAAAATATAGTTACTCCTTTACAATAACGTTGAAGGGAAGTAATAGCCGCGAGCCGTAGCAGGTATCAATCAGAGAGATAAGCTGCGTTCTCGTAAATCCTGTTTGTAACGGTGACCGATTAGATTGGCCAGCAAAAAAGACACTGTTCTCTGCTGTAAAATCACTTGTAAGTGGTTCGGAACCCACCTAAAACTGTAGGTCCAACTCATCAATCACCATCATCCAACTCATTACCCACGCACAGGTCTCAGACCTATGTGGGCTTCATCCTCCAAAAAAAAAATTATCAAACAAACTCAAGACTGGGATAAGAAGGTTTTATTAATGTCAATTAAAAATATACTTACTATTCTAAAATATTATTGTATTATAAATTATATACAACTATTTTTATAAAGACTGCAAATATATTTATTTAGGTGTCTTGTGTTACTTGTCTATTTTTTTCTAGTTGTAGTATAAGTATAGACAAAAATTCTCAGTTTTGAGAAGAAAAAAAAGATTGAGAATTGTGTGTGATAGTGTAATTTATATTGATTTTTTAAAAGGATTGTTGTACTGATAGGTTTAGATGCACGTTCGATTAGATTAGATTAGATTAGCCATATTTACTATGTAGTAATAGTAATGACAAATAAATTGCTAAAATATTCTTAATTAGAGGTCTTTTCAATTATTTTGTTGTATTAAATTTTGTAAAAATTTTGTTTTGTATAATTATCATTCAGAAAAGGTTTACATTTGGTCCAAATGTTAAAGTAGTTATTAAAAACAGCTGAATTTATTCATGCCTGACTAAACACGTTGCATAATCAAGCTGTTATAACACTACTGTCGCCTAAAGCTGGGCATTCACGTTCCGATTTGCAGTACGACTTGCAGTCCAACCTCCAACGTTGGATCCGATATTGGAACGTGAATTTTTTTGTAGATTAGGTCTTGGAAACTCCAGTTAAGGAGTATAAGACAAGTCAGAACAACAATTATACAATCTTAAACACTAGATACCATAATTACTATATCAATTACTTGAGGTGATGCTTAATTTTGATATGAAAGGAATAATGAAGCTATTCTAACACTACTGTCACTTTTCAGTACCTACAGGAATCTAGACCCATATCAGAACTCAGAATTTCTTCAAAACAGTAAAAACATATGTCGTCATTCTATGGAAATTAAGCTTATAGAATTTAGTTGCCCAAAGGATAATTACAAGCGATAATGGCGATTAGGTTAACCGGTGTAAAATATATTAATTTAACCGCCCAATCACTGATGATCTAAATCTAACTAATGCCCATTAAGTTACATTTTATAGGCTATGTTTATTGTGCCAGAACATGGAACTGCAAATTAGGTTGTAGTTGTTGAAAATCAATGAAATTGAATAAAATCTATTAAGAATATAATAAAATTGAGATGGTTGAATAATGATGATTCAAATAATTTACAATAAAATGATTCTAATTCATATTTTTTCTCAACTTCAGAATCAGCTGTTAATCAAATTATTACAGTGTTGCCGGATTGTGCCCGTTCGGTTAACGATAATTAACTAATGGATCTTTGTACAACAGAAATAACCCCGTTACACTTACGACGGTTAGTTAACCGACATTAAACTCCTTATTTAATTGGCTTTCGTGGAACCAGCCGTTAGCCAATTAAATATTTCTATATCAAATTGAGTTTAATTTTGATTTCAACCCCATAATCAATCTTCAACAAGTAAGCATTTTAGGTTTTTTTTTTGTAGATTATGTCTTGGAGACTCCAGTCAAGGAGTGTAAGACAAGTCAAATCAACAATATTATACACTAGTTACCATAATGACTATATCAATTAGTTGAGGTGAGGCTTAATTTTGATGTGAAAGGAACTCTTGTACACTATAAAAATGTTAGTTAGGTTATGTTAGTTTGAGTTAGTTTAAGTTATCCAAGTAATTGGAAAGTAGAATTAAAAGTAAGGTATTGAAGCAATTATTCCCTACATTTAATTAGAAAACAGCAAAATATTTTATTTGTTCATTTATTTATAATATTGAAGGATTTATTCTCGATATCTAATTAAAATACAGTAAAAAAGATTGAGACTGTTTAAAATATTGTTTAATTCTTTTCTAGTTTATGTTAATTGCATGCTTAATTTATTCACTAATTTTATCATTTTATGTTTTATCATTTCGTGCATTTTTTAATAGTTTATCTATGTTTCCCAATTATTCTACATTAGTTTTTAGTTTTACACTATCATTTCATTTGTTTCAAAAGTTATCCTTTTTTGTCTATCTTTTCTGTATGGTATTGTTCGTTCTTTAGATTTTATTTATCAGAGTGCTTTCTCCTATTAGTTTGTCTCACATTATTGTAATTTATTAAAGTTGTTGGTACACCTGGTGGTTTGGAACCCACCTAAACCTGGGGGTGCATCCATAGCATCTTTGCCAGTTACTAATTCACTTAATGATCGAATAAGCCAGTCAATTTTTTTTTGGATTTTGGTTTTTTTTTTGTTTAAAATTGTTGGACATATAAAATAGCTATTTGTGTAACTAGAGTGCAAAGCAGCATTTTTCCGCATCAAGAGAAACAGTTTTTTTCACGAGCCAAAGGCAAGTGAAAAAAGTTTCTTGAGTGCAGAAACAATACTTTGTATTACACATTAAATTTTTCCTACAGTAATGTATAAAGCAATTTAAAGAGAACAAAACAGGACACACATAACCTGACAATTCCTTACATAACCTTTCTTCTAATCAAATAGATTTCAACAACAACAACTACAACAACTATTTCACAGCTGAAGCAGAGTAGCCAACCTATTTTTGAATGCAGAATAGGGAACCTGCATATTACATGCTCACTATTTTGTGTTGTTAGGTTGCAAATTTGGAGTGCGGAAAAGTACTTAATTTACTTTCTGGAATTTAATTTCCCGCACTAGTGCAGGAACAGACTATTTTGTGTGCTACAGTTAGTGCAAAAGTAGGCACTTTTTTGGGTCACTGTAGGAAAAATCCATTTTATAGAGGATTTTGTTGTTTGGGACTTTTTTATATAAAAGTTTAACTGTAGCTTCACAAATAAATAGTAAGCTGCTCTGTGTGGGCACCTAGATATGATTTGATGGAAAATAAAATAGGTGAGCAAGTAAATAGTAAGTTGCTCTGAGTGGGCACCTACATATGATTGTATGGAAAATAATTTTTTTTGTAGATTACATCTTGTAGACTCCAGTTAAGACAAGTCAGATTAACAATTATACAATCATATACACTAGTTACCATAATTACTATTTAAATTACTTGAGGTGAGGCTGAATTTTTATATGAAAGGAATCTTGTACACTATAAAAAGCTTTATCAACTAAATATTTTTTCAATTGTTTCTTTTAAATATTTCTATATTTTCAAGACTCTTTAAAATCTGTGGTAGCTTTTGTAGAGTTTCCTACAACTATAACTAGGTTTTTTTTAATAAGCCACAATTGTGACTCACCAAGTGATAATCTCTGTATTATAATCGTGTACATCAAGATTTTGGTTAATATCACTCTTTTTTACAACATATAAAGTAGCTTCATACACATATAAGCAGGGTACAGTTAGGAGACCAAGTCTGTTGAACAACGGCCTACATGAATCTAATCTATTTACTCTTTCCATACACCTAACCGCTTTCTTTTGGATCTTAAACCCCCCCTATAAAATTTTGGTTAATATCACTCTTTTTTACATATAAAGTAGCTTCATACATGTATAAGTAGGGTACAGTTAGGAGACCAAGTCTCTTGAACAACGGCCTACATGAATCTAATCTATTTACTCTTTCTATACACCTAACCGCTTTCTTTTGGATCTTAAACACCCTATCAAGGTTTTGTTTTGATGAATTACCCCATACTAAGATAGCATACCTAATATGTGACAGTAAGAGCCCATGGTAAGATGTGAAAAGTAACCTTTTGTCATTCAATAGGTGATCATTAATTGCTTCGAGTGAGCACCTAGATATATTTGTATGGAAAACATAATAGTCGTGTAGCTTTATGCTGTTGCATCATAATATTTTTTAATAATAATTTTTGAAGACAATTTTTTTTTCAAATAAGTAAATTTTTTATGAGAAACTATAGGAAAGCACTCTGTTTAGTAGTTCAGTAGATGTTTTTCTGTGGTTGTTTGAAATATTTCTGACAGTTCTCCTGAGATTTAGTTGACCTACTTACTCTTCTGTCACTGCCTCACTGCATTATCAGCCGCCCTGCCAAACAGACGACTGTGGCGCAACTGTTGCGCAACTCTCACGCAACTGTGGTGCAACTCTCACGCAACTGTGGTGCAACTCACATGCGACATATCATTACATTGTTATACAGCTAGTGCAACTGTGTAGCGACAATTAAGTGACTCTCAAGCAACTGTTGCGCAACTCTCTCGCAACTTTATTACTAGTGGAACAGATTGGCAACTATTTGGTGACTTGTGCGACGATAAAGTGTGGCCAAGTACTGTTTTGTGATTTGTGGTTTTTTTTTGTAGATTACGTCCTGGAGACTCCAGTTAAGGAGTATAAGACAAGTCAGATCAACAATTATACAATCTTATACACTAGTTACCATAATAACTATGTCAATTGGTTGGGGTGAGGCTTAATTTTGATGTGAAAGGAACTCTTGTACACTATAAAAAGCTAAACTAAATATTAGAATATTATTGGTGAGTGATATAGTGGGGAAATCAGTAGTAACATTGTAGATCACATTCAGAGACAATTGGACTGTTTTTTTTTTTAGTTTTTTGTGATTATATTCTATGATTTAAATTCAATTCAGGTGGCTTGTTGCACACAGTACCGGCTGTTGGGCAACTGGTTTTGTTTACCCAGCTGTAGGGACATTGTATAATTCTAATCATTTAGTTTTGCTATTGATTCAATAGACGGCCCTAAGGCTTGTTTCACATATACCCCAGCAGTCGGGTAACCGGCGTATTTTACCCAGCTGTTGGGACATTGTATCATATGGTTTCAAAAATCAGCTCAGTGTGAAACACCCCATTCAATACAATGTCCCTAAAGCTGGGTAAACAGCACCGGTTACTCGTCTGGCGGATATGTGTGAAACAAGACATAAGGCCAGTAGCACGATAGAAAATTAAATTTAACCACCGTAAGATGACATCATCTTACAGAGCTCAATAGGGAAGTTTTTTCGAGGATGAAGCCCACAAAGGTCTTAGACCTGTGCGTGGGTAATGAGTTGGATGATGGTGATTGATGAGTTGGACCTACAGTTTTAGGTGGGTTCCGAACCACCCGCAAGTGATTTTACAGCAGAGAACAGTGTCTTTTTTGCTGGCCAATCTAATCGGTCACCGTTACAAACAGTAGCCTCACCGTTCGTAGCTTATCTCTATCTGATTGAACAGATACCTGCTACGGCTCGCGGCTAGCACTTCCCCAGAAAGATTTTGAATTTGAATTTAACCACCGTGAGATGATGTCATCTTACAGAGCTCAATAGGGAAGTCGTTGCACTGGCTCTCAAATTATGTCATCTTGCGGTCATCAAATCTAATTTTCTTTTGAGTAACTGGCCGTTAGGGGGGTCGCTATTGAATCATGATTGAGAAACCGGCCCTAAGGCTTGTTTCACACCTGCCTGGTAGTCTGGGTGACCAGTGCTGTTTATCCAGCACCAATATATTGTGTAATGTGATTTCAAAAATTGGGTAACTGTGAAGCGCTCTGTGTGATACAATGTTGGGGTAAATGACACCGGTTAGCTGACTGCCGGGGGTATGTGTGAAACAAGCCTTTGGGCGCCTATTCAATCATTAGCTACTGAATTAGGTGTAAAGCAAAGTAGATTAGGTGAGGAAAATATGTTTGGGGGGGGGGGGTTGTGAAACAAGGAAATTAGAAGGTAGAGGTGATTACCTAAATGAGTGATGTGAAAACATGAAGAAAAATGGAGGATTCTGAGCGGCTGGCGGTTTTCTACAAGATTCTACAAGAACTCGTCAAGATTTGTCAAGAAAACAAAGATGGCGGACGATGGACAATGGCGCAGCAGGTTCCTTTGTGGTTGTGGTTGTATGATTGTCTGTGGCGTTGAACAGAGAAAGAGAATGAGCAACAAAAAAACCGGAGCACTGATGATGTGGTGGGGGTGGTGACACTTTCCCTCTCTCTCCCTCCCCCCTCACTCTTCCTCCCATCCTCCTTCTATAGAACCTGCTCTTGAAATCTTTTTACACACTATTTGGGCTATTTTTTGTTGTGTATTGACCTTTAAAGTCGTATATATTTTTTTCATTTTGATGGTATCTGGCTCTAGAAATCTTTCAATAAGAACCAACAGAGACAGTAAAAAAAATTATTATTGTGAAAAGTGGAAAAAATGTCAAAGTGATCCTTGAAATATTTCAATTTTCCACTTTATTCTGATTTTATGGGTGTTTTTTGCCTGATTTATTTCTTGCTGACACATCATTCTCCTAAGTAGTCTTCTCTCTCTCTCTCTCTAATCGTTTCACTTCTGCTTCTCTGTCCTCTTCTTATTCTGCTTCATATTTTTCTGATTCACCTTCCACATCTTCTTTCTCTTCTTCTCCTTCTTACAACTTCTCCTTCATATTACCAACCCCCTCCCCTTAAGAGTAATAGCATCCATCCACTACTGATGCAAATAACTAGAAACTAGTTTTATTTGAAAGAAATCGAAGAAGTCATTGTCAATTCTTATAATTATTTTTGTTCTTAATGCATTTTTGTTTATTGTCACTGTTATTTTCTTTCCCCTCCTTGTTTTTTGTCCTCCTTACACCTTTTATCCTCTTTCTTTCCTGTGATACACGCTTTAAATAATTCTTTCCAAAAACATTTTCGCCTAGCTCTTTTCAATGTATGTCATTCTATTAACCAGTCATCTTCTGACAGTATTAAGTCCAAAACGAGTCAAATTTCTATTATTCCCCATTTCTTTCTTCACCGAAACCTGAATTTTATATCGGCTTCCTTTTCTTCAGTTGAGAATATCTAAAATTTTATGTTTCCCCCAAAAATTATCAAAATCATTGTCATGTACAATCTTGGACACAAATATTACTAGCCATCATAACCTTAACTTTATTCCTCTTCTTCAGTTGAGAATATCTAAAACTTGATGAATATTCATATTTTCCCCAAAATTTATTTAATTTAATCATCATAATGTACAATCTCAGACACAAATATTACTTTTTATTTATCTAATTTGCTGTAACCAAATCTAGTAAGATTGTCAGTCTCTAAATATTCCCATCTCTGTGCAGCATACTTCTTAACTTGATCTTCTCTTGTAATAAGTAATGAGATTCTCTTTTAATAATTTAATTTGACAACTTCTATCAATTTCAAGTCCAAATATTTCTCCTTAATGACGTGAACTTGCCTGAGCTGTTCTATTCTCTCTTGTACAAATCGGTTATCTTCTTTAAATTTTAAACCCTCTATCATTACTATTTCCATTGTTTTCTACAACTAAACTAATCTGAAACCAACCTCACTTGAAAAAGCTCCAAAACACTATCATTGTGTGTTTTATCTACTATATCTCAAACCTTCAAATACTTCTTTTTCCTGATAGCATAACCTAATCCAACACTCAACCTAACCTAACCTAGCCTAAAGCCTGGTTTTCCTTGCTCTGCACTTGTTGGATAGCACAGTGCACATCAGTATTGCCAGACACAAGCTAAAGAATTGTGGGGGATTTGGCTCAAAATTATTGTATGCAACAATTGAACATATGGTAATTTTGAGCCAAATCCCCCACAATTCTTTAGCTTGGATCTTGCAATACTGATGTGCACTGTGCTATCCAACAAGTGCAGAGTTGTAAACTCAGATTAACCTCAGTAAGCCCATACTATTATTTATTTTCACCATATCGCAAACCTTCAAATACTTTTTTCCCAATACTATATCCTGATCAGACCTAACCTCACCTAAACAAGCCCCAAATCCTATTACTTCTCATTCTGTCTCACATATTTTTTCCCTATGCCATAACCTAGTTCAACCTTACCTAACTCAACCTAAACTCAAATACTATCATTTCTCATTCTCTCTACCATATCTCTAACTGATATTTCTCTTTCCCCAAACCTTGACCTAACCTGAACCTAACCTCACCTAAACAAGCCCGCAAATCCTATTATTTCTAATTCTATCTCTCATATCTTTTTCCTTATGCCATAACCTAGTCCAACCTTACCTAACTAAACCCAATCTTCCACCTAACTCAACCTAACCTAACCTAAACCTTTCCCTGAACCTTTACCTAACCTAACCTAACCTCAACACACACCTACACACACACACACACACACGTCTGATGCAGTCTGTCTTCTGTGTGCGCAGGTGCGGCCGCCGCTTTGCGGAAGGTGTTTACATGTCTCGCTTGTGGCAAAGTGCTCTGCAGCAAGGCGAGTCTGAAGCGACATGTTGCTGACAAGCATGCATCACGCCATGAAGAGTACCGCTGCGCCATCTGCGAACGTGTCTACTGTTCACGCAATTCCCTCATGACGCACATCTACACTTACCACAAAACACGGCCTGCGAGTGGTGATGGAAGTGGTGGCGGCAATACTACCTCATTTGCGGCTACCATCGGACATAGCACAAGTGGTGCAGTTGGGCAACCACAATCGAACAACAACCATATGGCTGCTCAATTAGCTGCAGCCGCTGCAGCTGCAGCTCAACTGTTTCCGGCTGCAGCCCATCATTTGTCGACAACATCTTCGCCACATCATCACAATCATGCCGCTGCTGCCGATATCAAGTTCTAACCCGAGAAGATTTTGGGCCAACATGGATGTGTTGTTACTGATACAGGTAATTTGGTGGTGTGGGGTTTGGCGGTGGGGTGTGGCAAGATGAGGTAGCTTAGTATATATATATATATATATATATATATTAATGCATATTCAGAGTGTTCTTCATAGAGTTATTAATACTTTGTGGGTTTGTTGCTCTTATAAAGTACTGCAAAAAGTTGAAGTTGAGAACATAGGTGCAAAATGCTTCATTAAGAGTTCAAATTCAAAATTAAAGTAAAAGCGTGGCTTTTATTGGTGGGGAGACCCTTACAGATTCGTATATGGAGGACCTACAATTTAGGTGGGTTTCGAACCACTCGCAAGTGAATTTGCAGCAGAGAACAGAGTCGTTTTTGCTGCCAATTCCAATTGGCCAGCCTTACAAGCAGGGACCCAGGAGACCGTTGCTTATCTAATCTGATTGAACAGATACCTGCTATGGCTCACGGCTATCACTTCCCAATAATGCTCATTATTAAATAATTCATTTCCCAATAGTTTATTTCAGTTTTAGTACATAAGACACAATTATCTTTTAATAATACAATGAAATAATAAGACCCGCATGGGAAAGACGGCCAGTACCCGAAAATGAGTCTAATATTTGTGCTATAGTATATATTTTTTGAAAAAATAAATGGCATACAATGGAAATTAGAATGAAACAGCAGAATAAAAAAGAAACAAGAAGAGATGAAAGAAGAAGAGAAAGATAAAGAGAAGGGAAGAATAAAAGAGAAGTGTTTTTTTTTTTTTAATTGAGATTGATAATGGAGTAACAACCGAAACTAGTTTCTCAAAGTTTTAATAAATGTGGTTGTGACAATTTTGTCTTATTATTCATAAAAAACTGAAAATGGGAAAATGGACAAGCACAGAGAACGACCGCCAATCAAAAAGAAAAACAATTTTTTTTTATAATAATTTATTCGACTAATAGCATATGCAATTCTCAACACATTAGCACCAGCTATAACAAATCATTGTTTCTGTAAAACTAAAAACCAATAACAAGCAATGATATTATATTTCCATTCGTCAATAGTTATTTATGTATTAAGAGCGTGAAGCGCGACTTTATCGCTTGAGCCAAAACATTTACTGCATGACGCATAGCAGAGCGCAGTAATTTTGCAAGAGCGATAAAGAAGCTTCACACACGAATTACATACAATATTTTTCCTAAAACTGCAGTTCTGGATTCCAACACAATTAAGCTTGTAGTTTGTAACATCACAGACCGTGCACGGATTTGGTTAGCGTTCGCTATTGTTGAGTTTATGTGAATTTCACAGATTCCATGATCCACCAATGAGAAGACATCAGAATCAAAACAGAAGCGTAAAGAAAACAGCTGGTGAGAGTAAAGTACTTTACCGCTTGCGGAGCAGTAAAGAGGTATTTTACAATTAGTTTTCAGTACATAAAGAACTACTTTACGAGCAGTTGTAGGAAAAATATTTTCTATTGATTTAGAAATTATGCACAATGGATATGAACATAATAATCCTGCGACAGCTAACTAGATTAACTATGACAAAAAGCTACTGTTTACAGCTTACCATGTGCTCTTACTGTCACATATTAGGTATGCTATCTTAGTATGGGGTAATTCATCAAAACAAAACCTTGTTTTAAGATCCAAAAGAAAGCTGTTAGGTATATGGAAAGAGTAAATAGATTAGATTCATGTAGGCCGTTGTTCAAGAGACTTGGTCTCCTAACCGTACCCTGCTTATATGTGTATGAAGCTACTTTATATGTAAAAAAGAGTGATATTAACCAAATTTAAAGAGTCTTGGAAATATAGAAATATTTAAAAAAAGAATTGAAAACTTATTTAGTTGATAGAGCTTTTTATAGTGTACAAGAGTTCTTTTTACATCAAAATGAAGCCTTACCTAACAAATTGATATATAGTTATTATGGTAACCAGTGTATAAGATTGTGTAATTGTTAATCTGATAGTCTTTATTCTCCTTAAATGGAGTCTCCAAGACGTAATCTACAAAAAAAGATTTGATTAATATTGTTTCATAAACTCATTCAGAAGACATCTAAAATATAATTTGAGCTATCAGTTGTCTCACAAATTGAAAAGACAGCCTTGTGGATGTGATACAGAGTGACCTTTTGTGAAAAAGCAGACATGAAATAGACTACGTGAATTGAATCAAGGGTTAGGTGTGATGATTGTGTTTAATTTTGCTATGGTGATTATCATTGAGTACATAGAGTATGTTCCTCTTCTTTTTCTTGTAAATTACGTCTTGGAGACTCCAGTTAAGTAGTATAAGACAAGTCAGATCAACAATTATACAATCTTATACACTAGTTACCATAATTACTATATCAATTAGTTGGGGTGAGGCTTAATTTTGGTGTGAAAGGAACTCTTGTACACTATATAAAGCTAAACTGAATATTTTTTCAATTGTTTTTAAATATTTCTATATTTTCAAGACTCTTTAAAAACTGCGGTAGCTTGTTGTAGAGTTTCCTACCAATATAACTAGGTTTTTGTTTGAATAAGCTACTATTGTGACTCACCATGAGTGACTACCTGAATGTCCTCAGCTTCTTTAAATCTTGAAATCAAATGCACTACATTATTTTTAAATTTCGATCCCATACTTTTCTTTTTTTCTTCTCCAAGCTGTCCAGCAATCCTGTATTTGTTAGGGCTAGTGTTTCTGCTGCATAAAGTGCTGCTGGCTTTATAACGGTTTTGTAATGTCTGAATTTTGAGTTCAAAGGCTGATAGTTTATTTTAGATGTCTAGTTAATAATTGAAAAGTTATTTAAGAAGGAAGCTCATATTGATACAGTTTCTCTTTATTTGAAAAAAAATTGGCCGCCATATTGAATTTGAAAAATATAATATATACATCGCTGGGCCTAGGAATAATGAACATCCCTATGAAAAATCATAACAATTGGTTTAGGCATTCGTCCTTAATCATGAGACAGACAGACAGAGAAAATGCCGATTGTCTTAAAGGATAGACCTCACTTCGTGTGGTCAATTATTATTATTGAACGAGCGAAGCGAGTTCTTTCTTTTGACTTGAGGCTCGAGGCGTTGTGTGTTTGTTTGTATGTTCCACGATAACTTTGAAACGCCTTTATCAATCAACTTTAAATTTGAAACACAGATTCTTTGTATCTTTAGACAGGTCAAGTTCGTTGGCCAAAAAAATTAACCGACTCCTTCATCCTTTTTGAGGCGAATCAAAAGGATAGGTTCTCAGCCATTCATTAATATATCTAGAAATTACTATATATATATATATATATATAGAAAATAGTTGTTTCTACGATTCTACCATATGATGGCATTCGCAATAGATTTCAAAATATATTTTGAGTTATCATCAGCTGTAGGTGAATAAATGCGATCAGGCTTTTTATAGGATCTCTATAAGCTGATATACTTATTTCATTGCCCTGATATATGGATATATAAACAGCTGTTTTTCATGTGGTAAATATATCTTCTCTATAGATTGATACACTAATTCCATTGCCCTGATGTATAGGTATATGAGTACTGTAGGTCTTTTTTGTGGAAAATAAATGTGTGTATCAGAGCAACAATGAAATTGAACTTCAAGTGATAGATGTCTTGTGAATTTTATCTAAATCATTATTTTCAAAACAGCCGTTTTTCGTTACCACCTTCCCCTATGATAAGCTCCCCAAATGAGTTGTTTGCAAGCGAGTTCTCCAGCCTGTTGGGCTCACTAGTTATTATTAATATTATTTTTCAATGATTATAATTAATTGTGTCCTCTTTTCTGGTGTGTCCAGCCGGAGGCCTCCTGATGCCACCACCGCTCTCTGGCGGCATAAACGAGCCACAAGACTGTCCCTACTGCCGCCGCACCTTCTCCTGCTACTACTCCCTGAAACGTCACTTCCAGGACAAACACGAACGCTCCGATACGCTCTACGTTTGCGAGTTCTGCCACCGGAGATATCGCACCAAGAACAGTTTAACCACGCACAAGAGTCTACAGCATCGAGGCACTTCGGGCATGCTAAAGCGGCTGTTGAAAACTTCGTCAATATTTGGACACCAGCCTCCTTTGTAAGCTCACTCTCTAACTCTTTCTCTGTCTAACAGTCTTTGTTTCATCTTTCATCTCCTTTTCTGTGCCACATTCATCGTATATAGATCTCTCTTTGTCAGAGAACTGGTCATTTCCTAGATGTAGCAAAAGCCTTTGATTATGAATTGAAAATATTGATGACAATGGTTTATTTTGTATTTCTCTCTCTCTCTCTCTCTCTTTCTCTCTCTCTCTCTCTCTCTCTCTCTCTCTAACAGTCTTTGTTTCATCTTCATCTTTCATCTCTCTCGCTTTCTGAGCCACACTCATCATACATAGATCTCTCTTTGTCAGTTGTGGTCTTTTTCTAGATGTAGCAAAAGCCTTTGATAATTTGAAAATATTGTCGACAGTGGTTTATTTCGTATCTGTCTCTCTCTATCTCTCTCTCTCCTTAAAACTCTGTCTTCGTTTCATAATTCATTTCTGTCTCTGATCTACAATCATTGTGACTTGATCCCATCATCAGATATACAGGGTGTTTCGGAACTCTCTACCAATACTTCTAGGCAGTGTTTCTGGACCACTAACAAAAGTAAATATCATAATAAATTTTTTCTAAAGTGCCCAGTTACTCACAATGCCGCCATTTTGTTTTTCACTCATTATTTTTTATTTGAATACCTCTGAATGTGTAATTTTGAAATTTTGTATACAGCTTTATAACAAGTAAAACAATTTAAAAAAAATTAATCAAAATTTTCCGACATCAAAAAACAAAATGGCGGCCATTCAAAATCTTTGAACAGGATTAAATTAATAAGGGCTGATGATATAAAAATTTGACTAGAATAATCTTTTTTAGATAATTTTATTGCAAATCTAGCAATACCTTATTTTCCAAGATTGGCCAACAATTAACAGAGATATGCCACTTTATAGGGTGTGCGGTGGTTGGAAGCGAAAAACAGCAACCCGTTCTCAATCACCGCACACCCTAAAAAGTAGCATATCTCTGTTAATTGTTGACCAATCTTAAAAAAATGAGGTATCGTTGGATTTGCAATAAACATATCTAAACAAAGTTATTGAAGTCAAATTTTGATATCATTAGCCATTATTAATTTAATCCTGTTCAAAGCTTTTAAATGGCCGCCATTTTGTTTTTTGATGTCGGAAAATTTTGATTAATTTTTTTTAGATTGTTTCAATTGTTATAAAGCTGTATGCAAAATTTCAAAATTATACGTTCAATGGTGTTCGATATAAAAAATAATGAGAGAAAGAAACAAAATGGCGGCTATGTGAGTTAACTGGGGATTTTAGAAAATTTTTATTACAATATTTACTTTTGTTAGTGGTTCAGAAACACTGCCTAGAAGTATTGGTAGAGAGTTCCGAAACACCCTGTATATATACAGTATATAAATATGTATGCATAGCAAAAGTCTTTGATTTCATTTAAAATTGATAGCACAGACATGTGAGTCTAATTCATATTATTTGTGAAGCACATTGATAAATTATACTCCACAAACAGAAGCTAGCTATGTTAAGATCCAATTCAATGTTATCAAAATATCTTTCCATGGTAGAGTAAAACCCCTTGTTTGTAATGTATTCCTTACTTTACTTATTTATATATTTCATTCACCATCAAATATTGAAAATTTTAAGGTACTTCTCACATTTAATTTACCTTCAGTTATTGGAAATTGTTAGGTGAACCTTACTGAATCATATATAATTTACACTCAAATATTAAAAATAATTTTGTCGTTTTTTTTTTTAAATACGTATTGATTTTTGTTGAACAGTTTGTTTTGATTTGAAAACATTTTAACAAATTTTAGCAGAATACTATACTTTTCTTGTAGAAGAGTCATTTATTTAACAATGAATTTATGGCGGCTCTGGTAGCACAGTTGGTTGGAGCGCTTGTCTGTGATAAGATAAGGGGCTCTGGCTGGCTTCGTTTCCTGCAGTCTTGGGTTCGAATCTCATTCAGCCATGGATGTTTCTCATCATTCACCCCTCATTACCCACGCACATGTCTCCAGACTCATGTGGGCATCATTGAATAAAAAAAAAATATATAAGATAAGCTGCGAAACTCCTAGGCACTCTTTGTAAGGGTGACCGATTGGATTGGCCAGCAAAAAAGACTCAGTTCTCTGCTGAAAAATCACTTCCCGGTGGTTCGGAACCCACCTAAAACTGCAGGTCCAACTCTTCATCAATCACCATCATCCAATTCATTTCCCACGCACAGGTCTCAGACCTATGTGGGCTTCATCCTCCGAAAAAAAAGAGATCTCTGTTTACAATTGGTAAAAAAAACTGTATTTTTGTGGCATCCTTAAAATTGAGCCAACACATCAATGTCAGATTTGATTGAAGATTTGTTTTCCATCTTCAGCTGCTCTATAAATTTAAATTTAGAATTAAATCAAATTTATTTGGATTTTCTTCATATTTCTTAATGGTTCTGATAGTTGGAGGTCTGATAGACCTCACCTTCATTGAATTATTATATTCAATTCTATTATTATTTTCTGTATAATTTATTGATGTGTTCACAAATATTGTAACAAAACATATGTATCTATCCTATCTTTCTTTGTTTCTTCTATCTTTTATTATTTTGCTTACTCTCTCACTCGTTGCTAGCATGCCATTGTCTTTGTTGCCAGGATGTCATATAAACAGGATCTAGAATATCGGTTTTTTGCTACAATGTCATAACCAGTATCAAAACAGTCACTGTGATGTCATAACCTCTATCTGCAGTTACTATGACATCATAACCTGTATCTCTACAATATCAGTTTGTTGCTATGATGTCATAATCTCTATCTACAGAGTATCAGATGTATTACTTTTTTTAGACCACTGAAATTGAGCTTTAAACAATAGCACTCTTTACATTCTTTAATTCCTAGTGTCTCTCTACCTGTCTAAACTGGGCAAGACACTAATATTGCCCTCTAGCTAGAGCTTAGAACTGGTCTAGAAAGTGTCCACACATGCTTGTAGATCCCTCAACTTTAAGCTCTAGTGTGTCTTGTTAACAAGTTTTGAATGTTGGAATATTTGTTTCAATTTGAAAAATTAGACAAAGAAACTATTTCTATCTTTTTACCTTTTGGCTTGTGCAATAAATTTTTTTCTCTATAAAACATATTTTTCTTTGTCTTTCAATTGCTATTTGTTTGTAAATTTATTTTGGAGAAGTAAAAGAAAAACATCAAATTTACCACACTAGTTCACTTTGTGATATTAGATTTATTATTAATATTTATTTTTTATTTTTGTGTGTTTTGTTTTATAGACAAATTAAAATTAACCAACTTGAAATTTAAAGCTCAATTTCATCGTAATTTGAAATTTCAATGTATACTTATACTGCTCTTGTAAAGAAATTGGTGATTTCTGAAAAAAATTTAGTAAGATTTTGTAATTGGAAGAAGTTTGAATTTTTTTTGATTTGCATCAAATATCGATGAGTGGAAGGTTGATGGAATAGAGTAATATTTTTACAAAACATATCAAATTTATTAGTTTTCTTGAGAATTTTAATTGATATTCTCAAAAGTTGTCAAATATTGGAAAAAAAAATTTATTGGTATGTGAATGTCTTCTCTGCTCAAGAGATTTTTATTTTCAAAATTGTTGGTAGTTATATGTTTGTATTTATGATGAAAATTTTCTATTTTTATTTATAAATCATGATTTATTTTATGCCGTTTTATTTGGCTGTCCTTTCTAGAATGTATTCTATGTATTTTTTGTCTTTGTCTTTAGAAGATTTTGGAATAATTTGTAACCATTATTTTTAGTAAGATGAAAAATTGTTTTTTTTTGGAATTACACTATTTTCGATAGGCGTTTCGAAATTTTTTGAGGCTGTGTTTTGCTTGCTAGTCAAAAAGTGAGAAATTTTTTTTGGAATTTTAAAAATTGCATTGAGCAGAAAGTTTTCACATTGGTTTTTAGTTTTCAAAATTGTGAAAATATTTTGCAAAATTTATCTTTGTAGCAATACATATTTGTTTCTAGTAGTTCAAAATTTAATTCTATTTCAATGAAATTAATTTCAATTTAGTTAAAAAATTTTAAACTTTGTTTTAAAACAAAGTTGTGAGTTTTGTTTACTTGAATTTCATAATTTTTCATGTATATTGTATACTTTTTCTAATTACTTCTGATTATTCCATCAACCATCTTGTAATTGTATCAATAATTCTCTATACTATCTTAGATGAGTGAAATATTTGAAAACTTGTTTTGTGGTTCAAATTTACTATAAAATTGTTTTTATTTTAATTTTTAATTATGTATCTAAGATGGCTGGCTTTGTTTTGTCATGCAAGCTATACCTATATATTTATTGTAGTTGGAGAGAAATTTCTGTCAGAAGGATTTGCTCAAATTGAAAAAATATATATAATATATCAAAACAGGAGGTTTAAGATGGACGATATTCTTGTATAAGTGCAAAGGAGATACGAATAGGAAATTAGTGTGTATCTTGTTGAGTTTCCTTCCCATAATTCTAGGAGAAAATATTGGTAGGACAACTAATATACTAATAGGGAATTAATGTGTATCTTGTTGGGTTTCCTCTCTATAATTCTGATGGAAATAATAGGAGTGTATCATGGCGGGTGCAATGCAAATACAAAAGAGGGAATTAGTGTGTATCTTGTTGAGTTTCCTTTCTATAACTCTGACAGAAATGATGGGAGTATTATATCATGGCAGGAGATACGAATAGAAAATTAGTGTTTATCTGGTTGAGTTTCCTCTCCATAATTCTGACAGAAATGATGGGAGTGTATCATGGCAGGATATACAAATAGAGAATTAGTGTGTATCATGTTGAGCTTCCTTTCCATAAGTGGGAGCTTGTCGTCTGCAGTGTTTGATATACTAATGCAGGCTATTGTGTAGGTATTTTAAAAGTTGTGTGGGCCGTTTAGTATAATATTTAATTATCATAATCACATCGTCAGGTAATTGTTGTTTTAATTGAGAAAATGTCTTGTATAGTGTAATTGTATAGATTGTTTTTATAATTTTTGTTGTCAATGTAGTATATTGATAAGTGAGCATAAAAAATTCAGGTTTTGGATGATAATTTCTGAACAGTGAATTTGAATTTGTAACAGCATCAAATTTGAAGAGTAACATTATCAGTTTAAATTTTTGTCTCACCCTCATAAACAGTAACAAAGCTCATTGTAATTATTTTCATTGTAATTTTGACATATCCGTTAACTTTTACAGTACAGATTTTATTTTCCAATAGTTCCATACACCTCCCTCCATGTTATAACAATAGACTACAAATACTCTGTTTCCCATATATAACTACAGATGAATTTATTAATTGTTGAAAATAGTATCGAAATGTTTTGTTTATATATCTCTTTCTCACTCTCACACATACACTTTCCTTCATAACCTCTTTCTTCCACATTACAATCACCCCATCAAATAGTTATTATTACTATATATAATAGATATAGGTACTACAAAGGGATTCAGGTTTATTATGTTAATTATTTATTATTATATACAGATACAGTTTATATAATGCGTATATATATATATATATAGAATGATGAACAATTTTAACAATAGACATAATATATTTATACAAATGCGTAACATATATATATATTTATTTACAATAGACCGGTGATACAATAGCTACAGATATAATATTTAATTACAATAGCAAACTATAGATAACGGGTATATACATATATACACAACAACCACAGAAATAGATATATAGGTTCTTTAATATTGTTGACAATATATATATAATACAGGTAAACATGCTGGCAAGTAATCTCCCCATACAATAGTTATTATTACTATATTATATTGTTTTTGTTGACTGTTTTTGTTACATTGCAATAGTGTAGAAGGTTTTTTTATACAGTTATTGATATATAGTTGAATGAATACATTGTGCCCATATAACTGCAATACATGTGATAAAGGAGTTGGTCTTTAAGGGGTTTTATCATATTTTCACAATTTTCATTAGTTTTTCTCTTGTGAAATCTATCATTGTTTTCACAAACAAGTTAACCAGGTTTTTGTCATATTTGTTTTTTTAAATGAAACCTACTAATGTTTTTATGAACAACCTAACCTAAGCTAACCTAACCTGACAAGCTCTTCTTATAAATGAGGATTTTTTAGATTTTTTCAACAATGTCTGCTAGTTTGATCCTCTAAGCTAAAGGTTTTTGTTTTGTTTCTTTCAATATTTGTGTATTTTACAATAGTTTTTCTGTTTTTCTTGGTTAGCTTCTTCCATTTCTAGTTTTTGTACAAAATGTTTAGTTTGTTCATCCATATACAGTTTTTCTTTTGTTTCTCAATATTTTTTTTGTATTTTACAATAATTTTTTTGTATTCTATTCTACAATCAATTTTTTTTGTAATTTACAATCAATTTTTTCGTGTTTTTCTGATTGAGACCCAGTTTTCTGCATACTGTCTCCATAAATAGCATATAACATGTCAGCATAAAACTTGAAGGCTTCAAACGACACCAGTCACTAAGCATACACTGCATTACTTTTTGTGACACACAGAAACTAATGTTACCTCACACATAGAAGCGAAGTGAGGTCTAATTCAACACTGTGCTGGATTAAAACACACCCTAGCTTCAATTTGCTGATTGTTTTTATTTTTGTGCAGCTTTTACACTTTTTTAAATTCTTTTTAATCAATTTTCCTACTAATTTTATTATATTTTCACCCCCCCCCCCCCCTAAATGACCAAACTTCACCGTAAGCTGTGACACTTTTTACAGAGATACATATTGATAATTAATAATGATACTACTAATTATAATAGAAGAAATATATAGATATATTTTTTAATAATACAATTAGCATATATAGTTGATACAGATTTAATGCACGCGCACACACAAACACATATATGGCGTATTATTGTATACAGAGTGTTACATAAATCTCTGTACATTGTTTGTGTGTGTGGGTGCATAAGCCAGGAAGCCATAATCAAATACTCTTTCTAGCAGCTACTGAAAAACGTTGCTACCAGGCTGTGTGCAAGGTTTTTTGTCATAATTTTTTTCAAAGTTTCTTGTATTGGATGTTATTTGGATGTTATCTAAATGTTATTAATTGCTTGAGAAAAAAAAAAACAATTTTTCTATCAAATATTTAATGAAATGTGGAGTTTAAATTTTTCGGTTTTGGGGGGGGAATTGATCTCACATACAAGTTATTTTAAAATTTTGATAATTTTGTTACAACTGAAAGTCACCTTGGGGAACAGAATGATACATTTTTTTATTTTTATCTATCAATTGGGTTTTCAAAATAATATTTTGGAAAATCGAAGTTTTTAAAAAGTTTATTTTGAAAAAACTATGGCTTGTATTTATGAAAGCTCTTTCAGTAACGCTTTATTTTAGGGACTCTTGATCCCTATTATGCATTCTAGAGTCCCTCAAGTCAAGAGTTACTGAAAGAGCTTTCATAAATATGGCCCTGATTGTTAGATTTAAATAAAAATGTGGCATTCTATTCCCCAAGGTTTATTTTAGTTATAAAAAATTATCTAGCATTTAAAATAACTTGTAGGTGACATTAATTTCCCTCAAAAACCTATAAAATTTTAAGTCTAAGCCCCATGTTCCACAAAATAATTGATGAAAAGAACTTTCTCCTGGAAATAGATAGCATTTCAGTACCTTGATAATATCCATTGAACTCCATATTTCATAAAATAATTGATTAAAAAAGATTTCTTACAGCAATAGATAAAATTTTAAATGAATAAATAATAAGCGTATGACTTTTATTGTTGGGGAGACCCTTATGGTAGTTCCACCTCATTGTATGCGCCATGTTATGGAGAACATGGTGGACATACAATTTTAGGTGGCTACCAAACCCCTGGACAAGTGATAATGCTTATAACATCAAGTCATAAGTGCATGACCACCTTGATAGCACATTTCATGGATGCATTATCACCTTCGTAGAATATTTCAAAGCATAATATAAGCCTAATAACGTTTCAAAGCCAAGTAAGATCCACCTAACCTAACCTCCAAATAACATCCACCTAACCTAACCTCCAAATAACATCCACCTAACCTAACCTCCAAATAACATCCACCTAACCTAACCTCCAAATAACATCCACCTAACCTAACCTAACATCCACCTAACCTAACCTAACATCCAATACAAGAAACTTGAAAAAAGATTATGACTAAAATCCCTGCACACGACCTTCAGGAGAGATCAGGTTTTAGTTTACTCACTCATCTTACCTCACAAAAGTGAGGTTACTTGCCAGCGTACCTCAGCCACCTGATAACCTTACTTTTAGGATGAACCTCATAAAATCACTCACACAACACACATACACCTCAACAAGAGGTGTTTTCATTATATACCTCATACACTCAGTGCAGTTAATGTTTTAATACCTCATAATCATGCATTATTTACCTCACAATTTTTAATAATAAGTTTTGTCAGCTGTTTTATTTAATACACATTTTTATATGAATATTTACAACAAAAAACATACATCTTGTTAGTAGTGGTAATTGATATGCTCTGTATACAATCGACTTTAACTCAGGGTTTATTTGTTTATTACACTTTTTTCATTTTTTTCTTCACAGATTATGTTTTTTAAACATATATTTCAATGTTCTATTTGCAGATAATGTTTTATGCAAACAGATTTTTCTGCATTTCTTTCTTAGATAATGTTCTCTTTTAAATTTATTTCAATAGTTTTTTTAAACACTTTCTTCAAAGATAATGTTTTTATAAACAGTTTTCACTACAGTTATTCTGTTTTACATGCAATACTTAAAATTTGTATTATAAATATTCTTTTATGGGAAGTTTACACCATACATAACTACAATCAATTATTGTTTTTATAATTGTTCATGATTTTTCACAACAAATATTTTTTATATGCCAGTTCACCATTTTTCAGTTTTTTTTTAATGAACAGCTCTCCTAGTTTATGTAGGAGATATTCTTTTTCAAAACAGTTTTCTCAATTTTTTACTAGAAATTAACACATGTTTTTTCAAAGCTAGCATTATAGCATCCCTAACTGCTGAATGTAATAGTAATTGGTTTTTACAATATTAATTTTTAGTTAAAATGTTCCATCAGTCAGTAGCTTTTGAAATTTGAGGGTTTTCTCTGGCTCCCATACTTCATAAAACTTCACAATTTTGAAAAAAATTTCTTCACAAAATTTTCTTGGGTTTTTATAGACCAGTCTATTTTCCATTCAACACTAGAACCGATAACGCTTTAGATTTAGACTTTTAGTTGTCTTTAAACACCAATAACTTTTTTAAAATAATTAATATAGGTGCAGCTTTATTGTACTTAGTGCTGGATAAAATATGGTTCATATAATAATGTTCAAAATACTTTGAACATTTGTACAATTTATTTCTAGTGGAAGAATTTTGTAGTTTAAAATTATGTGCTTGTTTTATTCAGGTCCTTTTTCAAAATATGAACAGGTTTCAGGTCCATATTTCTTTAAATTATGAACAAGTTTCTATATTCAGGTTCATATTTGTATTCAGGTTTTATACAAACATAACTATTTACATATTTAGGTTCATATTCATATCAAGGTTGTTATATGAACATAATTATTATTTGGGTAGGTTTGTTATGTATTATTAAAAACCTATATACATATTAATGTTTTTTTTATTTTCTGTAATTGGAAAGTTTTGTAAAATTGACATCCAAAAAAGATTTTCAAATTCGAAATTTGATTGTATGTTAAAAGTAAATAGTGATAGATTTAAGGAATTCATATCAAGGTCTTTGAATGTAAGAAATTAATTTTGTTTCACCAATTTATTGGGGTTTTGGAAAATGTTTGTTTTGAGGAGTGTGTGTCTTGTAACTAAAATTCGCAGCAGGTTTTGTCAACTTTTGCTTGAATAAAAAAGTAAGTCCATCAATTTTATTACAAGCAGACACACACTGTAACAATATTAATAACACATTTATTTCTTGTATGATCTATGATTTTTATCAACATTTATATTGTAAGCATGGTAAAGTAGTTGATTTAAAAATGGTAATTCACACAATTTCCAGAGTGATGAAAATATTTTTTTAAATTTATACCAGTATGTAATGTCACATTAGAATTATGGTGTAATGTTGTAGTTCTGTTTTCAAGTCTTAAATATTAAGCGCTTACTCTCTTGCTCACTATCCAACACTCTCTCTCTCTTTCTCTCACTTCTTCTTCTTCCTCATCTTCTTTGTGGTATTCATATTTCTTCTCTATCATACAAAAATTCAATGTTGTAAAGGAATTAGCTGTAACAGCCCTAACAAATTCTTTGTGGATTGTACAAGTAAAAAGATTTATGTCGTGTTCAAATAATTCAAACTGAAAAAGTAACTGTCAATGCGATAATACAGTGTAAAAAATTTTATACATTTTCAAAAGTATTGTTGACAAATTTTAAATGGTCTAATTTAAGCTTAACATATATATGTTGGCAATACTGGTAGTATATTCATGTATTTTTAATAATAATATTGTGTGCCCTGGTTGGCTCAAGTCTAATGTCAGAGTTATCTGGTCACACCATAACAAGTTTTGGTCCTATTATGTGATACAACTGACAGGCTTAATGTGTCCTCCATAACACGTTAATAATAAATCATATATTCATTATAATAATAATAAGACATGAAGTTTCTATAATTTGAGATTCTGTTGTGGAATTTTCATGAGTTGTAGATCTATACATAGACACTGGTTGCAATAGAGTGTTCTTCTAGAGCAATCTAGGATGTTGCTGGACAAGTTTACACTCACTCTAGCTCTAGTTTAGATTGTTGTATGAAAGTGCTTGACCACAATCAGTGTCTTTGTCTAGATGTACCTGATAAATTATAATAGTAATAATAATATCAAGTGTCTGGTTGGCTCAGGTCTGGTGTCTGAGTTATTAGGTCGCACCTTAACAAGTTCAGGGCATCTGATGTGATAATTTAAAGAACTATGAAACAATAACAGACCATCAATCCATAGTAAATAATTTTAAAATATACTTAATCAATTCCAATTGTATAGAGTAACATTCCATTGTAATAATTGTTATGAAAACTACTGGTTATAATTGTTGTGATTAGTAAGGTTTTTATATAATCACAAATTATTAGTGAATATTTCTAACTTTCTTTTTTCATTTTTAGACAAAAAATAATGAAATTTTGAACTTTTTAATATTTTGATTACATTTTTAGACAAAAATAAATGAATATCTACTATCAGTATTGCTAACAGTCAAAAGTACAAAATCGATAGTGAGTCTTTAAACAAGAAAAAATATTAACAAAAAATTATATTATACAAACTGAACTTTGAATATTTTTTAAAAATTTAAATCAGCCTACTTTAAAACAACAGACTCTGTACCTGGTAAAGTTCTGTAATTTAAATCATTTTCATCATTGGTTTTTGATGACTATGATTACAAAAATTGATGATAATAATATTGAAAGTAAGTTTTTATACATGCTTTTTAAATGAAGTGAACAATATTTGAATCAATAAATACATTGATAGTAATTTAATCTATGTATTTTATCGACCAGATATTTTTAATTCACCCAAAAGTACAAAACAAAAATTGTAATTGTAATTTTTTCTTCCTCCAATGTCTTCAAATATACATATGTATTGTCCATTTTATAAGTCTTTTAACATCTTGAAACTTTCCCCCCTTTACACCATGTACAAATTAAAAGTAATTTTACAAATTCAATGTTGAATGGTAGCTTAATGAGAACAATTATTTGGGGGAAAACATGTTTAAATTGTGTAAGCCTATCACTAACTGAGATTTTTGTCTGATTTATAAATAATACAAACAACAACAGCCCTGTAAAGTTCAACATAATCTTAGTAACATAAATAAATGGTTACACAAGATTTTAGTGTAATTTTGCACTAGTTTTAGTGTAATTTTGCTCTATTTGAGTTCAATTTTGGTGTGGTTGGCAACACATTTTTCATGGGACACAAATAACAACTGTGTGGAGTTCAACCCAATCATAGCAACATAAATATGGGGGGTTACACTAGATTTTAGTGTAATTTTGCTCTATTTTAGTGTAATTTCAGTGTGATTGGCAATACTTTTTTCATGAGATACAAATAACAACCCTGTAAAGTTCAACCCAATCATAGCGACATAAATATGGGGTTACACTAGATTTTAGTGTAATTTTACACTATTTTAGTGTAATTTCAATGCAGTTAGCAACACCTTTTTTGCAGGATATGTCCCCTCCCCCCCCACCACCACCAAATGTAGGCCATTTCAACTACTGTGTACCTTTGTAACCATAAAATATATCTGTAATAAGTGTGATTAGATTTTGAAAATGCAAAAGTAAAACAATTTGTGTCAGTTTAAATGTGTAATAAATTTAGATCGGTTTTTAGGTAGATGATGAAAAAATTGTAAATATTCATGATTGTGCATACATATATTGAAGAAATGAATATATATAAATATGAAAATATGATATATATTTTTTCAGTCTCAACATTTTCTTGGTGTCTTATTCGGGATGTATTTTGAGAAAGAAAACAATTATGGAAAAATTTTCCATTTTTAAAGTAAAACAAAAAAAGTACAACATTTATTCTTATAGTACAAAAAAAAATTCAATGGCGGAACACACACACACACACTCAATTATTACAAAATGTAAAAAAATATTTGTAGTAGAAATTTGAAGAATCAATGTTTTTAGGCTTCCAACTTCAACTTTCTTCCTCTTCTTCTTCCTCCTCTTACTTCCATTTATGTCAATCTTTTTTGTATAAACAAGAATAATAATTATTTGTATTATTTTTTAATATTTCTATGATGATGATAATAATAATAATAATTGAAAAAATACTAATATTATCATCCAACTAGATTTTCCATTTTAATTTTTTTGTTGAGCTTTAATTTATTTTTGCTTTTCATTCATTTTATAAGCTTATATTCTGTTGTAAATATATAGTTTTGTATAATTTTAGTTTTTATGATTTTTTAAAAATCATCAGCCAACCTAACCAACATCACTTGTTAAATTATTTATTTAGGTTTATGTTTGAAAATGTTTATTTAAATTTTTTGGCGAAGAATTACACATTTTGTTTTGGAGAAAAAACTTTCTGTGATTGTTCTATTCCACTATTATAATTATTTTGTGATGTATTTGAAAAAAAACTATAAAAATTTTGTTATATTTTGGCTGTAATTGTGTTGGTTAAATTATTATCAAATTTATTTTGGAAGCAAAAATTATATTTGAATTTAATTCTTAGATGAAATATTTGTGGACTGTTCCAAGTTTATAATATAATATAGATTCATTATAATATAATTAATTGTATTTGGCAGTTTGTATTTGTTCTTTAAAAAAATGTGTTATATGTTGGTTGTTTAGTAGTATCGATGTTTGTTTCAGTTTTTATTTATATAATATATTATTAATTATTGATCATTTCTTGTAATATAGTGCAACAAAACCCCTCTTGTATAATTATTATTATGTCTAGATGTGTATTGTTTTGTATAAGGTCATAATATAATATTAAAATTAGTAAAATGTGAGAAAAATTTGTACGAAAATATTTTACAATGAAAAACATATCGTCATCTTTAAAAAAAAAGATAATACAAAAAAGAAAATTTATGTGCCAATTTGTAAATATTAATTACGATATAATATATTTGGAAATTTGATGAATTAGGTTTAGGTATAGATGGAGGAAAATTTGGTAAACATGTTTTTGTTCTTTCAATATTATTTTATTCCTACTACTACTATTTTATTTTTATAATTGTTATTATTTTTAAATAGTAACTCACTCATACATGAACAATGTAAAATAATTAGATTTTGACAACAATCCCTCACTTTAAGAATTTTTCAATTTCTGAAAGTTTAAAATGATTTTCTGGAGATGTCAACATAACGTTTTAAGTATTATTTCCTCTTCTACACTATTATAACAGATTTTGAAACTACAATAATAGTTTTTGAATAGTTAGAAAAAGAAAAAATCTTTACCTCAAACAACAATTTTTGAGTACCTCAACATCATCAATTTATTGTGAGTCTGTGACATTTATGAGCTCACTCACCTTGAGGCTAATGTAGATAGGGAAAATTTTCTCAGAAGACTTTCCCTTGAGTTGAGGAAACTGCAAGGTGGGTGAAATCTTAAATACAGGCCTTACAACAATAATTTGTAGATAAAGCTTCACATTACTCTTTCCAGTCACTGTATTATAGTGGTTAGTGTGACTGACCACCCTATCCTGTTGATCCTGGGTTCATGTCCAGTTAAGTCTGGTATTTTCCAGTCAACGTGCATCATTATCCACACCCAAGCCTCAGGCTCAAGTGGTTTAAATTGTTTGTTTACAATAGTCACACATCAAACATGACATACAATAACTAAATATGTTTTTGTCGAACTATATATCAAAATTTAATTTTGAGGTTATCCATTTGGAATTTTGTTGCATTTGTCGATTTAATTGTCAAATACCGTAAATAAAATTAGAATTTTGTTGAGCTCATCCATTTTGTTTTATCCTCTTTTGATGGAAGGATTTAAATTAACAAGGTTATCTTACTCTGTTAGTTTACTGTTTGCTGTTAGTTGTTTACTGTTCTTCAGATTGCTGAACATTTTTGGTTATTTTTTATTAGTTTTTGTCTCTATTCTATGACATAGTAATGTCATAATTTTGTCTCAGGAAGTATTGTTTACAAACAATATACCTCATAAACAATGTCTCAGGTTCATAATAATATTATCAGTTTGAAATATTTTTTAACAAAAGTACAAATTTTTCCTCATATTGAAACTTGAGGGAAAAATTTTCTATCAGGTATCATATTCAGGTGTTGAAAAAGAAAATAGTTATTTTCTTCAGGTTTATGTACTTTAATCGGCTATTTCAGGTGATTAAAAATAAGTTAAACTTAATTTCAACCATTTCTCAGGATTGAACATAAAGTGTGTTAAAATCAATATCTTCTACTATTTAAGCTAAGGCAGTTATCATTTTTGTTTTTGTGTTAGTACTGAATATATTATTCAATGTATGATGAACATTCTTAATATTAATTATTATTATACTATTATTAATGAGATCAAAGCCTGATGTTTTTGTGTCAGATAGTATATAATCATTCCTCTACATTAGTTTTATAAGTTTACTATTATTTTTTATTTGTTTATTTACACAATTATGTGTTCTACAATCTTAGGATTGTATTATTTAATAACAATAATTATTATTGAAATGGGACTTTGGATTTAAATTTGTTTTGTTATTATTAATAATAATAATTAATATTATTTAATAAATTAATATTTGTGTTCTGTACATGTCAAAAAAAAACATTATAGACTGTAGACTTATTAGCATGTATAATTTTATAGGCTCAACAAAGTGTTCAAGTTATTTTTTTAATGTATTTTTTGTGTTAATTGTTGAAGTTTATTATTATTATATTCAGTGTAACATTTATATGTTGTATAAATTTCATTATAAGTTGTTTTTTTTTCAATTGTTATTAAAGCTTGTCAAGTGGCTCTTGGCAGTTGTATGAATTGTGTCATGCATGTTGGCATTTGACTAAATATTGTGCAGTTTTGGAATTGTGTTTCCACACACTGCCAGGAATGATTTGACAGGCTTTAATACTAATAATAATCATTTTGTTGAGTATATTACAGTAATACATTTTAGACCAGTTCATATGTCTAAAGTCGCATTTCAACATTTTTATTTTTTTTTAGTTAATTTCAGGCAGTTGAAAAATTTTAATACCATTTATTTGTTTTTTTTTATGGAAAGAAATGTTTTAGAACAAATTTTTTGTTAGATTATTGCATTTTATAATCATAGTGTGGTTGTGAAAAACTGTTCAAATTTTGTTCGTTTTTATTGATGAATTTGTTTTGTAATATTCTATTGATGTATGCTTGTATGGATGTTTGTGCGAGTGTATGAATTGTATGAATGTTTTAAACCGTCCTCTTTGGTGAAATATTTGTTCAAATCAGCTGTTCATGAAGCTGAAAAACAAATTTATCAAAGAGATATTAAATTGATAGGAAAATAACTGTATATCGCATATCATTGATATATATAATTGATATTGATATTTTAAAGACCATTGGTTACAATTTGATATTTTGATCAAACACTCTGTACAACATTTCAGTTTGGATGAATAAGAAACAAAAATCATCAATATTATTATAATAAATGGTAAACTAAAAAAAAATATGGTGATCATTGTGAGAAATTTGTTGTTGTTATTGGATATCCTTGCATGTATAATTGGCATTGCCCGCAAAGTATGTGAATAGCTATTTGTGTAACTAGAGAGAAAAGTGGGACATTTCTGCACCAACAGTTTTTTTCACAAGCCAAAGGCGAGTGATAAATGTTTCTTGAGTGCAGAAATAATACTTTGTGCTCAAATAACACATTAAATTTTTCCTACAGTAATGTATAAAGTAATTTAAACAGAACAAACTGGACATACATAACCTATCTTTGAATCAAATCGATTTTGACAACAACTACTGTGAGCTTGCTTTTTGTGTGGCTGAAGCAGGGTAGCCAACCTGTTTTTAAATGCAGAATTAGGGAACCTGCAAATTACATGCTAACTATTTTGTGTTGTTAGGTTGTAAATCTGGAGTGCAGAAAAGTATTTTCACACACTATTGTGGTTTTACGCCTGCTAAGCTCACTACGCACACAACGGATGATATACAGCACCCGCACTCACAAAAAGGGCGGGAGTGCACTGCTAATCGCAGCCACCTTCCCCACCATTTCCTGTGACTCATAACTCCATCTCGAGAAATGCTAGAGCTGCCCTGTATTTATTGTATAGCTGAACGGACTTTGATTAGGGAACTGTTGCCCAGCCTAGCTTTTCGTATTGCAATGCTTCCGTAAATTGTTCATATCTTGGTTACTAATGAAAATATTGGAATGAAATAAATTTCAATGTCTTCCTCATATCATTCTCTACAATTAATGCTATGTCCTTTTATAATTGCCATAATTTGAAAGTTATTCCTGAACAAATCTAAAGAATAAGGTATTTACGATTGCATACGTTTTTTTTTCTTCTATAGCCTTTATTTCCAGCGTTTCACAACAAAATGTTTTAGACAAAACCTTTAGTTCGTTTTCAGATCTTCAAATCGATATATAATAACTAATTATCATGGCCTTGAAATGACAACCAACATTTACTAAGAGGTATCACCGTGTCCTTGTTTCTGTTCGCGTTGTGTAGGCTAGCTACAAGCACTTTGTCAGTGGCGGATCTTTCAGGCTGAAGCCCCCAAAACCTCCAAAAATGTTATTGCTTAGTTGTAAATTGTTTACCAATATAATCAGTTTGAAGCTCCTAAAATATTCATTAGCAAGAATTACCAAATTCCACTACCAAGTATGATATCAATTCAATTGTATGATATCTGTTAACGTTTTAATACTGTATAATTTTTTAGTTACATTCACATTGTCTGAAACTAATCAGCACAAAAAGTGTTTTGTGTTGCAAAGCGACTAGCAATGAAGACAACGACAATGTTGACTCTTGGACCAAGACCAAGTCTCCAAACAAAAATTCTGTGTCTCCATAATTATGCATTTATCACTCTCGCCAGTAGAACTACTTTATTGTTTCATTAGATGTACGATATACTTGAAAATAAATCCTTTTCACATTAATTTAATCTGCCTTTTATCAAATTACATAAGGAAATTAATAAACAAAACATCCTGAAAAAACGTTTTTAATTAAAAAAATAACTATGGTACCATACTGTTTTGATTGCTTCATTATATGAAAGTCCTTTCACAAAATTTTCCTCCATTCAGCCATCCCCAAAATAAAATCCTAGATCTGCCACTGCTTCATCAAGCCTATACCTTTTCTATTTTTTATTCGTTTCCAAGAAAATTTGTTTTTATCAGTTTAATTTTAATAATATAATAAATAGTATAGCAAAGATGAACATATAATGTAAACACGTTTATCTTTTGTTGGTTATATTACAATTTTATTCAGTTTTAGCAGTCACTTGCTGTGCTCTCTTTAGGTCATGACTCACTAGTAGGTGTCCGAATGCACTATTTTTTTATAGTTTATAATATATTGGTATTTAGGCGTTCAATTGATACATATACACAAATTTAAATTTTAAACACTGATACCCAAAACATTTATTCTGAAGTTGAAGCCTGCACGTCGTCAAAATAACATCTATTAAAACACTATAACCTAAAATCAATAGTTTTTATTGACCTTAAAAATGAATCTTTTTTCTAAGTTGTCTAATTTTTAGTTCTTGAATGTTTTGATTTTGGTCTCTGATATATTTTTTAATACTAATATTGAAATAGACTTTCCTGATGGTTTCGATAAACCAGTTTTTATGGCTATCTTCTCCACCAATAGAAAAATGAGGAGATTCCACAAAAACGTACATACTCGAGCAATGGATGAGGTATTTGTTACTATAATATCTGAGGCTGCTTTGAAGTTTCGGCTTTAAGGATATTTTGAAAATTGTTTCACAAATTTTGCAAACCGATTCACATCTGATGAGGGCAGTACTAAACCTCCACGAGTTTTTATCGATACTAAATTAACACTAAGATTGACAGGGCTGTCATCACAGTTATGCCACTGGTTTGTGTGATGTAACGATAAGAGGTTATTGAAATGTTTATTTGAAATATCATATCATTATAGGCAATAGGTGAACAATTAAATTTGAAAAGTTGGTTTCATTTCAATTGAAAATACTATTAAATTCACGATTTTATGCCTCATTTTCAAACACCCAAGGACCTCCTCCCCCCCCCCCCTTCCGTATTGATAACGACCCTGTATTGATAACGTTGTTGACATAAAGCTTAGTCAAAAAAACTTTCAAGTTGACCAAGGAATTCAATAGTGAATGAAAATAGAAATAGAATAGGATACAATATCAATCATGTAATGTTTACATGCGTTTTGTGTAAAATACAAGCATTTCAGTTCAATAGCACGGTGAAGCATTAGCCAACCTCATGTTTTTAGTACCGTACATGTTGCTCTTCAACGGATTAATCTATTATCTTATGGTCACGAATTATCAGTATTACATTTCAATTGGAAGATCCAGATACGAACTAAAAGTTTTATCTAAACCATTTTGTTGTGAAGCGCTGGTAAAGCTATTGAAGAAAATAAAAACGTATGCAATCATATGAAAGCATTCTTCTTTCATTTAACTTTCGTTAATGTAACTAAAATTAATTCTTAGTTAAGTAGAATATAATCTGACAGCTTCTGGTGCAAAATATGACAAAGTTTTTCTGTATAATAATAATAATAACAATAGAGTTGTAGCAGCAGTAATAATGATTAGGCTATAATAATGTTACGGGTTCTAATAGCCAAAATAAGTCTGGCAACACTAAAGTTCACACTTGCACTTTATTTACACAAATTAGTCTATTCACACAAATTAATTGTAAGTTCAATAAAGAAAAAACAGATCATCAAATGACAAGCTAATACTTATTTTCAGTAGTTATTTACAAGAATTAATAAATAAGTAATTACAGGCTGATCAATAATAAAAGAAACAAGAGTCCAATAAACTGTACAATAACGTGGAAAGAAATTATAAAAAGAGCCACTAATCACTTACAAAACACAGTCCAATTCGTTATTTGACAGTCCCAAATAATATCACTTAACACAACGTCTTCAATGACTTGATGTTACAAGCTTTATTATCACTTACCCGGTGGTTCGGAACCCACCTAAAATAGTAGGTCCACCATGTTCCCCATAACATGGCACAAACGGCGAGGTGGAACTACCCGTAAGGGTCTCCCCACCATTAAAAGCCATACGCTTATTATTATTTATTTAACACAACGTCTTTAAACTATTAGTAAGCTGCATAAACATTAAACACTTGTCTCTGCACTTGACACTGTCTAAAGACTGAATAATGCACTGTTTACTCCACTGGCACTGGATTGTCTCTTCTAAGAGATCTGTAATACAATCTGTCACATGGGTTTGTAAAACGAAACTGTCACACAAGCTTTTGTAAAACTAACTAACTGGTTCATGTGGACTCCTTTATATAGCTGTTGTAGTTGTGTAATTCCAAGAATTGAAATCACTAGATGCATCGAGAATCTGCAAGAAGAATGTAGAATTGATGAGAAGATCAATTGAGTGAGAGAGTTACAGACTTGGAGAATAAGAGTGACAAAGACATCTAACAAGAGAGAATGAAAAATATCAGATTGCAGTTGCGTCTGTCCATGAAAACAATGGAGTGATATAAATAGAACAAGGGCGTGATTAACTGCTTGTTTGCTTCCGTAACAATAATTTAAATTCGAATAAATAAATAAAAACTCAGATAACCCCCTTTGTGGTTAATTCAATTTCGCCAACAACACGAATGATTGGCCTACTGGCACAGCACTAATTATGAATTATACTATAAGTACTAGGCTGCCTGGAAATACTAAGTATTTAAGAACCTTTAAGTAAAGATAAAATACTGCACATATTAATTATTATTCAAGTACCTACAGTAGTGCTAAGACTATTCATAACTACAGAACCGATGGTAATAATACAAACCATAATATTGGTTTACAACGAATGCTTACTAATGAACTCAGTCTGATCAATGATTATTCATTATACAGTTCCATACAAATACCATGTAAAATGTAAAACACAAAACCACAGACAAGTTATTATACTTATATTTTTTCCAACAAGCCAGTTTTGTAACCATATGAAGGTTATGAGTTTGCTTTGCTTATTAAAGTTATAGTTTGAAAAATTAAATAAATTTAATTTATATTGATTTCTTAAAATTTATTCATGTAGGTCTGCATTGTTAGTCATTGATTTTTCTGTATTCAATTCAAATCAGTAGTTTATGCAAAGAATGAATAGCGTCATATATACTGTTTGCAAAAGAAAAGATTATCCCTGGGCTAGGATGTGCGCAGCTGGGTTCGTATTTATTTAATAACGAACAATTTAATCTTGAAAATCCTCATTTATTCAACATTACTATGCATTATTACTGCCCTCCTAATTTTTAAATACAAATTACTAGTTTTTAATTATTTTTATATTGTTGCACATGTCATAGCTCAGGGATCTTTCCTCTCACGGACAGTAGGCTACTAAAAATAAGAATTACAATAGTTCAGGACAAATCAGATAATTCCAGACAATTCTCTGGGAGGGGGGGGGGGGATGATATTACATAATCATTTGTTGTATCAAATCTAACCTAAAATCCAGTTATTTCTCAATTCCGAACTATTAAATTTCATAAAATTAACTACTTTTATTGAATAAAACTGAAATTCTTCCTGAAATATTGCTAAACAACAAGATGAGAACGATCTGTGATAAAGATTGTGTAATATCTCCTTTAGAAACTTAGAATAAACCATACGAGACTCAGCAAAGTTAGTTTATAATATTATAATAGAGCGAGGCGGGCTTGCCATGCAAACAGTGCACAGAGCAGAAAGGTGTATTTGGATTGAGTGGAGAATGTGCGATGGAGGGGTCTAGACAGAGAACAGATAATTGAGTGGAGGGTTGGCGACGTTAGGGGGGAGGGGGGTAGTCTACTCACACACATGCAAAGTGTCACAGCAGTGATACAGTGCACGACATCTAGCGGCAGAGATTTGGCGGCACTGGTAGTTGTTCCACCTTAAATATTCTCTGTCTTTGTCGTCGCTACCATCAGTCATCAGTTTTATTAGTTGTCGTGTTTCAAGGGTTGTGTTTTCAAGTTTGTTTATTTAATGTAGTATAGCATTCTAGATTTATTTAACATAGTGTAGTGACTTGAATTTGTAATTGTATTAAATTTTAATTATATTTACTAACAGCAGACCATATTTTCATTTTGCTCTTAAAAAAATGTTGGAATTAAAGAAGACTTAATTTCACTCAAGAAGAATTAAAATGACTAAAAACATTGGTTCTAAAACAACCAATAATAGAGAAAAGATGCGAAAATTGGCATAGAGTAAGATTCTAGTAGAATTCAATGCTGCAAGGTTGAACACTCAAAAGAGATCTTGAACAGTTGAACATGCGAAAAAGGATTATAAGTCACAGAAAGGAGGAACAAATTCCAGACTCCTCCATAGCAGAGGAGGGCACGGAGATGGATGACATGTTTGCAGATCAAAAGCCAATCCCTTGTAAAAATTATCCCTCACTTTCTTATAATTTGTGCATTAAAATCTTCCACACGTTCGCACAACTAAAGAAGTTACTTCTATTAAGGCTATCTTCATAGTAATTTCAATATAAAGGGTGTTTCGGAACTCTCTACCAATACTTCTAGGCAGTGTTTCTGGACCACTACGATAGTACAACATTGATATTCCGAAGTTTGATTCCTTTTCATCTGTTTTCCATTGAATGTTTGCTAGACGATTCTAATTTTTTGATTTCATAACCTTACATAACCTCAATTCAGTCCTCCTCCTCCTCCTCCTATATATCGGCTGATTTATTATTTTGAAATTGATTTAAATTTTAATAATTCCATTTCAAACTCACAACTTTGAGCATCACACACCTACATATATAGGTGAGTTAGGGTTCACATACACTGCAATAGCTATTTGTGTAACAAGAATGCAAATCGGCTCATGAAAAAAGTTTCTCAAGTGCAGAAACAATAAAACTGTGCTCGAATTACACATTAAATTTTTCCTACAGTAACGTATAAAGTAATCTAAACAGAACAAAACAGAACATACATAACCTGACAATTCCTCACATAACCTATCTTTGAATCAAATCGATTTCAACAGCAACTAGAGCTGAGTGTATTTTGTAGCAGAAGCAGAGTAGCCAACCTACTTTTGAATGCAGAATAGGGAACCTGCATATTACATGCTCACTATTTTGTGTTGTGAGGTTACAAATCTGGAGTGCAGAAAAGTACTTTTGCACACTGGAATTTACTTTGTGGCACTGGTGCAGGAATAGACTATTTTGCGTGCTACAGTTAGTGCAAAAATAGGCACTTTTTTGGGTCACTGTAGGTAAATATATTTCATTATTAATTTATTTTGTATATCATTTGCATGCTTCCCAATGTCGGTATTTGTAGTATTTAATGCTTCAGTTTCCTAGAATGCGGATTTGGACTGAATGGACAGTGGCCAGGGTCACATACACTATAATATATAAACTCAATTTGCTTTTGAAATATAGTCTATATATAATTATATTCAATTAATTGTATATAATCTGCCATTACACTCATATATCTTCTTCCTTACATAATATACTTTCAATAATAAATTATAATTTCCAACAAAATGCCATCTTGATTCTAGTGAGACATCCAGCTTATAACCTCCTATTAACACTACAAAAGAGGAAACATGCTGGAGGTTAAGCTTGTCATCTTGACTGCGTGTGTCCACTGTTGTAGTGTTGTAGGCTACCATCCCCATGTCTCACCTACTCCTAGCTGGACAGATCAAAGATGACGTCTTGTTGGAAATTATTGGAAGCAGATGATGTATTACACAATATATAAATGTGAATTTAATAGCAGATTATGTATAATTAATCACATATGTTATGCTTTATTGTTATAAATGTATATCGAAAACAAATCTAGCTTATATATTATAGTGTGTGCGGCCCTGTCCGCTGACCTTTCAGTCCAAATCTGCATTCTAGGAAGCCATAACTGACCAGCGGGCAAAGCCAAAATACACTACAATTTATGCTCCTGGTAGAGGAGCATTCATTGAAAGCACCAATTGTTGTGTGTATCCTGCCCTGCTCTGTCCAATGTCCCATTTAGTCCGAATCCACATAATTGGAAACCGAGCTTGAAGTAATTGTTAGGGCCATATGCACAATATGCGTTTAAACTGGGTTTAATCTAAACTTCATTTACCCTGAACGACAGATTAAACTCGATTCTGTGTGCTCAATAGAAATTAAAGTAACATTTAGTTTAAATGGCCTTTCAGAAGCACAGCTATGAGTTGGCTAACCTGACTTCCCATAAGTGCATGAAAAATATGGTATTGAATTTACAGATGTTTGTTATTTACCTGAACAAGCTAGGAGAAAGTTATGAAAAATAGTATAGTTTTATTGGATAGTTTATTAGTTTTCAGTGGAAGGACACTATTTGTACGACTTTCGTTTTGACCAACCTAGTAAACAAAGGTGGTTCAGTCACATCTAGCTAGGTTAGGTTAGGTTTGGTTATGCAGTTATGGCTGTGCTAGCAGTAGGTCGATCAAACTGTTAGGTCATCCTAAAGGATACCACCCATTTTCAGTCTAGTCTTTTATTATTTCTAGAACTATGTTAGCGGTTTGTTTGTGTAGATGAAATCGGTTAAAAACTCAACTTCATCCCATTTGAAAAAATTATCTATCCTCATATGAATATTTCATGGCCATCATCTTTCCATAGCATCCATTAATTCTAATTCTTCCAGCTATTCGAAAATTTCCATAGCAATAGGCCTATACAGCAAACACTTGCAATATTTTAGAAAAGTCGATTCTAGTCATTGGTTGTAAAACTTTATTTGCTTCACCATATCAAGTTATTAAAACATAATAATAATTAACCTAACAATTTATTTGAGTGGAAGAATAGTAAATTATAGACTATTACTGAGGAAATAATTACACTATATAATTCTCCAACTGAAAAACTATATCATGTGATATGTGAAACAGTATTGATAAATAATTACTTCCCTTCACTTTGTACCAGAAACTTAGGTTAGGACTACAATCGCTTATTAAACGTCTCTTGCTGGTTTAAACCACCAAATCTGGGCATTTATGCTAAACTCAGTTTAAACTAGGTTAAACAGTTGAAACTGTGTTAAGCATACGAATCTACAGTTTAAACCAAGTTTAAACTATCTATATGCTAAACTCAGTGCATACGCTTATTGTGCATATGGGCCTTGATGTAATGGATTAAAAGAAACTCACTTTCACCAGTAAAATGTTTATCTCCCTTCATAAACAATAGCAAATGGCTTCGTTTGGCTCTCGCCTTAGGAGAGTCCATGCTTGCTGGGGATGCTGTAAAACATATTTAATAACAATAAATGATTGATATCAACAAATGAGGAAATAGTTAGGTTAAGTATGTATTAAATAAATAAATGAATAAAATTTTATTGTCAAAAGGCCAACACAATAGCAACAGACAACGTCAAGAATAAAGTTATGAGAATAATATATACATTTACATAATTTATAGTGATATACATACATACACATATTTCTAATATCAGTCCTATATTCAAGTAGTTATAAAATCATTGATTTAAATTAGACGATTTCTTACATAAAATTCACAAATTTTTAATGTCACATTCATAAAATTCGTCCAACCTATAAAATAGATGCTCAATCAACCAGTTGTGTATTTTCGTTTTGAAAATGTGTAGGGATGAGTCATGTAAGTAAAATGGGAGCCTATTGAAACGTTTTTGCCCTATCACCTCAAAACTGTTTAGCGACTTAGATAATCTATGATGTGGTATATATATGCACTTATTGAATCTAGTGTTAAATGAATGAATATTATTTCTTATCTGGAAATTGTGCAGATTTTTCTTTGTATATATTAACACAGAATATATATACTGATTTATTACAGTTAAGATTTTGTTACTTTGGAATCTTTATTCCAAATCTTTATTAATCTTTAAGCCTTTGCTTACAGTGCTCTAAAAATGGCGATTCAGTAATAACCCTTAGTGCTTTTTTTTTGAAGAAGAAGAATGTCATTTATATGAGAAGAGTTACCCCATAAAATTATGCCATATGATATTAAACTATGGAAAAATGAAAAATAGGATGATCTTAGATATTTTTTGGCACCAAATTAACAAGACTTTTTAGTAGATAAATTACTCTGCACAGTTTAGAGCTTACATATTTGATATGGGGCTCCCAAGAAAGTTTTGGATCCATATAAATACCTAGAAACTTCACACTAGATGGATTGTTAAGAGGGACTCCATTCCTTAGACTAAAGATCATTTGCTCAGTCTTACCCTCATTGAGAACAAAGCCATTTGCTCTAAACCAAAGCGCTGCCTGTTCTATGGTGTTTTGAGTATCATTTAAAAGGCTACTTAAATCATTATTCGAATGCAAGAATGTGGTGTCATCTGCATATAGCACTGTTTCTGACCTTATGTGAGCTGGTAGGTCATTAATCATAACAAGAAAAAGGAATGGTCCAAGTACCGAGCCCTGTGGCACCCCTGATTGTACATTTAACATGGAAGACACATCACATCCAACAGCAACCAATTGACTATGTTTCATTAGGTATGATTCCAAAAGTTTAACAGCCATGTGTCCAGCTCCATAATAGCTCAATTTTTCAAGAAGAATCTTATAGTCTACACAATCAAAAGCCTTACTCAGGTCACAAAAAGTGGCCTGAGCAAAGCTTCCCTGTTCAAATGTCTGTATTATTTTCTTTGTCATAACCTGAAGGGCATCTACTGTAGATTTATTTTTCCTGAAACCAAACTGAGATTCATCCATTAAACCAAATTGTTCAAAATGTTCGGAAAGCTGCAGATAAATTATTGTTTCAAGAATTTTAGCAAAAATTGGTACAATTGAAACAGGTCTATAGCTACCTGGACAGCCAGGTAAAATCGTTGCATAATAGTAGTTTATGCAACGATTTTATTTTAACCCTTATTAAGGCACAAGTTAGATGTAAGTTATAACACGAGTGAATGCGAGTGTTATAAATATCTCATGAGTGCCTTAATGGCCAAATAAAATCGTTGCATACACTATTTTATCTACAACCACTAGTATACATTTAATTAAAACAATTTCATTTTACCTGTGACTGTCAGAGATACGTAACCTCTCATCTCAAATATGAGAAGTTATAGTAGATTGTTAGGTTAAAGCAGCTGGCATAGCAATTTGATCAAATCAGCTGATAGTTTCACAATATTGAATTACGATATTGATTCCATCAAAATTTTTTTTTTTTGTAGATTACGTCTTGGAGACTCCAGTTAAGGAGTATAAGACAAGTCAGATCAACAATATTATACACTAGATACCATAATTACTTCAATTAGTTGAGGTGAGGCTTAATTTTTAAGTGAAAGGAACTCTTGTACACTATAAAAAGCTTTATCAACTAAATATTTCTTCAATTGTTTTTTAAATATTTCTATATTTTCAAGACTCTTCAAAAACTGCGGTAGCTTGTTGTAGAAATGCTTCTGAATGGTCCAGAACCCGTGTTATAATGTAGAACCTGTACTATAATGAGCTCTTTATGCAACGGGCTTCAAAAAGCATTTCAAAAAGACAGCTGTTTTGGCAAATAGTTTATTCTGATTGAGATTTCTTATAGTAGACTAGGTAATTGTGCTCTAGTATTATCAAAATAGTGTTTTTTCTTATTTAATGTTTTTTATGTCATAGTCTTTGGTAGATTGCTAGGGTCTTTTTTCAGGTATTTTAAATAGTTCGATAGCCCAATATTGAGTATTAACATTGTTTTTAATAGCGCGATACCAGAGAAATGGGGTTTTCCCTTTATATTATCTTTTGTACTGTAGAATAGGCCAGTTTGTGCGATGGCGGGAAGGAGGGAATTTCCCTTTTCCCACCACCTATGCACAGCTACAATATGTCTGCCGTTACTAATAGTTCAAAGACGTTGTGTTAAGAGATATTATATGGGACTGTCAAATAACGAATTGGACTGTGTTTTGTAAGTGATTAGTGGCTCTTTCTAAAATTTCTTTCTACATTATTGTACAGTTTATTGGACTCTTGTTTCTTTTATTATTGATCAACCAGTAATTAATTATTCATTTGTACAGTTTATTGCACTCTTGTTTCTTTTGTTATTGATCAGCCTATAGTTAATTATTCATTAATTCTTGTAAATAATTACTGAAAATAAGTATTAGCTTGTCAATTGTTGATCTGTTTTTATTTAATTAATTGAACTTACAATTAATTTGTGTAAATAAAGTGCAAGTGTGAACTTTAGTGTTGCCAGCTTATTTTAGCCATTAGAACTCATAACAGTATGGACGGTAAACAGTAAAGCATTTCTGGAGGTAACAAATGTATCCCCGTACCATAGCAATACATTTTTTTATGGAGGATGAAGCCCACATAGGTCTGAGACCTGTGCGTGTGTAATGAGTAGGATAAAAGTAAATTCGTATGGCTTTTCGTGGTAAGGAGACCCTTACGGGTAGTTCCACCTCGCCGTTTTTTTAACGACTGTTTTTTTTATATGCAACCGGGACCGACGGCTTAACGTGTCCTCCGAAACACGGGAGTGGCTCGAGAAAAATATCTTGTACTCAACTGGGATCGAACCCAGGACCTTTGGCTTATCAGACCAGCGATAAGCCAACTCGGCTACGCCGACTCCAATGAGTTGGATGATGGTGATTGATGAGCTGGACCTACAGTTTTAGGTGAATTCTTTTCCACGGGGAAGTGATTTCCCAATAGAGAACAGAGTCTTTTTTGCTGGCCAATCTAATCTGTCATCCTTACAAACAGGTGCCTCACAGCTCGTAGCTTATCTCTATCTGATTGAACAGATACCTGCTACGGCTCACAGCTATCACTTCCCTGATTACTGAGTTGGACCTACAGTTTTAGGTGGGTTCCGAACCACCGGGAAGTGATTTCCCAACAGAGAACAGAGTCTTTTGCTGGCCAATCTAATCGGTCACCCTTACAAAGAGTGCCCAGGAGAATGCAGCTTATCTCTATCTGATTGAACAGATACCTGCTACGGCTCACGGCTATCACTTCCCAGATTAATAGTAATTATGATATATGGGGGCCGTAATAGATATTACAGGGGCCGCTTTACAGCTTCCCTGCAAACCCCTCTCCACCACTCCCCGTCGTTACAACTTTTCAGGGGCTAAACCCTCCATAACAACACCCCCCCCCCCCCCAAATGAAACAGAGAGTTGCAAGACAAAGAAAGCCTTGACAGTGAAGGGGGATGGGGTCTAGTTAAACCCCGGCTTAATGGGGTAACGGTTCTACCCGCCCTGGAGGGGCGGAGGGGATAGTTTACCCTAAACACCCCCCATACCCATACCCCTAAAAAGAAGGTCACCGGGGTACAGAGTCTGCGTGATACATCGCCCCCCCCCCCCTCCATCACCGCCAAACCATCCAAACCTAGGAGATCAACGACCTCAGCCAATCACAAACTAGATTCTCTTCGCTCTTTCTCTCACACACTCTCAATATTTCTCTCTCTCTCAATTTGTCACTCTCGCACTCACTCATTCTTTCTCTGTCTAAATATTTTTCTATCGTAATTTGTCTCTTTATCACTCTCACTTTGACTTTTACTCTCTTCTTCTCTCTCAATTTGTCTCTCCCTCTATTTCTCTTTGTCATTTACTCGCTCCCCCTCTCTCTCAATTTTGGCGCTTTCTCACTCTCATTCTCTCTTACTTTCTCTGTTCTTTCCCATTCCACTCTATCTGTTTTTTACTCTCTCACTGATTCCTCACTCTCTCTCCAATTATCACTTTACCTCGCTCAGCTCTCTCTCTCTCTCTACCTCTTTCTCTCTCCCACTATCTACCTCTCTCACTCTCTACCTCTCTCACTCTATCACACTCTCTCTCGCTCTCTCTCTACCTCTAGCTCTCTCTCTCTACCTCCACTTCTCTCACCCTCTTTCTCTCTTTCCATCTCTCTCTCTCTATCGCTCTCTCTCTCCACCTCACTCTCTCTCTCTCTCTCTACCTCTCTCTCGCTCTCTTACTCTCTCACCCAATCTCTCTCTCTCTCTCAATAACTTTCTCCGCTCTCATTTCTTTTCACTTTCTCATGCTCCATTCCTTACTATTTCTCATACTCTCTCTATGTTTACCTCGCCCCCTCATATCATCATTTATTTGTCTATCTCTCTCTCACACACACTCGTGCTCTCTCTATCACGCCCCCTCACTCACTATCATGCGCTCTCACTCACTCTTTCACACTCTCCCCCCCAACACTCTCACACTCTCTCACACACACACGCACACACAAACAGAACTTTTCTATCACTGTATCTTTCTCACTCTCTTTGTCTATCTTTCCCTCACTTTCCTTGAAAAGTAACAATTGCCATGTATACATGGCCATATAGCCATCAACAACATTTACTCGCTGGTTCGGAACCCACCTAAAACTCTGTAGATCCACCATTCATATCACCTAAGACTGTACATTTACCCTGTCATAACACTGATTTCATCTACGGCTACGTTATGAAGTTAATTAATAGATATATAATAAAGATATAAAGATATATAATAGGTTATAAAGCTATGTAAATACAGCTTACTTTATTCCACAGATTATCAAAGTAGTGTAATAAAGAAGCTATTTAAACTCTACTGTCACTTTTCAGTACCTACAGGAGTCTAGACCATTCAGAATTCAGGATTTCTTTATAACAATGTCGAAATTAATGTTTATCGACAGTTACGTTATAAAGTAGTTAAAAAAGGTTATAAAGTGATGTCAATGCATTATACTTTATTCCATGCCTTATCAAACTGGTTGTATAATCAAGCTATTTTAACACTACTGTCACTTTTCAGTACCTATAGGAGTCTAGACCAATCAGAACTGAGGATTTCTTCATAACAGTGTTGAAATGAATAATATTAGTCACACACATCAGCTGTTTTGAACATTTCAAAATCAAACTGTATTTCAAATCGGAACTATCAACAACAACCACACATTCTAGGTTATGTTATATTGGGGGCAAGTGATTGGAATCATTTGTAAATTAAATTAAACACATTTTTATTGTTAGTCTGAGACAGATTATTGTATGTAAAGATTGTATTTTGCCTTCAGATTAGGTTAGGTTAGGTGAGATGTTTAGATGTCCAACCTACATCACACTCGTTGCTTAAAGGCAGCCATAATACAACCGTTGCATAAACTACTAATTATTTATAGTCGGCCATGTCAGTTCCGTAATTGGTGAGTTTACCTAAATACTGGTGTATACACCAACCATATGTCCCGACAGCTTTTTTTTGTAGATTACATCTTGGAGACTCCAGTTAAGGAGTATAAGACAAGTCAGATCAACAATATTATACACTAGTTACCATAATTACTATATCAATATTAGTTGAGGTGAGGCTTAATTTTGATGTGAAAGGAACTCTTGTACACTATAAAAAGATAAATTTTTTTTTTAATTGTTTTTAAACAGATACCTGCTACGGCACTTGGCTATCACTTCCCATGGTGTTTTGTGAGTTAACAGGATAGTATTATTTGTTGCTGACTTATATTTTAGTAAGTAAAGTATTTGACTGTGATCATTTTCTTAAACTTACTGTTTTTAAATTTAGATAATTTTGACTATTTTTGAAATCACGATTGTTTTAACATTTGTAATGCTTATGGCAATAAATGATTGATTGCTTGAATTATAGAAAATTTCCACAATACCAATATTTAATAATAGCTATTTGTGTAACTAGAATGCAAGGTGGCGTTTTTCTGCACCGAGAGAAACAGTTTTTTTTCACAAGCCAAAGGCGAGTGAAAAAAGTTTCTCAAGTGCAGAAACAATACTTTGCGCTGGAATTAAACATTGAAATTTTCCTACAGTACTGTATAAAGTAATTTAAACAGAACTAAACAGAACATACATATCCTTACATAACCTATCTTCGAATCAAATCGATTTCAACAACTACTGCTGACTATATTTCGTAGGTGAAGCAGAGTAGCCAATCTATTTTTGAATGCAGAATATGGAACCTGCGTATTACATGCTCACTATTTTGGGTTGTTAGGTTGCAAATCTGGATTGCGGAAAAGCACTTTCCCGCACTGGTGCAGGAATGGACAATTTTGCGTGCTACATTTAGTGCAGAAATAGGCACTTTTTTGGGTCACTGTAGAAAATAGTTATTTATGGATTAAGAGCGTGAAGCTTCTTTATCGCTCTCGCAAAATCACTAATAATTAAAATAAATAAATAAAATTATAAATGTTTTGGCTCGAGCGATAAAGTCGCGCTTCCCGCTCTTAATACATGAATAGCTATAATCAACTACTACAACATAATAACACTGTACTTACAGTGACAGTTTTTTTCACATCCTGTGTCACAGTTGAAAGAGATTGAATCCTGAGTGTGGAGATGAACTTCTAAGAATGCCTCTTCCAGCTTCCTCTATAAAAACAAACAAAACATTGTAATATTTTTCAGAAAACATAATATATTGAACATTATAAAGCAAAATTTAATACCTACACACTAATAATACTACAAAAATGTACTATAATTGAACACACGGTTGTGGTGCATATTTACCATGTACTTTCTTATCTAACTCTTCACACAAAACCGACAAAATATCGGTCGTAGTGCGCTTTCTACCACTGAACCTTTCACACATAACCGACAAAAATCGTTCCAACTGCAAATTGTACACGTATTTTCTTACCGAACCTTCCAAGTTAAACCATATATATTAGTTTCACGGCAGCTGTATGCAAAATTAATTTTATATTATATTTTTTCTTTTAATATTCTATTCAAATGCTTAATTGGTTGCTTTGCTTTTATTAATCTCAGCTACAAAAAAGCTACATCAGTTGAAATGTAACTATTTTAAGATAGGTCTGGGGCCTTCTTATTCATCTGGTTCAGCCTTTATATGAATTAAGTTATCATTCATAAGAATTACATTTTTTTCGGAGGATAAAGCCCACATAGGTCTGAGACCTGTGCGTGGGTAATGAGTTGGATGATGGTGATTGATGAGTTGGACCTACAGTTTTAGGTGGGTTCCGAACCACCCGCAAGAGATTTTACAGCAGAGAGCAGTGTCTCTTTGCTGGCCAATCTAATCGGTCTCCGTTACAAACAGGTCCTACGAGAACGCAGCTTTTCTATCTGATTGAACAGATACCTGCTACGGCTCACGGCTATCACTTTCCTAAGAAAGGGCGGGCCGCTTAGCGCAGTTGGTTGGGGCGTCGCAACTTCAGTTTGCTGTCGTTTAAGCGGTCGCGGGTTCGAATCCTGTTCCTCCAACTGGCATCTATATGTAATCATTCACCTCATTACCCACGCACAAGTATCGTACTCATGTGGGAATCATCAGCAATAGAAATAGAAATCATTACTAATATTACAATAATTGTACAATAACAAGTGATGACTGAGTAAATGATAATACAAATATAACTAATATCGTTCTTTGAATGCATTCATCAAACATGTTAAATCTGATCTAATTTGAGCAATCAGCTGCCTCGCAAATAGAAAACACAGCCTTGTTGATGTGATACAGAGTGAACTTTTGTGGAAAACAGACATGAAATAGACTACGCAAATTGAATTAACGGTTAGATGTGATGATTGTGTTTAATTTTGGTCTGGTGATTATCATTGAGACATGGAGTATGCTCCTCTGTGCAAGCACCCTTATTCCTGGGGCATGAGGTCTACTGTTCACACAACTACAAGTGTAGTAGTTATAATTTTATAATAATATCGGTATATAGAGTACTATCAGTAGCTTGCTGGTAATAAATTAATATTCATTTTATTCATTTAAAACATTAAAACCACTAAAACTCCGTCACCCTCCCAACCACTACCTCATCCAGTCTACAAACGTTCCTTCCCTCAGGCTACAGCAGCAGCACGGTTGCCATGACAACCAGCCAGATCCGGGACAGTGCGTTGTGCGCATGCGCTAGATTTCTGGCGCCACTCCCTTAGAGCTCAGTAGCCGTTCAGCTTCCGTGCAGTGCGGTTGTCACTGACATAACCTCAAACTTTTTCAAAAGCGCGCCAACAGTTGCAACTGTTCTGTTCTGTGATTGGTGGATTGTTTTCTGTTGCTGTTTGGGATATTTGGAACATACTAGGAAACAATAATTGAGAAGAGCTGTTGAATTGGTAAGTTTGTTTAGTAATTAAATGAATCAAAACGTTATTAAAACTATTAAATTTAAAATATTATCATCATTTGGGATTTGTAGATCTTACTAAGATATTTGATATTTATTTATTTCATCTTACATTGCCAGGTCTAATAAGACCTATGGCAAACACTAATAAAAAAAGCCAAAAAGATATATTACAATACATAAAAGTAATTAAAATTGAAATAAGGTATAAAGATTAATTAAAAAAAAAAAGAAAAAGATAGATTTACTAATAATAAAACAACTCATGAAATTTATGTAGCAAAAAGAGAAGTAAAAAAGAAAAAAAGACTAACTGGGAAATAATTGATATAATGGACTTATGAAATACTAGAGAAAAATGAGAATGATGATGAAGTTTGATGAGTTTGAAGATTGATGAGTTTGAAAAGCATCTAGGAGCGCGCAATAGCAAGGAACAAGTAATTAAATTAGTAGAAAGTGGTCAAATGAGATGAGTAGAAACAATTTGGAAGAATGAATTAGAAAAGGGAGAAAAATATATTAATAAAGAAGAAAAACGAGAATAATTGATAAAGAAAGAAAATAAATGAGAATTCCACTAAGAACCACTGATCAAGGAGAATTTGGTAAGTTTAGAAATTAGATTAATTGAAAAATTATTAAAATATTTGGTGAATTATTTTCGTCATTATTTCGGATTTGTATATAACACTAAGCAGAACTAGTTGACTTGAACTGTGGAATTGAGATGTTTGTTTAGAGATAGGATTAAGAAAAAAATTATTCAACTATCTAAACAAGTCAAATGCTTGGTTTCTGTCATTCAGTAAATCATACAGTAGCTATTGATTCAATAGCAGCCATAAGGCTTGTTTCACACATACCCAGCAGTCAGGTAACCGATATCATTTACATGGTATAACTTTGTATTGTATGACTTCAAAAATCACGTAATTGTGAAACGCTCCATATGATACAATGTCCCTTCAGCTGTGTAAATAACTCCAGTTACCCGACTGCCAGGTATGTATGAAACAAGCCTTAGGGCCGCCCATTGGATCAATAGCTAATGGATGGTTTACTGAGAAACTGGGCATATGTGTATCAATGTACTATTCTAGTGGGACAAAACTGGTATAATCTGAATTCAGATATTTTTTTTTTTGGAGGATGAAGCCCACATAGGTGTGAGACCTGTGCGTGGGTAATGAGTTGGATGATGGTGATTGATAAGTTGAACCTACAGTTTAACGTTGGTTCCGAACCGCCAGGAAGTGATTTTACAGCAGGGAGCAATGTCATTTTTGCTGGTCAATCTAATCGGTCACCCTTACAATAATTACTTTTTTTTCGAGAATGATGCCCACATATGTCTAACTGGGTCTAGAAAAGGGTGCAATTGCGTCCTTGAAACTAAAAACACTCATGCTTCTCGAGAGGACCTTGAATTTCAAAGACACCTCAAGGAAAAATCATAAATATGCCATGTGTTCATTTTCAAGTACGCCTTGAGTTTCATGGTTTCCTCAAGGTATGCCCAACGTCCTTACTGTGTCTACTGTACTAGAAACTTCTTTTTCTTTTTAGGATGAAGCCCACATAGGTCTGAGACCTGTGTGTGGGTAATGAGTTGTATGATGGTGATTGATTGATGACCTGGACCTATAATTTTAGGTTGGTTCCGAACCGCCAGGAAGTGATTTTACAGCAGGGAACAATGTATTTTTTGCTGGCCAATCTAATCGGTCACCCTTACAAAGAGTGCCCAGGAGGAAGCAGCTTATCTCTATCTGATTGAACAGAAACCTGCTATGGCTCACAGCTATCACTTCATTTGTTTCATTACACATAATTTATAGTTCAAGCCACCAAATTAGGCGGCTCTGAGAGATTGTGGTGTTGCCAGATATGGGACGATGCCAGCAGCCGATGGTAGAGAATCACCAACCTCAATGCACGAATTGGCAACACTGTGTTGCCTAGTCTACAAGTCTGACACAAGGCTAGCAGTCATATATGGTTTGTCACCGCAGTCTGTTAATGTAACAAGTCTACTACTGGAGAATTGCCACATAAATTGCCACAGAAAAGCCACATAATTCACAAAATAATTGAAGAGAAAAATGTCTAAGTATTTCAATGACCTGACAGTTTTACCAGTTCGTTAGGAGACTAAATAGTATATTTCGCACCTAGGGCCGAAAATGTGTGTTTGCCGGCTCGAGATCGCGGTTTTCAAGTTCGAGACAAAGTCAAGAACTTGAAGTGTTTGAGAGCCGGCAAAACATTTTTGCCCATGTTGCAAATGCTATTTTTCGCCACACCACAAAAAAAAACTAACAAAACAGCAATGTTAAGTTGGCAATTTTGAAAGTGAAATTTTAAGGCTATGGTACTAGCAAGAATACAAGGAACGGCTACACATCACCTTTTTATCCAACCTACAGAGCTCTGGGTGGGCATTTTGTCAACTACTACAACTGTTCACCAAAAGGTTAGTTGGTTAGGTTTCTTGTTGTTATTCCTGTTCCTGATTCGAAACCTGCATAAAACATCCAAAAACCTAACCAACTAACCTTTCTATACCAACAGTTGACAAAATGCCTAAAAACAAAAAACCTAACCAACTAACCGTTTGGTGAGAGGTTACCAACAGTTGTAGTAGTTGACAAAATTCCCACCCAGAGCTCTGTAGGTTGGATAAAAAGGTGATGTGTAGCCTCTAGAATACAATGTTGTTGAGGTTATGAAAATATCATCATATTCTATTGTTTGATATCAAAACTACAAAATAATACATATTAAGTTATAAAAGTGATCAATTATTGACATTTTAAATACTACATACATATTAAATTATAAAAAATAAACATTTATTGACAGTTTAAATCTTTTTGTTTTACATAACAGTTCCTTTCACATCAAAATTGAGCTTCACCTCAACTAACTGATATAGTAATTATGGTATCTAGTGTGTAATTGTTGATCTGACTTGTCTTAAGCCGCGTCTCCACCAACCAAACATGTCTGCCGAACATTGTTGGCTAATACAAAAAACGTGCAAACATTAAACATATGGGTCACCAAACATGTTCGTGAGTTCAATTGAAATGTTCGGTCTGCGAGCGAACAGTGACGACCAACAACAGGTTCCCGCCACTAACCCCACCATACCGAACATAATGTTTGAGAAGGCGTCCACACCAAACCAACTTCAAAAAATGTTCGGCGACATCAGATAATTCCAGCAAACACTGTTCGCCGAGCATGTTCGGTTGGTGGAGACACGGCTTTATACTCCTTAACTGGAGTTTCCAAGACGTATTCTACAAAAACAAAAAAAAGGATTCATATTTTCAAACAATCATGACTGCTGTATCCAGATACGATCAGCTGTCATTCAAGGTCATTTTCTTTTCCGCCCTAGGGCGGTAAACGTTTACAGACCTCGCCGGAAACCGAACACTTTTGGCTTCCCGAAAAACAGCTCATTACGTCCTACACCGTCGTGAAGCTGGCCCCACCCAAAACGGCAGAAACTATAAGTTGTACATCATGAGATACTTCAGAGTTTCTGCTATTTAATGCCGCAAAAATAAATTTTCTGCTGTTTTCAGGAAAAAAGTTATTCAACTTTAAAAAAGTTAATTACTGGGTGGGGCCAGAATCACGCTGCCCCACCCACTTCGCAAAACTCAATAAAGCACATATCAATAGTTTCTGCTGAGTTTCTGCTATTTAATGCCGCAAAAATAAATTTTCTGCTGCTTTTAGAAAAAAAGTTATAGCCCATTCAAGTTTTGGGTTAATGAAAATTAATTGGCTGTAACTCGGTTAATATACATGTTACAATAACAGGCTACATGCCAATCTTTACTGCTAAACAGTGGCTATCGAATGACACTAACAGCATAGCCGTAGCTACACCAGCAAAAAAGATATAGCAAAAACTATTTTGCCATTTAAACCAATGTTATTTTTAACCAGCCCCACCCACTTCAAAAATTTCAATTCAATATATGTCAAGATTTCCAGTTGAATTTCTGCTACTCAATGCCATGAAAAGTAAAGTTTCTGATGCTTTCAGAAAAAAGTTATAGCCAATTAAATTTAGGGTCAACGAAAATTAATTGGCTGTATCTCGGTTAATGACACATCAGCATAGACCGGTCATTTGAGACAATGTTACTACTAATGTTCATACATGCCAGAACAAGGCTTAATTTCTGAATTGAGAAGTACCGGAGCTGTAACTTACCGTGGGCCTGGGGGTATGGTTTACCTCCCAGCAAAAGTGGGGTTCGGGGATCCCCCCCCCCCACAGGAAATGTTTTAAAGTTACACTTGAATTTGTGCATTCTAAACACATTTGAGCATGGTTAGTAATGCACATAGTTACATAATACACAAAATAATAAGATTTAGGTTTTTTAAAATAAGGTTTTTAAACGATTTTGAAGAGAACTTGGAAACCATAACTACAAAAGTCAAAAACTCAAGTCAGGTTTAAAAAGAGTACAATTTTTCGGTTTTTCGCTTATACATTGGAAACGATAATTAAGATTCATCTATTTCTCTGTTGTCACCAAAGTTAAAGCTAACAAAATGCTCCAAAAAAATCAGCTCCCCCTGTCCTGTTCTTCCCCTAATATGAAGTGGACAATGGGTAAAATTTCGCAAAATATCTTTCAGATATTTGAAGGGTTTATTGCGTGAGGACTACTCTTCACAGAACTACTAGTGGTGGGGTAACTCAACTTACTCTTTGGTATGTATGTGCTTAGTAGTATCTATAATAAGTTTCAATTATATTGAGTTGTGTGTCAAGTTGAATTATTAATTTAATACATCAACCCCAACGGAGTAATCGATTTTTCTAGATTATTTGTAATATGACGTCACAGCCGGCTGCTGTATGTGGTGATGTGTGTTGCGTATCGAAGCGGCCCACTCCCATTAAAGCAATTATTGTGGAATGTCATCATGTGCTACTAACTACTACCAGAAGATTCAAAAATAGGGTGTACGGTATTACCCCACTGCACGGTATTATTCCCACTTTCCCCTATGCTTGCAATATATGCAACAAGTGATTTCTTACTCACTAAAAAATGCTCCTATATAGGTGAAAAAAAGAACTAGAATATTATAAAAGTAGGCTTACTCAAAAACCATTTTAATTTTTTAATCAAAAGATATTAATACGGCTTTGATATGATTACAGTTAAGAAAATTGTTATCACAACCTTTTAATAAGTCAAATTGCTGTTTATTAAGTAATGAGGATTAATGTATTCAAGACTTTTTCGTTTGCACTAAAACGTCAATTTCAGGGTTGAATGAAGGTATTTTTAATCTTTTTAATCTTGAGTCACTTTCAACCTTGAGTTGATTTCCGTATTTGTTTTTTATGAAAGCGAAAATTAAAAAAGGGCGTTTTCATATGGTGGTGACATAAGCTTATCCAGAAATTTTTCATACAACACTCCTTGACTAACCCCCCCCCCCCCCCCGCAATCAAATCCTAAAACTTTTATTCACTTTGTATCACAGCAGCCGTAGTTCACCAATTTTAAACTATTTCAATTTATTAATTAAGTATTATACTGTACTACTTATTATACAATACATATACGAATGTTTTTTTTTTAATATTAAAAAGTTGCTAAACCCATTTTACAATTTCCAAACTCCATGTTTTTAAAAAGAAAACATATTTTTCGACACCCATCTCATGTGAGATGAAAGGTGAAGGGAATAGGTGAAGACAACGATACATTAAAAGGGTGCATTCTATGAGTATGGAAAGAAGAAACCAAGTACCCTGATGTGTATGTTATTGAGAGTGTACTAGAGAAGAAAGGTAACAAATTGTATGTGAAATGGTTGGGCTTTGATTCGAAATACAATTCATGGATTGATAATAATAGTGTTGTCTGGAAAAATAATCATATTGTCTCTGTATTGAAAAATGAACTTGAAACAGCACATATCAAAACTACCACTGATCAACTTTGATAAGTATTTAAATGAGAAGAACAGAAAGCAACAAATGAGACACAGTGTACTTTTGAATTGTGTGTGCACCATCCAATATTGGGAAAATCAATATCGTTTTCAATTTATTATTTGCAGAAAATGGTGTTAATTCTTTAAATTTATGTGTACTTACCAATTCTCACCAGCAAGACTCATGAATTTCTCAAAGAAATTATGAGTCAAGTCCCTGAGATTGGATTCAATTAATTTGTTTCAACAAATGAAGAAATCCCACACCTGATTGATTTCTGAACTATCACAACTACTGTTTGAGGATGAAGTCAATGTTTCTTTAATTATTAATGTTTTAGCTGTTTTTGCGTAAAAGTAATGGATATTTTCTTTTTTCAGCCAAAACAAACTTAAAACGAAAAATTAAAAATCCAATAATTGAAAAATTAAAAACTAATATTAAATGGCAGCAATTATTTTACTCTCTATTAAAACTTGTATAAATGCAAGATTGTATGGCATTGTACCAGGACCGAAATCGAAATTATTAATTTTACTTCAACACCGACCGTGACCACGCAGAAACTGAGCTTCTGGACAGTTGAAAAGCTCAAACGGAAGTCTATAAAATCATTTTGTTATTTTATCATGGAAAAAGAATTCACAATGTCAACATTTGGGAGCTATGCTACTATAATACGTTTTTTCTAGACTAATGACTTCTCCCAGTTTTGTTATGAAATTCTAACCCACTCTTTCTCGATAATGTACCATACATTAAAGTTCTCTCCTCTAACGTATAAAGATAGTCTAAACATGCTACAATAATGGATACAATAACAGCCGCGATGCTCAGTTCTCAACACTCCAATATTGTAATATTAATTCCGTCTAGATTAAATTTTGTTCACTAGAATTATTATCACTGGTATAGAATTATTCTCAAGAACCTTTCCTACAGCAAAAAAGCATTCTATCTAGTGCTTAGTCATCTCAAATGGGGATGGGGGGGGGGGATCCCAAAAAATAAAGGGAAACCTAAAATAGCCACACATTTCAAACTCAGTATTTGAATATAAAACTTCATAGAACAGACTTCTTATTTTGCAATAAAAAATTTGATGAATACAGTATTATTTTTAGAAAGAATTTAATTTTGTTAAAATATTTTAAATTGATGTATCTACATAACACGATTGTGAATAGTTTAATAACTCAAATTGTTAAGAGAAAATGTGTAAGAAATGTTCAGTTACTGTAATATTTTAAGATTTAAAAGAGTAACTGGGAGGTCGTAAGGCTGAGATTATTTAAGTTTGTTGTCCTCATCAAATGGATTTTCAATCCATTGTTTTCATTCTTCTATGAAAGAAAGGTAGTGTTTTAGTTTAGAAGCCAAGGCTTTAAGACGATCATAGATCATTTTGGAAGTTTCTTTATTTACTTTGATAGTTCTGTAATAATTTTATCATCCAAAAAATCGTTCAGAAGTCGTAAGTCATCAAATAATACATTTTTCTAAATGTTATCGGACCACCATTGTATCTCTTTGATAGTATAGCATCAATTTTGTCTTGCACAAATAATTTGTGAATTTTTTTTTCTTAAGGTCAAATTAAGAGTATTTAGAGAACTAAGAATATACGCTAAGTAAGCTAACTTTATTAACCAAACCTCATCATTAAGGCATTTGTCAAAAAAGACAAGAGCTTTCAACTCTCCTACTTGCAATTGTGATACGAAGAACAACCGTACATTATCATGAAGCCTGAATCAACCTGGCAAGAACGTTTCCTATGGATAGTCAATGGACTTCACAATGCAGGAGTAGTTGCTTGTGCTCACTTCAGGGGCGCACCCAGACTTTTGGTTTTGGGGGGGGGGGGGGGGGGGTCTTACCCGTTCTACCAGGTAAAATTTGTGAAGGGAGGGGGTTAAAATTAGGATTTTTCAGAGCTCTTTTTACAAGAATGTTGCCCGATAAAGTTTATGTGTGGGCAAAAACGTTTATTGTGATCTCTTATTGATTCATTACTTGACTTTTAAAAATAGCATTAGTTAATAAGCAATGGATAAACAGAATGTGTCCATCATGAGTTTATTTGTACAGAGTGTTTCAAGAGTTCAAAACGATTCTGCCATACTGCATAAGCAACTTCTCATGAGGATAAAAAAAATATAATGAATGTACGTCCGGAACGCTTTGTTACAGAAATAAAGAGGGCGAAAGATTACAGCTATTCCATCATCCATTCAGAAATGACTAAGGTCTTCATATAGATGGCGTGAATTAAAATTGAACCGGTGTAAAATTATCTGAAACGTGCTACAAGATTCACTACTATTTATTTTTATGATGCCTTATGAGACCTTTATGTTGATAATAAAGTGAACGAAAAATGCCAGTCTGAACGCTAATCGAGATTACCAAATTATTGATATTGATATTTCAATTGATATTTTACAAAAAGTCACAAAATTAACATGATATAATGATGTTTTTTTTATTGTCGGCCTAGTGGTTAACCAATTAAATTGCCAATGAACCAAACATTTTGTTCACTTTCTCAATCAAACCTGTCAAATCATGTTTTGAAATTAAATATGAATGTACTCAATAGTCAAGAACGGTCCCAAATTTTATAAAGTCGAGTTTTTTTAATCAAAGCATACTGATTTTGAACAGATGCTTTCAACTTGCTATTCTTCTGTTTTTGATCCAATTTAAATTCTGGTTTATTAAACTCTGGGTGCTTTATTTGCAATTAATAACCAAACTCATAACCTTCAATCTTAAAAACGCCTTCTTTTGGCCTTTTTTTGCATATTTCATATAACTTTATAATTAGGGAAGTGATAGCCGCGAGCCGTAGCAGGTATCTGTTCAATCAGAGAGATAAGCTGCGTTCTCGTAGGTCCTGTTTGTAACGGTGACCGATTAGATTGGCCAGCAAAAAAGACACTGTTCTCTGCTGTAAAATCACTTCCCGGTGGTTTGGAACCCACCTAAAACTGTAGGTCCAACTCATCAATCACCATCATCCAACTCATTACCCACGCACAGGTCTCAGACCGACGTGGGCTTCATCCTCGAAAAAAAATCGCAGTACTTAATGTTTTAAATAATTTTACAGTCCATTTCGCAACGAATGCATTCAATTCACCACCTAAATGAGGGCTTTAGAAGCCTAAAGCTTTCTGAATGAGTGCTAATTTATTGATCTCTTATTGAAAATGATAACTTCACTCTTTTGCTGTATTTCTTTCTGTATTGATGCGTTTAAAAAGGAATAAACTTTTGCAATTATATTGAATTTTTTTCGCAAAAACCTGTAACCTTTTTTAGGAAATTGTTAGCCGCGAACCGTAACAGGTACCTGTTCAGTCAGATAAGATAAGCTGCAAATTCCTAGGGTAAGGGTGACCGAATAGATCGGCCACCAAAAAAGAGGGTTCTCAGCTATAAAATCACTTGCCGATGATTCGGAACTCACCTAAAACTGTGGGTCCAACTTATCAAACATTAACATTCAACACATTACATTACCCACGCACAGGTCTCAGAACTATCTGAGCTTCACCTTCCGAAAAATATTATATTATTAATCTACTGTTAACGTTAAATGTATTACAGGTTTAGGAGGTTCTAGAGGCTAGAGGTCCTGTACTTATTGGTTAAATGATTGCCAGATTAATATGAGTGAGACGAATTATCTTTACCCAGCCGCCTGGTCAAATCTGCCAGGCAACAAACTCTATTTCCACCTATGGTAGTCACTCATAATATTCCTTTTAATAGTATACCGATATTGTTAATTGTTATAAACACTATCCTATTTAAACAAGTTTGAAATGTACAGCCTAGAGTTCATATTACACACAGCCAATTCGCTTGAAAATTATCAACGTTTTGATAAGGATTTCAGGACCTGTGGGAAAGGCTTGAGCGCCAAAGCCCCCCATGTCAAGCCACTAGTTATGAACATTATTCTACTTTAAAAGCTGAATACATGACATGTACCAACACTAATCAGCCTACAGCACATATTCTCCATAATAAATTATCTTGAAAATAATTAACAATTTTTCAAAGAGCTCGGGTTCTTGGGGGGGGGGGGGGGGTTGGCTTAAGCCCTCTAATCCCCCTTCCTTGGGTGCGCCACTGGCTCACTTCCCATTTCATCGCACAACGCACCAAAGACCCTTGAGTTTTTAGATTGTAATTGATAAAATTAACAGGTTCACACGAATCTGTGTGAGTCATCTGGGAGCAGTGGACAAAATAGAGTGGAGTAAATAGAGTTGACTCAGTGGGTGGGGGGTTTACTAACCCCTCCCACGGTCAATCACTCTTACATATTACTCCCTTCAAAAAATTTCTCAGAATATAAATATAATACATATTATACAATATTCATACGGGGTAAAGGAACCAAACGCTGACAAAAGCGCTTGGCTGACTTAATTGAGCCTCAATTGTGGCGCGCGACCACAACTACAGTCGCTCAGTATAGCAAGGCTGTTGGATATAATTAATTTCCACATCTATTACACATTGCTTTGCTTTCTCAAATGATTCCATTTAAACATAAATTAATAATGTAATAGGTGATATTGTAGTGAATGTGAACACTATGTATATATGATGACCATTCCACATTGTTCTAGTTCTTCCTTGGCCATGGATTGAGGCCTACTCATTGATTTCAATTGAATTCCTGGATTTCTTGTTCCATGACGAATTGCGTTGTTAGTATTAACTTTTCAAGTGAATTCAACGACTTGCAGTCAAATTTTTATTAAGAATAAGTAGTATTTCACTTACTTTGTAGGCCAAACGTTTTCGAGTTGTTGAAAGCCATCTTCAAGGCATCATAAATATCGATGTTGGTTTTTTGGTTAGAAGAGCTGTGGTTTCTGTATAATGTGGTCAAAAAGTTTGTGTGATTTAAAATTTAACTGTTCGTTATAGAAGAAAATGAGCGAACTAGTTGATTACAATGAGGACTCTTAAGCTATTATTATTGATTTTCAAATTTCTCTACTATGCTTATTAATTATTAGTATATTATTAATCATCAAATAGGCTATATTAGACATTATCATTATTTTAATTATTGTTAATATCAATCTCTAGTATGTTTTATATGTATGATTACTATTTGATATATAAAATTAAATTAGCTCATTCAAGGTATGTCAGCTACTGGTGTCAAGGTATGTCAGCTACTGGAGGTGACCAAAAATAGAGGTGTCAGCTATTGGTATAGATATCAAGAGTGATTTTAAAATCAAAATTTCTTGTTGAAATTAGTATCTAAATTGTTCCCAATTTCAATCAGCTATTTAAAAAACTTGAATAAATAGATTGTAAACATTTTTTTATTAATCCGTACAATAGCCCAAAAGTAAATAGATAATATTCATGAATTAGGGAAGTGATAGCCGCGAGCCGTAGCAGGTCTCTGTTCAATCAGAGAGATAAGCTGCGTTCTCGTAGGTCCTGTTTGTAACGGTGACCGATTACATTTGGCCAGCAAAAAAGACATGTTCTCTGCTGTAAAATCACTTCTCGGTGGTTCGGAACCCACCTAAAACTGTAGGTCCAACTCATCAATCATCATTATCCAACTCATTACCCACGCACAGGTCTCAGACCTATGTGGGCTTCATCCTCAAAAAAAAAAAAAAAAAAAAATTGGCTCACTAAGGTGTCAGCTGCCGGTTCCTTCACTCTAGCTTCAAATTGAATGAATGATCTTTCAAATTTTTAGTTTTTCAAATTGTTTCTTACAATTTTTCTAAGCAATGTTGGGTTACGTCCCCAATACTCCCCCCCCCCCTCCCTACTTATTACGCCTATGCTTGGGAGAGATGCAGTTCTTCTGTAGTCTGCCCCAGATGCCAAAGTCAAGAACCAAGAAAACAATCAAAACACAATTTGATTTTTCTTATCTTCTCTTATAGTGTTTATTCCATGGTTTCTGATAGTTTTAGGATAGTTACGACCCACCTGTAACTCTTCTGCAACCCACCGGTTGGGAACCGCTGGAATAGAATATTCTATTTTCTCTAGTCACCGGCTGGTGCTGGAGCAAGGCTATATACATGAAATTAGCAAGCATTGTCTCCCGATATTCATCGGCTAGAATCACAATGATTTCCATTTACTATTTGTGTGGGTTAATGGACATGCATGTCGCTGACCCGGCCATGTCTGAATTTGTTCAAACAATTTATGCCAATATTTAGAACCTATTTCGTACTATTTAGTACCAGCTATAAAAAATTTGTACTTCAACCCCCAACTGAGTAACCGAATTTTTTAGATAACTGGTTAACAACTGGTTGCCGGGGGTTAGCTCCAATACCACAATTACTTGAAAATCTTTTCTCAATTGTTATTTTAAAATTATAGTTCATAATTTTCTTTTCAAACTAATACACTATGATCAAATTCCCTTACCAAGCATATTTCAATTTGTGATATGAAACAACTTCCTTTCTTCCATCACATCCTCCCTTTTGTGAGTTAATAAGAAGTACTTAGGTATGATTTTTATCTATTTCGAAAAAATGTAATTCAGATTTTTGATAAATTCTGTTTAAAAAGTAAAAGAATATCGAAAGTTCAATTGATTTTGAGAATTGGCTGAAAATTGAAAATATTAACTGACAGAAATAACTACAAATGGCCCGCAAAAAATCGTCAAATTTGAGCTAGTAGCTCAAATCGTTTAATGAGTCTTTATCCAGTAATCATGATAAGAGATTCTATAGCGACAAAGATTTTTGTTTATAGGAACAGTTGATAGCTATTTCTGTGGAAGAATGGAATACAGGTAATAGAACTAACATATTTCTATTAGAGGTGTGAAAACAACTGCAAAAAATATTTTTTGGTTTCAGTTCAGCAATTCAAGTGAATTTTAAATTGGGATATTAAAGAGAACGTTTTTGGACACTAAGATAACATTTTCGGACACATAAGGAATGACACAATCTTAGTCTCCAAAAATGTTTCAAACCCAATTATTATTTTGAAACATAACAAAGCGTTATCAAAAATCGCTTATAATAGAAAAATCAATCTGCAGTTATCTGCTCTTTAGAAAATTTGCAAATTATAAAGATATGGATATTAAAGGCTATGTAACAGCGGGAAGGTCTGTAAATAGTGCCGAAGCTGATTAACAAAATGGGGAAGTGAGAAATGATTGGACGTAGTGATGAAGACGGAGACATTATGGAAAGATGAAGAATGAAAAGGATGTGGGTGAGCGAGCGAGTGAGTGAGAGAGAGAATTAATGAGAAGGACCTCCACAACAGACTGGAAATAATTATCACGCTCTGTGTTGTGTTATCGATGGCTGGCAGCATGTGACGTCAACCAGCAGTTGTAGGCCTATAAGATGCGAGAATCAGCTGTTCTATGACGAATGAAAGTGAACATCTAAAAAATTCAGTTGGTTTCAGAAACAGTTGGTTTCAAACGGTAGCCATGGCTTAATAGTAAAGATTGACACTTAGCCCGTTATTGTAACGTGTATATTAACCGAGTTACAGCGAATTAAGTTTCATTAACCCAAAAATTAAATTGGCTATAACTTTTTTTCTGAAAGCAGCAGAAACTTTATTTTTACGGCATTAAATAGCAGAAACTCAGCAGAAACTATTGATATGTGCTTTATTAAGTTTTGCGAAGTGGGTGGGGCAGCGTGATTCTGGCCCCACCCAGTAATTAACTTTTTTAAAGTTGAATAACTTTTTTCCTGAAAACAGCAGAAAATTTATTTTTTCGGCATTAAATAGCAGAAACTCTGAAGTATCTCATGATATACAACTTATAGTTTCTGCCGTTTTGGGTGGGGCCAGCTTCACGACGGTACGTCCTACTGTGGCAAAAAATAAATTATTTCATATTATACATAAAATTAAATAGAAATAAAAAGGCACATACCATACTTGATTTTATTCTGTATTTTTCTCTGAATAATGGAGTTCCAGCTATGATATAGATCTCTCCCTGCTTATGATTGGGTTTGACTCATTCTTTGAATCTTCATCCATATTGTAGCACAAAGCTGATTATGATGACCAAGGTCCTCATCCTAACAAAGAAAAGCAAGTCAATTATTAAAATATTTTTAAAAATTCAAAACTTCCTACATCTTCTACATAATAAGAGAAAGTTTGGGGGGGGGTGCCTCAAGCCCCTCAAAGCCCGACTTTTTATTTTCCTTTCAGACATTTCAAAATTAAGGTTCAAATTCCACTAATGGGCTATATTACTGTTTTAAAATGTGTTAAGATGCAAGCAGCTCATAGAAAAGCTAATAAGATATGTCACTATGGTGATAATATAGATCTTTTTGGAGGATGAAGCCCACATAGGTCTGAGACCTGTGCGTGGGTAATAAGTTGGATGATGGTGATTGATGAGTTGGACCTACAGCTTTAGGTGGGTTCCGAACCAGTGGGAAGTTATTTTACAGCAGATAAGTGTCTTTTTTGCTGGCCAATCTAATCGGTCACCCTTCCAAACAGGACCCACAAGAACGCAGCTTATCTCTATCTGATTGAACAGATACCTGCTACAGCTTGTTGCTATCACTTGCACTTGCCTTCAGCTCATGCATGATGTATTTTTTATGCAGTGAGGTGCTACTTTGCACACCAGTTACACAAATAACTGAAATCACCTACAGCTTTAATGTTTCACAAAAATTGATACAAGTTGGGTTTTAGGTTATGATTGAGGGATGGATACATACAAAATCACATGTTTATCACAATTACATAGAACAAAGTTGGAAAATTCAAGTTTTGAAGTCAAATTGGTTATTATCAGTCATCATTGCCAAAAAATCGTACTATTGTTATGAAAGCAAACAAGCAGTTATTCACACACTTGTTCTATTTATATCATTCCATTGTTTTAATGGACAGACACAGCTTGCAATCTGATTCTTCCCATTCTCTCTTGTTAGATGTCTTTGTCACTCTTATTCTTCAAGTGTGCAACTCTCTCACTCAATTGAATTTCTCAAGATTTCTTCAGACTTCCTGAACAATCAAGGTCTATATTCTGTGGCCTTCTACAGCAACCTTGATTCATCTAGAAGCTGCTACTTCTTGGAATTATAACAACTATCTTGTATATAAAGGAGCTCATGTGAACCATTGAGTTTTCTTACAAAAGCTTGCATGACAGTTAGTTTACAAACCTGCATGACAGATTGTGTTACAGATCTTGTGAGAGAGACAATCCAGTGCCAGTGGAGTAAACAGTGCTTGATTCCAGTGTCAAGTGCAGAGTCAAGTGTTTACTGTTTGTGCAGCTTACTAATAGTTTTAAGACGTTGTGTTAAGTGATACTGTTGTGTTATTTGGGACTGTCAAATAACGAATGGGACTGTGTTTCGTAAGTGATTAGTTGCTCTTTTTATCATTTCTTTTTCCATTATTGTACAGTTTATTGGACTCTAGTTTCTTTTGTTATTGATCAGCCTGTAATTAATTATTTATTAATTCTTGTAAATAATTACTAAAAATAAGTATTAGCTTGTCATTTATTGATCTGTTTTTCTTTATTAATTGAACGTACAATTAGTGTTTGTAAATAGACTAATTTGTGTAAATAAAGTTCAAGTGTAAACTTTAGTATTGCCAGCCTTATTTTAGACATTAGAACCCATAACACTATAATAAGTAGGGATTAAACACAGAAGGCCCCAAATAATTTATAACATCAAAATATCAATTAAAAATATTTTTTTTCTGTTTAGCTATAGTTGCCAACACCGCGACCTTGAGAAGGAAGCTGCGCGCGCAGCCTTCCCCCACCACCGCACCTGACTCCTCCCACCACTGCCAGTGATGGATCCCAACGACCAATCAGATGGAGCTGTAGCACCAATGGCAGAGTTTGACAAAACTCCGCCTGAAGAAGGCAGCCAAGGAACACTACCATTGGATGATCTACCCCCTCCACCCCCTTCAGCTGGTGCAACTGCCATCTCAATCACCGATTCGTCGGCGCCAGCCAGCGCACAAAGTGAAACATCAAAGAAGGCAAAGAAAAAGAAGGAGAAGGAGGCAAAAGAAAAGTGAGTACAAGACTTATTTGGAGTAGATTTGGCATGTTACTGTTGAACTGAAATGTGTTGGTAATGGTAAATAATATTAATAATAATAATGGGTAACCTGGCTGGCTCAGGTCTGGTGTCAGAGTTATCGGGTCACACCTGAACATCTTCAGGGCCTCTGATGTGACTTTTTTTCTTTCTTTGAGGATGAAGCCCACATAGGTCTGAGACCTGTGTGTGGGTAATGAGTTGGATGATGGTGATTGATGAGTTGGACCTACAGTTTTAGGTGGGTTCCGAACCCACAGCTTTTTAGGCAGCCAGCAACCAACAGCTTAATGTGACCTCCAAAACGCAGTAATGTAGATAAAATATTGTATGCAACAATTGTGTGTTGCCTTGAAACAACTTATGAGATGTTTAGAAAGTCTTACTTACATCTCACTTATGGGTTAAGAAAAGTCATAATGCAATCGGTGCATAATAGTATATTATATAACAAGTGTGGTAAGATGGTGTTTACTGTATGAGTATGATAGTTTATGCACAAGATGAAGTCGAGTGCAGAATTATCATAAGAGTATGGTAAACACCTTACAAGATGTGTTATATACATTATTTTTCATCATACAAGTCTAAATTAATAGCAGATGAGTTGAAATAAGTTTTTTTTAGCAAATCTTAAATTTTTAGTCTGTGTTAATCTCAATGTTTTAGGACAATGTAACATTATTCAAAATTTGTGAAGGGAGCAGTTTTGGACTTGAGTCTGTTGCACCTTCACAATCGTTGTAAATTTGCCACAATAAATGAATAAATAAGAAACTATAAATCATTGTTATATGAACATAACCTCAACATACCAAATCACAGCAACTATAGGTGAGATTTGCAATAATGGTCCTAGATCAGCTGATCTAGCTTTTGGTCAAATGTTTTTTCCTAAAGAGACCCAAAAAAGTGTCTATTTTTGCACTAACTGCAGCACACAGAATAGTCTATTCCTGCACCAGTGTGGGAAAGTAAATTCCAGTGTGGAAAAGTACTTTTCCGCACTCCAGATTTGCAACCTAACAACACAAAATAGTGAGCATGTAATACACAGGTTCTCTATTCTGCATTCAAAAATAAGTTGGCTACTCTGCTTCAGCTACAAAATACAGTCAGCTGTAGTAGTTGTTGAAATAGATTTGATTCAAAGATAGGTTATGTATGTCTTGTTTTGTTCTGTTTAAATTACTTTATACATTACTGTTGGAAAATCTTAATGTGTAATTCAAGCACAAAGTATTGTTTCTGCACTCAAGAAACGTTTTTCACTTGCCTTCAGCTCGTGAAAAAAAAACTGTTTCTCTTGATGCAGAAAAACGCTACTTTGCACTCTAGTTACACAAATAGCTATTTCAGTGAAATAGTAGCCAGTAGCTACCCGTAAGCATGCAGTAATAATCATTTGATGATCTTTACCACACAGTGTGCGGTAATAATCATCAAATGACATCGGCTGTTTTTGATTTCTGTTTACACACATTTATTTCTTGACTGGTTAACTGTCCATAACCTACAGGTATGATAAAAACTACTATTTTAAACTTCCAAATTCGAATAGGGCGTGGTAATAAGCATGAAGGACCATTTGGGTGTCCAAAATTGTACATACTCAAAAAAGGAAAAAATTTCCCCATTTCCGGTCGAAAATACACTCTTCCAAAAAAAACAAGTCGTCATTGATCCTGGAATAGCTTCTTCAGACTTTGCTGGTTGGAGAGAACATTTGAAGGGTGCAACTTACTGGCTGTAAGTGGTAAAGAAGGATAAATACTATTCTTCTTTTTCTGTTACTCTTTTATCCCCTTCACTCTCTCATTCCATCCTTCTGTCACACTCTCTCTCTCTCTCTCACTATATATCTATCTATCTATCTATCTCGCTATCTATCGATCTCGCTATCTATCTATCTATCTATCTATTGTGATGACAAATTATTGTACGTCACGTTTGTGAGTATGCTTGTTGTTGATGGTCACAATACTGAGGTATTTCAGGCGTGCCTTGCCGTGAAAGGGAGGTATAATGGGAACAGGTTTAGGAATTGGATGAACTTTCCCAATCAACAAGTCCCAATTACCTATTCCCAGATTCTCTCCACTTTATTGTTGTACTCCTGGCCTCAATAATACCTCCAGCTGATCCGATAAAATCCTGCCACTCTAGAACTGAGGTTTACAGACTAGGCAACACTCCACGGGACAGTCAAGCCAGGAAAGTAAATGAGAAGCCAAGAAAGAAATACCAATATCAACAGTTATATTGGCAATAGCCCAAAAATTATAACAAGCAGAAAATTGAAAATAGGAGCTGTTGTATTTTAACAACCGGCTCAAGAATGATATAATAAATTGAAATTTGATTTTTTAAATTATAAAGAAACAGATTAAATAATATAATTTTCTATGGTTGGAGAGCAGAAAGATTTGGGTGCTTGCATGGAAACTGAAGATTTGAGACCATGTGCATACAAATAATCGTTAATTCTAATTAAATCTATTTGACCCAGGTATCTGATTTTCGTCGATGCTAGCCTTATTTATTTTCAATATCAGTGCACTAACATGAGCTCATGTAATATAAATTTTTCACTTTGGTACTTGATGGTGCTGATTTTTTGGATCCCACACACACGATGCTGTTGATACTTCTTTGGATAGGGTTGACAAATCCTTCCCTCTATTTGAGTGGCCACTTGAAAAAAAACCGGACACTGGTCGCGATCTATTAATTTGGATTTTATTTTCACTTTTCAAACTATCTGATGCTGAACTTGCTCATATATGACACTTAAACATTTACAACATTTAACAAGTATTGGACCTTTGACCTGTTCACGTCGCTAGCTTTTCCGGAAGTCTTCTTACAAATTTTTGTTCTCAGAAGGATTAAACCCTCAAATTGAACCTTCTAGAACTTTTATGCAAAATCGTGTAATTCGATTGGTGGATAATTGATTGTTGTGATCAGAAATAATGACGTCAGGATCAACAGCTGACCGCCATGAAAAGTAGTTCACAAATAACGAATTACACAATAACAATGAACACGTATAAGAGCTAGTGGGACGAATTATATAAAAATAAATGCAATCCCCTTTTAACTCTAAAGAGCGCAAATTCAAATATTTACATATGAGCCGTATATGCCAGATACGGATATCATATTTTTTCACAATGGTACATGGTAGTAAGTAGTACTGCGCGTCTAGTAGTACTATGTTCTAATTACTAATTTTACAAAAAATATTACTTATAATGAATTATAAAGATATAAATTTACGAAATACAAAAATAATTAATGGTGCTATATCTGACTAGAGTGATAAGCAAAATAGTGAATTGGGATGCTCGAAATGGATACGGTACTGTTGCTGTAATTCTTCTATTATTTCGGTGAGTACTTTACTATTATTACTGCATGATACTGTTATTTTATTTGTTTGAATTTGTTTTGACAATCTGCAACAATAATGTGTCTCCAATATAAAATTACACTAGCTTGACTTGACATAGATGATAATATTTTTATGGTTGTCTGACTTGGTTCTATTTAATAGATATTGGTTGAAAATTCTGATTTTCGCAATATTTTTTAGGGGTTACATTACCCACAAATAAACAAATAATTTGCTATTTAAATTTACATAAATAAACATGTTGATAACATAAAGGAATAACAATAATTTATGAATATGTGAGTAGTTCTTCGCCGGTATTAAATTTTGGTGGAAAGCTTTTTTGTCTCAAAGAATAACAGTTTCTTTTATGTTTCGAAAAAAACTTGGAGGTATGATTTTTCATCATCTTTTCTTATTAAATTTTTTGCATAAAAATCTTGATGCATGACACTATCTATCTATCTATCTACTGGTACCAAACTATCTATCTCGCTATCTATCTATCTCGCTATCTATCTACCTCGCTATCTATCTATCTATCTCGCTATCTATCTACCTCGCTATCTATCTATCTATCTCGCTATCTATCTATCTCGCTATCTATCTACCTCGCTATCTATCTATCTATCTCGCTATCTATCTATCTATCTTGCTCTATCTATCTCGCTATCTATCTATCTATCTATCTATCTACCTATCTATTCGCTTCAAATGGGAATTCTATTATTATTATTATTATTATTATTATTATTCTATTATTATATAGAATTCTATTCTATTATTCGCTTCAAATGGGAATATTCCCATCTCTTTGGAAATATTCTCTAATATCTCCAATTCCTAAAAATAATAACCCAATGTCTCCACAAGAATTTCGAGCTATCAGTATAACTTGCACCATTTCTAAAGCGCTTGAGAGGGCCGTTCATTGTCAGACAACAGGTTACCTTAACTCTTTCAATTTCTTTGACCAACATCAGAGTGGATTCCGCTTGTTCCATAGTACATCCACAGCTCTATTGAAAATCACTGATGATATTCGCAAAGCTATGGATAACCGTTCATTAACTCTTCTTGTTTCATTTGACTTCAGCAGGGCTTTTGATAATATCTGTCACTCAATTCTACTTCACAAACTCTCATCACAATGCAATTTTTCTCTGTCATGCCTATCTTGGTTCAGATCATACCTTTCTAATAGATTTCAGTGTGTCAGGGGAGCTGATGGACGAACTTCTGGGTGGCTACCTGTTGTAGCCGGTGTCCCCCAGGGTTCAATTCTAGGACCTCTCCTGTTCTCCATCTATGTCAACAACCTTCCTCAAATTCTTCATCATTCTTCATTTCATATTTATGCTGATGATCTGGTCTGTTATAATCACTG